>VWYH01004898.1:1319128-1332446 GCA_013399365.1 Pampusana beccarii | reverse complement strand
GGCGGGAGGCGGCCCCGGGGCGGCGGGGGCGGCGCGGCCGGTGCCCCGCAAGCACAGCCGGGTGAGCGCCTGCCGCGACCTGGAGGAGGAGCGCGGCGACTCCCCGGACAGCGGGCACTGCCCGGGCACCCGCAAGTCCAGCTTCCTCTCCCGCGTCCTCACCGGCAGCCGGGCGGGCAGCGACAGCGAGAGCGTCGCCTCCCGCGGCGGCTCCGGCCCCGGCTCCGGCTCTGGCTCCGGCTCCGGCTCGGAAGGGAAGCGCCGAGAGGAGGGCAGCCCGCCCAGCAGCCCGCCGCCGCCCGCCGCCATGGGACGCCGCGTGTCGATGGCAAGTAACGCCCCGCGGCCCCCGGGACAGCCCGCGGGAGGGGGGCGGCGGGGACCCCCGGGCCGGGCGGGCGCCCCCGGCTGCCTTGTCCCGGCCCCGGGGAGGAGCGGGTGAGTCAGGAGGCAGGGAGCCTCGGGCAGGACTTAAGACAGAGCCTTAACGTCCCGCGTCCTCCCGGATCGAGCCGAGCTCCCGCACGCTTTGTCCCCTTCTGTGGTGAAAGCAAAAACATCACTAGGGGATGTTCAGTCCCGAGGATGTCTGAGACGCGGGATCTCAGCTGCTTTGTACTCATCGCGTCACCCCAAACGACTCGACAAGGACTGTCCCAGGGGAAACTTGTCCAGCTCCAGCCAGCTTGACACTGTGAAAGGAGAAGTCTTGAGTGTGTTCAGTTCAATGGCTCAGCTCAACTTTTGTCACCTTCTCGGGGTTTCTCCCATGGACGATCACTGAGCCGAATAATTGCTCAAGGAATAAATCCAAAGATCTACATATAAAACACCAAATAATAACAATGGCAGAGCCATTAACTACAACATTGCATTTTCAGCAGCTGTTCCTATTCTTTGGCCACACACTCTAAGCTTGCTTACAGTCAGTGTTGATAAGATATAGTGCTTGTGTTGAAGAACCAACGACTTTTTTTGTTTTGTGGGGGTTTTTTCGTTTGTTTTTCTCGTTGTTGTTTTGATTATTTTAGGGAATTTGAGTTCTGATTGTCCTGGATCACAGGATTTCTCCTCTGAGAACAAAAAAGCTCCTTTAAAAATGCTTGCAGAAGCAAGACCTTAAGTAACTTTTTATAGGGCATGTAATAAACAGAAGATTACTTCACACAATACAAAAGTTATCAATTCTGTTCCATCTGTTCTCACTCTTCCTAAAAATAAATACTTTTCCTAAATAGAAAACAAGAAACCAAAACCAAACAAAACCCCTCAAATGTTTTGTGTTAAGAAGCAGAAGATACTCTTAGGGATTGCTTGTCAACAAACTGTTCACGGGTTCCAGTTTTCACAGAGTTATAATTTCTACAATATATACATATTCAGCATAAGCCATATTAAAATGTCACTTAGATGCAATTTATCACTTTCCACTTCACCGTTTCTAATATAGGAAGAGGGCCTACAGCCCAATCTGTCAATCTTCTGCTGGTTTTTGATATTCAGATGAGAAGGCTCCTTAAACAGGTGAAGCGCAAAAATTCAGAATTTCAGTGGTACCCTGTTGAGAACACACAGAAGTTGCCTGGCAGCTTTGACTGTTTAATGACAATGACGCTGCCTTCCAGGGGAGATGTTTTAGAGAAATATAGCCAGTTTGCAAAGCAATGTCATTACTCTTGAAAGTAACACTCTTCTGGCATGCTGCCTTTGGGGATCATTATGTATGGGACTTGTACTAGCATTTTAAAATGTGACTTATGTAGGGATATCTCTACCTGTCGCTGCCTGTTTACAGAATATGATATTCTAGAGTAAAGGTGCTTCTATATACAACTGAATCAATATTTTGGCAAACGTGCTTCACTGCTAGCATTGCTAAGGCATTTTATGAATACAAATTTCAATACGTAAATAATCTGGTGCATCATAAAAGCATTGAATCTGGCCATCAAACCTCGCATGTCCTGGTCTGTATTTCCCAGTTCCTATATTCACTATTTAATTTTGGTTGTCATAGGCAGTCAGCATTGAGTTCATTTGTTATAATTTGACTTCCAGGAAACAATCATAATGTGTTAGTGTTCAGACCAAAGAAAAATCTGTATGATTAGATTTATCTGTGTGACCGCAGCATTCAAAAATTAGCGATCCTATCTAAAAAAAAAGTACTTAAAGGGAACATTTTAAAAAAAATCCAGCTGAAGCACACCAAAAATTTTATCTCGTTCCATGCCTGAGTAATAGTGACTTGCAACAGAAGTGCAGAGAAAGAACAGACACTTTTTGACATAATAATGAATGCACATCCACAAACTTTTTCTAAACAGCCAAAATACAGTCTATTCTAACCTGGATTTTACTAATCTAAGATGCATAGCCAAATGGAGCCAAAACATAGTGGAACTTGCACTGTTCTTCAATTTTCTTTGATAACTTTCCCAAACTGTAATCTTTACCTCCATAGTGGCTCAAATGTTTCCTTTTCCCCTTCATCTGTACCATTCTTTCAGCATTTGTTTGCAGCATTCTTTGCATTGGCTCAGTGAGAGAGGACTATCAACTCAACATTGAAAATATTGCTTTCTATACCTTAACAATCATTCTAGCAACCTCCAGTCAAACAGGTACCCATGCCCTGTGCTGATAGCAGGACAACTGCAACTTCCCGCAACCACCGTAGCTTTCTTGGCTGAAAGAAAAATCTCAAAGCCACACAAAACCAATCCATCTGATGCTGCAAGGGTCTGCAAGAAAGTCAACTGCATCCTGTGAGTTATGACATTGAAAGCTCCTAACAGATCCAATAGTACAGTTATGGCTGCTTGACTTCTAGCCAGTGATAAGATTTTATTTTGTGTACAATGTTATCAGTGCCATTTCCACACCAAACCTGAGGCTCTAACAGATAATTATGATCAGGGACAACAAAATGTTGTAAAAGTTACTTCTCATAGTGTATTGCATCCTCTTGATCAAAACATGAAAAACAGGTGGTGGATAGCAGTTGGCCGGATCATGATCAACTGATTCTTTACAAGAAAGTACAAAACTGCATCCCTCAAAGAGAACAGGAAATTCTTCTTAGGGCTTTGTCTTTGCAGGAAAGGTTACTTTGGGCCACTAACAGTGAAAGCGTTCAGTCATTCCCTGAAACTTCTCATGAACCAGCTCAACAAGATACTGAATACAAAATGCATGTTTGGCATGAGGATTCCTCTGGTCTTCAGACTTTGGTTTAAACCAGACCAGCTATACATATAGAAGAAGAAATGCCCTTCCCATTGGTAGGGTTTGGACAGACCCACCATTTTTTTGGCCATAATGCAGACTTACAAAGCTACTTAAAAATTTCCTTATCTGGAATTGGTGGAGGTGAAGAGGCATTTCTTCATTTCATGTCCAACTGAGGTATACAACCTTGAAAAAAAATTACTGTTTATTTTACACCCAAACTACTCACTCTTCATATCCCACTCAGTTTCTTGAGCATTCATCCAAAGTTATCAACTATCAAAGTTATCATCATCATCCAAAGTTATCAACTATTCAGATTGGGAAGCAAAAATGAGGGAGGCAGAAATCTTGAAAAACTTATTAGGGTAAAGGCTTCTCAAGAGACTCTGACCTGTTGCAAAAAAAATCTCTTTTCCTTCAGCCACTGCTGGTCAGACTTTAGATCTATTAGGTTCTGAGGGTAAACCACCAAAACTGGACCTTCATTCCATTAGGGAAAGCATAGGAGGAGAGTGTCACTGCGTGACACGAGGGTAATTTCCATCTGATTTCAGTCCACCTGAACACAGTGACAAGAGCATCACCGAGTATACGGGTGAGCTAATCTCAACTCGATGGAGGCCTGGGATAAATAACATTACAAAACTCTACATTGACAGGGCAGTTCAGAATCTGCGCACTGCTGAAAACAGGCTATATGCAAGCCTCCAAAACCTTGGTACTGAGCAACACAGTCGGCATGCTCTGAAGTGATAGTGAACAATTTGTTCACTGATGACTGTCTCCAAGCTAAGAACTTCCAAGGCTCACTTAGAGGATACATGTTAGAGAATACGTCGTGTTTTATCTTCTAAGAGATAGCGTGGATACACACAGAGTTCTGCCCTAAGTTTTGCATCTCTTGCCACATTTTAACTTTTATTTAAGGGGAGGTAGAGCTACGGAGCAAAGGGACACCTTCTGCGTGGGCCCAGGCTGCCAGTCTCCCTTAGGCAAGCAGGCCTTGAATGGCTGCTTTTCCCAAGAAACTCAGTGAAAAGACCTGCTCTGAATTGAGTGTAACTATGATCACCACCAACAACTGGGAGCTGGATTCACAAAGGTGTGTAGGAATTATGCTGTTGTTGATAGCATTCTGCACATAACAACATTATGAGAAAAGAACCCCACCAAAACAACACCACCATAATCTGCACCAGTCAAGCCTTTGACTGGCACATGGTACATTTTTAAGTTGGATAAAATTAACAGGCTGTTGCAGCCACAGGTAAATGTATAACCAGTACAGATAAAATCTTTGATCTCTTGAAAATAGGCATGGCCAGAAATCACAGTGTATAACCGGCATCTAGCTCTTGGAGCATCACACTAAGGAGTACTGTCTGGCTGCCTGATGTGTGCAAGGTTGTGTAAAGCCATTGGGACAATCAAATGACTCTCTTTTTCTCTCTGGGAAGTTGAAAATAAAAGATTGAACAATTAAAGAGGGAGAAAGGAGAGAGCTTTGCTTGCAAAGTCACCCTTTGCAACAATCCACCGGTCTTACTCCTTGGCCATTTTCTACAAACCAAAGAAACAGCTGCAGGACATCAGAAAGCTCAACTGAGCATGGCCACAGCCTGCTGTTGCATCTTCAGAGTATCACAGGGTCATCACAATTCAGCAGCTGAATGCAGACATTTCTACAAGAGTGGGAGGCTGTGTGATGTTTCATTGCTAGCTGTGTTTGAAGTCTTTTGCTAGCTGTGCCTCTCCCCGCCTTTCTAAAGCAGAGGCCTCCAGGTGCAGGCTTCCTTAGCACGACCAGCGTCAGTTCTTTTTGGCCTATATACAAGTTTTCTAAAGAATCCTAACATGTGCTTTAAAACCTATGAGTTTTAATTTAACTGGGATTGGGAGTATTAACACTGGATTGACAGCTCTTCTCACAAAGGCACCATCTTTCAGATGGCTTGGAACTAAGTCATCACAGTGGCACTCTAAGCCTAAACCTGCATTGAGAGAACTACTGTGCTAGTCCTCTTGCTAGAGTACCCATGGGTATACTAAGAAGATGGGGAGACTTGATATTATCTGATGTTTGTGTTTGTTCATTGAGCCAAGATAAGTCCCCGGAATCACAACACAAAGTTGGAAGTCATTAGAAGATTTATAATATTTTTAGCAATGTTTTAGCTAAACCACTCTCCTGGGAAACCAAAATTACTAGATCAAGATTTTCAGAAAGAATTAGGTATTTTAGGCACTCAGCTTCAAAATCTTGTTTTTCAAGCAGTGCTCAGTTTTCCTCACCCTCATGTCCATTCCTTGTTCATTAGTCCACTCTCTCCTCCAGAGAGCCCTGTGCTTTCAGAATGTCACTTAAATCTCTATTTTTGCCTACGAAGTAATCAACCTATCTTTAAAAGCAAGGCTCCCTCCTCACCGTGAACGAGGGAGATAAAGCTGATAACGAAGCGGGTGTTAAAGCGGAGACTCTCAGCTCACAGAATTGGTCTGAGATACGGCTGCTGGTTTTATTCATTTCCAGCAAATGAGGTCTCTGAGGCTGAAATCCTGGCTCTGCTGAAGTTGGGGAAATTTTACAATTCACTGGGTCCAGTTTCCCTCACTGCATTGCTTTTTTTATTCCTCTGTGCTCTTCAATTCTTTTTCTACTTCTCAATTCTCCATTCAGCTTTGAGCTTTTTACCCAGTGGGAAAATACTCCACGGCGAGCAGGATATGAAAGAGGGAGCTGCTATTCAGCCTGAATGCTTGCAGTCTTCTCCAGAACAAGACGTGTTTACTCACCCTTTCAACAACACTTGAGGAATAAATACCCACTCATTTAACTAGCTGCTCACCCGCTCTTGCTCCTGGGACTGGGAGCAGTTTGATCAGGGTGAATGTGCATCGAAATAACAAACCTCATGAGTGCGGAGGAGTTATTTAGACAGCTGAGCTCCACCAGGAAAATCTACAGGTGGGGTAAGAGACTGGTAAAACCCTGTGTGTCTTTAGGATGTTTGAGAATCTTTATAATTTTTCACATTCACATCTGTTTGTAACTACTTCTGGTTTTGTACAGTTTTTCTATGCAAATACCTCCTAAAAAAACTAAACTCCACAGTAGCTGTATTCTATTCTGCCCTGGAGCACCCAGGAGAAGCTCCTGGTGATGACAGCCAGTGTACCAATTATCCTGCAAAAGCTACATGGTCACCCAAAGGTCGCACAAACACCAGTTTACCAGTTGCACAAACACAGATAAACTTAGGGGGTCAGCAGCAGTTGACAACCAATGAACCCCTCTGAGCATTTGTGCAGCAACAACAATTTAGAAAGTGGAACTTACTTAATTGAGTCCACCTTTTATGGTTTCAAAGCAATCAAAAAATATACAAAACCCCTTAATATGTAAAGCAAGGTCTCTAGGGTGGATACACTGATTTCAAGCAAGTTACTTCAGTGATCAATGTGTTTATTTTAGTTTAACAGCAAGGTGTTCCCCCTCTCTCCACCCTCACTTAGCATTGAACAAAGCCCTACGAGGGAAGTAGGTTGCCAGCTAAGTGCCAGATTCCCACCTTCCCAGCTATGTATACATTGGAAACTGGGTTAATTACTATGGTAACGTTTACTTTTCTCCTTCAAGCCAATTCAGCTTCCTGCTTTCTTTCTCTTGTTATCTTTCAGAGCATGCTCCTAGAACTATCATCTATCATGAAAAAGTAATGGCATTCTGAGGAGAAGAAATAAACTAAGGGATTGAGCACAAGCCACCTTCAGAAGAGAGCTGAAAAGCAGATTATCTGTTGCCATGTTCCCCTCTCCCACTGCTATAATGCTGAACTCATAACACAGCTTAAGAAAGCAAACGCTTTATTCCTTCATTTTACGGCAGTCCCGACTGTACCATAGTCTGATAGCTGGTGTGAATGGGTACCTCGCTCCACGGCTCAAGATTTTTCTCACAGATCCGGTCAGCGTGTGCTGCCACTGCAGAAACAGCCTTGTGTCTCTGGGAGAGTGTTTTGGGATGTACAACTTGTTGTGCATGCAAGTAGTGTTCATATCAGAAACCAGCCTGATCCGTAGACCTTCAAGGTAGTGGAAGACCCAAGGCACCTACAAGAAAGGGTTAGCTTCATTTGAAAGGAACCCGGAAGGCTACGTGGCCTCTTATCTCCCCAGGCTTCAGCAGCTGATTCATAAAAGACGGAAAAAAAACTCAAGGAATCTGAAGGGACAAAGAATTTAAGAGAGAGAGAAAAACCAGCCAAAGAATACGCTGCTGCTCGTCTGTCTGTGCTAACGCAGTCCTCAAGCTCTGATAGACTTTCCATGCTAATGTAGCCTCATAGCTAATACTTTCGGCTTCCAATTTGGAACTAAGTAAAACCGAGCAATTTATTTCAAGCGCAAAATATTTGTGCTTTTCTTCAGTTTGCTGCTCAAGAAAATGTGCAAGGTATCACCTCATGGTCATGAAAATCTTATTCCCTTCACTGTCTCATTAGTTCATACAGAGCAATTGAAGGGCAAACAAAGCCGAAAAGAGCTCATTTTCTGTTTGCTTGGACAGACTTGCTCTGGAGGGCTGGATTTCTGGGTTGTGTGTGGCCCAAGAAAACAGCCCTTCCACTTGTTTGCCTGGAAAATAAAGCACATTCCTCTGACTGTCCCTGACCCTGTTTCTGGCCACATGCTTTTAGCTGCTTTTGTTTTTCAGGCTTACCCTAGCTCGCATTTGCTATCACGTCCATGGCAGACAATGCTTGGAACAAGGTCATTTACTACACCAGTTTCCCCAAGCATAAAAATCCTCTGTGACTTGACAACTCTAAGGCAAGGCTAGCAGAAAGCAGGACAGCAGGAAAAAAAAGTCAAGCATAAGGATTACATGGGACTACGGTGGTTTTGTTCCAGTGCACATGATTTACATTCTTTTTCTGCGTCACTACAAACTCACTGACAGTTTGCCTGTGCATTCATTTAGTATGCTAAGGCAGAAAAAAAGGCCATTAAGCACCTGCTAACTGATAGGAATGGAGAAACAGCTTTGCTGAAATACGTTCGCCACGGCCAGGCTATGTGTAGATGTGGTGGATGCTACATTTTCTGACAGATTTGCGGGGGTGGGAAGCTTTCTTCATATACGCTCAGCAGGAAGATTCAGAAAACCGGGAAACGCTGTAAAGTAACGTTTGATTTTCTTCAAGAATTTTAAGATTGAAAAATTGCAGGCAGCTTTCGCTGCTGCAGATGGAGGGTGACACAGTTTCAGTCCCTAAGGACGGTGGCCCACGGCACGCGATCCAGGGTCTTCTGGCTGGTGACAAAAAGCCTGGGGGCCTCTCTCTAGCAGCCTGCCCTCCTCCCTGCTCCCCACAGCAGCATCCCAGCCAGTGTATGGGCCAGGGCAGGACAACCAGTCATGCCTCCCCCCCCTTCCCAGGTGTTGCCCTCTGCCAAGCTGTCGAGCAGGCTCTCAGGTTGCATCCAACCCAAGGAGAGAGGTGGCCGCCACCTGTTTGGGAGTCCCAGAGAGCAAACCCCCCCTGCTAGACCCCACACCCCACTTGTGGGAATAGCATCCAAGGCTGTTATCATTCCTTCTGTCCTTTCTGGATCTTCTGCAGTTCAAGTGATGCTAATGGTCCATGGCACAAGTTCCTGCTTTATAAAGGAACACTACCGTGTTTGGGTTACACACAGACATTTTCAGCTAATAGTTTTGTTTCTACAGAAACCTCTTTCAACTTCTCTCAGGTTTTCTGTAACGGGGAAACAAACCCCAAGCTCTCTCCTCGCCTCCCAACACATACACCGACACTTCAGAAGACCAAAACAAAGCAGAATTGCCTTAAGTCAAGCACTAGAGGAATGGGTATAGCTACAGCTTATTTGATCTTCCACAACAACTTATTTCATCTCTGCAACGAAATACCCTCGGCTGTTCCTGCAGCAGATCAAAGATATCTGGATCCCCGGATCAAAGACGACGAGTGAATGAGCAATGGGACCACCTGAGCAGAGTGGTCAGAAATCAGTCCAGAGATCCACCGGGCCCTATCAACACATCCAGCCTGCCCTTCCAAATTTCACCCACAACCCCCGTGTTCACTGAGAATTGCAACATCAATTTCAGAGTCGAGTCCATTTACAATACATAATGATATGTCTTTATTTCATCAACAGAAATGGTGTCTAGACAAAATTCAGTTAACACTAGCAATTCAAATGAATGAAAAGGGTCGGGTGTTCTTTTTTTTTCATTTTTGTTTTTTGCACAATACTGTATTTACAATGAGTAAATGACATTTTAAATTCATTAGTTCATAGCAATGCTTTCTTCCAAAAAGGTAAAAATTCTTAGTAACAGAGAGTAAGCATCAACAGCCACCTCATTTATTTATACAATAAAAATCACAAGAAACCACAGTCACCTAGAAAAAAAATAAAGACAAGCTTAAGAACTAGTACAATAAAATGATGCATTGAATTAAGTTACATTAATCGCATAGAATTTGTGTAAAAAGTATGTAGAAAAAACACCTGATGTAACCTGTTACAGTCATTGACCAGTTATGAGAGGTACAGAGGGTTATACAGGTAGATATGTGTGAAAACTGTCCATACTGTTTGACCTGGGGAGGAAGAGAAGAGGGGTTGCACCCCCTTGCATACACTGATAAAACCCTGTTTTGAATATGGCCTCTGAAGTTTGTAAGGCATAGATAAGAGGTGCACTTGCAACCGACTGGTTCTGGAACAAACTCTTAGGGCATTCCCCAGCCTTTGAAATCAAAGGCGATGCTCGGAACTACGAGTAAACAACCACGCATCGAATATCACCAAAGTGTTCAGTAGCGTTCCTGCCGCTCGGAGGGATCCGGATCGCTCCAGGCAGAGCAGACCTAGGAGTGAGAACGGGCCTGACACCACACACTTGTCTCTGGGGTCCACCACAAATTCAGGATAACACCGGTCTGGGGTAGGGGGTCCCAGCCACGGCCCCCGGCGTGGGGCGGCTGCTCCCTCCTCTGCCCGTGCCCCCCAGAGGGACGAGCCCGGCGGGCCACGGCAGCCCCTGCTCGGCTCCCGCCAAAGCAGAGGGGGCGTTCGGGTTCGCAGCCTGGGACCGTCTCCGCTTCTACAAGCAATCAATGAAATCAAACGCTGCCAGTTGCCATTTCTATTTTAGGACGCTGGTTTCTTTCTGCATGCCCTTGACGAGCCGGAAGGGACAACAATGGCACTGCATGAGCCGCGCAGGGACTGTCACCTACCGAAAGGGCTCTGCCCACAGTCGCTAAAATTCACACAAGAACAGGAGTCACCTAACTGGCTTTTTAGCAGTCGTCTGGTTGGCGTAACGACCTTATTAAAAGGCTTTTCTTTAGCATTCCTTCCTGCCAAAAAGCAATTTTACTTGCAAAAATGGCAATATTATCCACGTAATACCTTAAAATGCATATCAATATTTGACTTCGATATAAATAATACCTATCTTGGTGGAGTGTAGGAAAATACTGTACACTTCGTCATTGCAAGTAATGCCATTAAAATTTTGAGAGTAAAGGGAATAGTTATGCTACAGACCACCAACAATAGATCTTTTAAATATACACACAGTATTTGAACATATGCATATACACATATATTGTATTCTACAGCATCAGATCTGATGCCTGAGTCATGAAATACTCCAAGGAGTATTATAAATACACATATTGGTATTATAAACAGGAAAATACACAAACACACACTCTGACTAGAATTATAGATGTATGTATACATACATACATGTATTATATATGGATATAAAATTAACTTGGACTGTGTTGGCAGAGACAAAACTGAAACGAAGTCAAAATCTGTTGAGAAAATTTCTAGCAGGAAAGAGAGCATAAGTTCTTTATGTTAATGGTTTTAGTTTCACCTCACTTCCGATAAAAATAAACCGCTCCAAACTCAGCAGATCCCCTCCTTATGCGAGGCCATCAGCTCTACCGCGTATACTGAGCTAAACCTCCTCTAGGCAGCCCTAAAATAGAGATATTTTTTTTTTTTTCCAAAATGCTGCAACCATGGGCTACAACATTCACCCGGAGGCACCTCCAAACGCATTTCAGAACAGGAAAAGAGTGAAAGCAGCGCTCCTTGTTGCAATGGTCGAGGACATGAAGTGGAGCAAACTGCGAGCTTCTGTAAACCTGGCAAATGTTCACTTTGTCTCGCTGCAAAATTCAGCACAGCTCTTCTGTTCTGCAAACCCACCCCTCTCTCTTTTTTAACCACCACAGCAGTGGATTTCAAGACACAAGTGAGGATGTGGTGTTGATTCTAGAATTGCAATGCTTTGCCCTGCTTTCTCCTAGTGGATCAGATTTCATTTTATTACAGGATTATAGTGATTCCAGCATGCAGATTTGTTTTATTTATTAGGCAATCATAAAGTTACATATTAAAAAGTCTAACTATATATCTAGGAATTTCAACTTCTATTTAAGCACTCTTTAGAATACAGACTTGACAAAGTGTTGGACTCCAGATTAACGACCGCACTATCACTATTAATCATTTCTCCGGCAGCAATTAATCCATTTCGCAAAGTTACGTATCTAGTTCCCACTCTCCTTTTTAAAGAGAAGTAGCGGTTAGCATACTAATCACTGTGGTTTGCCTTTGCAGCACATTTTACTTCCTTGGGAAAAAAAAAATACAAGGATTAGATCCAAAAATATAGTGCATCTTAAAAGCAGCATATACCCTTAGAAAGACATTTAATAAATTACTTGTACAATATATAAAATAATAGTTTTATACTGCAGCATCAAACTCTGACGCCTGAGTCATCACATGTTAGGAAGTCCGTGATATAAATAATGGGATCTCCTGATAACGCAGCCAACATTTTTGCTTTTGTTTTGCTTGTTTTCTGTTTTGCTTTCTCTCTCTTTTTAATTTTTTAAATATTTTTTTCCACTACCTTTTTGTTCCAGAATCAGCTTGCAATGAGCTTTAATTGTGTTCAAGGCACCCCCAGAGAACGCAGAGAAACAAACACATTATATAGTGTAGTACTCACCTGACAAAGCATAACAAGCCTAAATGAAATGAGGTTTCCTGGCGATACAAGTACAGCAATGGCAAAGGAAAAGGAGGACTAGATACAGACTGGACAAAGCCTCAAAGACTCGCACACCCATGAGAGTGATGCAGCATCCCGTGGGGAAACGGGGTCTCACCGCCCCATTCCCAAACAATGCCTGGCAGGACCGATGCTGCACGGGTCCTCTTTGACAAAAGCAAAGAGATTCTTACTGCAAAACCATGGTGACCATTGGCCAAACTCTTAAAATCCATAAATACTGCAGGCAGGTTTTTCTGTTTGTTGGTTTGTTTGTTTTGCCTTTCCAATGATGTTCTCATGGTCAGTTGTTTGGACCTTGTGAGAGGAAACGTTAGGTCTGTCAAGTGGTGTACAGTTCTGAAGCTAATCCTCCCCAAATCTTCCTTTGACTTTAGCCCAGTAACCGCTTTAGGAGCCGTGTGGTTCGGAATAGCAAAAAAAAAACAAACCTCAAAACAAAATAGAAACAAAAAACAACCACCACCATCACCACCACCAAAAAAACCTCACTGAAAAACCAGGATACATGTAAATATAGGAAGCAATGACACAAAACCAGCCACTTCTACTGGGAAAGAAGGAAATCAAACATCCAGAAAAGCTGTGGGGTGGAGAGGGGGAAAGAGAGACAGACAAGAGGAAGGTCAAGGAAGAGACACTTATTTGAGCAGTGGTTTTAAATATCAGTTCCCAAGGTAGAGGAAATCAAGAGACCCAGCACCAGTATGAAGCCAGGTCAAACCTCAGAGCTGCAGCGCAATGGGTTGTGAGGGTGGGTTTTTTTAAACCGTCGGAATGAGGTCAAGAGTACCAGTTGCACATGAGTTGTTAGTAGAGTAAATCTTCATGTCAGGAAGCAAGTTAAAACTCGGTTTTATACTCATAAAACATTCTATCTATTCATATATATAAGAGGTCACTTAAAAAATAAAAAAGGCAACAGAAAAACATCTTTAAAATACT
>VWYH01004898.1:1165660-1319086 GCA_013399365.1 Pampusana beccarii | reverse complement strand
CCCAGCCAACCCCCCCCCCAAGTAGCTATGACTCTATAATGTGATTCACATTTAGTTTTAAATTCTAGCTTTCACCATGGTCTCATAGAAACAAAACTTCTCTGCGAAGCACAGAACTGCTTTGCAACGTCAACAAATTCCAAGGAAAATCAAATCCCTCCTCCCTACCAAAGAGCTTCTCAGTCAGTTACCTGCAAAAGATGGCTGGGAGGGGGTGCAGATAGTTTTAGGTTAAGCTCTTTTAAAAAGAAAGGACGACTCCTCCCCCTTTTTCAACTGTGTGAACTAGGAGTTTATGGCATTTGTATACTTTCGAACATTTAAAAGTAAGGATTTTGTACAGTAATGATTAATACTTAAACATAAATATTCTCCTACATTATATACTAGTTTTTCTTTGTACATGCGGGGGGGGGGAAAAAAAAAGTATTTTCAACAAACATGGCACATGCTATATGCGTTTCCTCCTCGGTAGCTTGGCTACAATAGTTTGGGTGAAGAGGGTAAAAGCAAGACTTTGTGGCGAGTGGGCGACAGTCCATGAGCAGAGTCTGAAGATGGAAGAAGCGGAGAGAGGGAGCTGATTCCTCCTCCAGGGTCAAGATGCTGATGTGCCTCCAAAAAGCACCAGCGCACACCTCTAGTGTAAACGTTAGCACAGAAGACCACATTATCACTTAGTGCTTCTGAGAAGCTGCTTCCCCCAACTTTTTTTTTTAGTTTTTTTAAAAATTTTAATAGGTGTGAACAGCTGGTTGTTTTTTTTTCAGCAAGAACAATCTCAGCCAGTAAAGCACGTGACAGTTGTCGTCCAGGATAAAGCCAAGCAACCTGGCACACGAAGGGCAAAGAACCACAAAATAAAAACTCAGTACACTTAGAATAATAATAATTATTATTAAAAAGCACTAGGAGGACGTTATTCTGTCTACACTGTACATACAGATGTTATGCTTGGAAAGCCGCTGTCTCACCCAGTCATAACATGAGTCAACATTGCCTAAGATACAAATCCGATACAGTTACAACTAAGCCAATTCACTGAGTAGTTTCCTTCGAGACAGCGCTCTTTTAGCTGCGGTTTGTGCTGAGGGCAATGCTGTAGGACGAGAGGATCCTGGAACACAAGAATCTGAACGGGTAAGACACCGAATTGGGTGCTGGCAGATGTAGGTTTTGCGATTAGAGGATACAGTGCTAACTCGACTTCTACAAGGAAACCAAAGTCAACAACTAGGGGTCTGATCCTGCAACTCTGCCTACCCAGGCAGGATCAAGGCAGGATCACCGTCTTCACCAGACCCACCTCTGCGGGCCGGGTCTGGAGAAAACAGGTAATGTCTGAGGACAGCTGAGGTGAGGCTCTGGGGACCAGCCGGAGCAGCAGTTGCTTCCATGAGTAAAGGATGCAGAGCGGGGCTGGAGAAAAAGTTCCCCCCCCCTGAAGTGTATCGATGTGATCTCCGTTTGCTTTACTTCGTGGAACGTATGATGAACTGATCCAGTTGTCAAATACTTTTTTCTCTAAACAGTGAAATACACTTTCCCCTATAAGAATCCAAAAGCATCATTAACAGCACTTAAACTTGGTTTGTGAAACAGAAAAAAGTCTGAATATAAAAATAATTCAAGCAGATTCTCTTTACAAATTGTATAGTGAATTCAGTATTTGGCAAGACCGTTTTTACTACATAATGAGCTCCTGAGTGTTTGTCTATTAGCTAAAACCTTTCTATTTTCTTTAAGCCATAAAGCAAAGAAAACCATATACTCAAGTTATACTGAAGTCATGACTTCATTTATGAAAAGAGGTTTGACCAGAAACTCAGTGCAAGTGGCAAAGTTGACCATTACTGTACAGTATCTGCAAGAAAATAAAATAACTCCATGTTGCTCAAGTGGCACAAAACGGCTGTGCCAAAAAAATTGTCTATAATAAAATCTCAAATAAGTTTCCAACATTAAAATTTTATAAATAAGTACAAATTGAATGATATTGCTGAACTGCGAACCGAGAAAAAAAAAATTATCGTGTAACAAGTTACCAAACTAGTTCTAGCATTGAAGACAAAAAGGAATGTTGGAACTTGTTTATACAATAGAAATGAAAGCTTCCAGTTTGTAGGATGAGAAAAATTGAGGCATGCAGGGAGTTTTGCATATGGATATATATATTTTATATATATTATATATAATATGTACAGTTTAGCTATAAAACTTTGATGTGTAAAGAAGCTGTCTTCAATGAAAAATTGAACATTCAGAGGAAATTCCTGAGTTAGGGTTTTGTGACATGGGCCACTGAGAAAAAAAGCTGCGGTTGGGTCCTCAGAGGTGTTATGTCCATCCCTGTTAAGATTGAAATCAACATACAAAAACAGACAGTGTTGCCACTGCTTCGTTCCCTGCCTGAGCAAGGGATAGCACCATTGTGAAGAGAACTCCTGCTTGTAGAGAGGAGGGAATACTTAAAAACAGTATTGCTGCTAAGACCACTGTAGTGTGCACCAAATACGTTCTTCTAGACAACAAATGAACACTGCCACTGGCTGACTGAAGAACACCTGACCAGGTGTAGCGGTAAGGTTACAAGTCACTAGGTGTAATCTTTCCTAGGTTGTTCATCTGTTGTACATTTATCAGTCATTTCCTGACAGAAGTCTACCGTGACCGTTTGGCTGCTCTGCTCTGGCGGAAGCTCCCTCTCGGAGTAAGTACCTGTGTCGGCTCCATCCAGTCCCCCGGCGGCCGAACAATTCTCTGAGACGTTGTTGGGCAGCCAGGGCGCTGCCAGTGGCACCGAGCCTTGCTCCGAGCAGCACTGCATGCCCTCCCCGACGCACTGGGAGGTCACCAGGCTCTGCTCCACGCCAGCTGGGGAGGGGCTGATGGTGGTGGCTGGCTGCAGATCCATGGGTCTGAGAACGGGGCAGTATCGGTGGAGAGCTTGGATCTGTTCCGGGCTCTGCATGTCTCTGCACACTTCTTGAGAAAGACACGAGAAGTTGTCTAACAATTCTCCCATGCTCGCTTTCAGCTGGTTCCTTTCTGAGAGCAACTTCTCTTTCTCACACACCTGAAAAAGGAAGAAGGCATCTTAGGTTGAGGAAGGGTTGTATATATGCGCTGGCTGCACACTCTGGTCACGAATACAGCGGTTCCCAAGAAGAACACCAACACTCCACAGTTATTTTTATATGGGCAGAGGAATAGTTACAACTATGTCAGGTATTTGACCACCATAAGGTTTGTGTGGACTGCAGTCTCGGAAACACCTGGAGAAAAACATTTGGTTTGCAAGGGCAGAGTCACAAGTTAACCTCAAGAGACTGTTAATTCCTTTAATAAACTAAAAATGCTCGACGGATGATACAAAAATCTCTGCAAGAAACATTTTGACGGGGAAAAGCCATCATCCATCTAAACAAGAAACCAGGGTTCAGTTCCTGAAGCGAGGATATGCTGCAGAAATTCGGTTCACCCTCTACCTGCCGGGTTGGTTGGCCAGGCTGGCTGCACCGTCTTGGGCCCACGTGCCAGCTGAACCCGTGTTATCCCTGTGAGGTGCGTTAATCAGAGGAGAGGATCTGGGTTAAACATGTGCTCTGTGGCCTGGACCGCGGCTCATGTTCTTATGTCCTGGTGCTTATTGGTTTGGGTTTGGCCTAATCAAGATATTTTTATGAAGATGTATATGAAAACCCTGAAGGT
Source organism: Pampusana beccarii (assembly GCA_013399365.1). Taxonomy (NCBI): domain Eukaryota; kingdom Metazoa; phylum Chordata; class Aves; order Columbiformes; family Columbidae; genus Pampusana; species Pampusana beccarii. Next base: position 1,315,375 of record VWYH01004898.1, on the reverse strand, counting down.
CAGTGGGTGCCTTAACACTCAGTACAAGTTCAATGTCGTTTCCCCCTTGTTCTGCTGGGATCTTATCGGTGCTTACATATGTCTCAAGGGCAGGTGTCAAGAGGACGGGATCAGACCGTTCTCAGTGGTGCCCAGTGATAGGATGAGGGGCAACGGGCACAGACTGAAGCACAGGAGGTTCCACCTAAGCATGAGGAGAAACGTCTTTGCTTTGAGGGTGCCAGAGCACTGAACAGGCTGCCCAGAGAGGTTGTGGAGTCTCCTTCTCTGGAGACATTCAAAACCCGCCTGGACACATTCCTGTGCGATCTAGTCCGGCTGAACCTGCTTTAGCAGGTGTGTTGGCCTAGATGATCTCCAGAGGTCCCTTCCAACCCCAACTACTGTGTGATTCTTTGATTCCAGCTTGGGTCTGATGTGGCCGTCCAGCCCCCACGGGGTGAGCGCTGCCCTCCCTGTGCTCAGGAGGCAGATCAGAGGGGTCAGGCACAGAGGGAGGCCCAGCCTGGAGTTACACCTCTAAAAACCAGTGTTGATTCAGTGTAGACCGACTGGGGTGGTCCTACTGCATCACCTTCCACCCCAGGAAGGTCGGCATACAGCTCGAGGGTGTAGACGAGATTTTGCAGAGCACCAGAGCTATTTCCAGAGCTGAGCTGGACCTGAAAGCAGTGCAGCCATGTACCTCACCCAGTAACACTGCTAAACCCAAGCTGCCTGGGGCATCTGAGGCATTAAAACTCCACAACTCAGATAACCCAACCATGGGTGGTTGTTGACAGCTGACAGTATTACCCAGGGTCTGAATCCTGCACTGGAAGCATACAGCTGTGCAAGTGAGAAAGACAGCAGTGCACATGAAAAGAACCAACTGCTAAAATATTGATAAATCTATCAAGAAAGCATAAAAATAATAAAAAAATAAACAGATGCTCAAGTACATCTTGAGATAATGAATTATGGAAGAGAATATGCTGTGAGTTTGCAGGGAGAAAACGGAATGTGAGTGGGATGAGTAGAGGGAAAGCCGGCATAAAAAATTACCTTCCAAACTCAGAGGATATGACCATTTCACTCAGTGTCTGCGTGAAACCATCTGGGTTAAGAAGATGGGTGACTTACACGAATTAAGTGCAGGATGCGAAAGGGATCTTTCTTAAAAAGATCCAACCGAGTGAAAACCCCTTAAACCCTAGAACCACTACATAATTCAGGAGACTGGAAATTACTGGCCACAAAGTGGACAGAAGATGACAAAGGAATTCCCAGCGACCATGTATTGTGTGAGGTCAACTGGAGTTTCACAGCTGGTTCTTCTAAGAGTCAAAGTAAGACCTGGAAGCAGACTACCTGCTTGGACAGCATGCCTATGGGGGGAGGGCAGGACTGTTTGAGAGGCAAAGTTAAGGTTGCATGAATTTAATTTTGCAGCTTCATACTCTCGCATATCGTGACTGTCTTTTTTACAAATGCCCTTTTTCAGAATGACGCACCATATCACTACATACTCCAGCTTGCTAAAGAGAGACTTCAACATTTCTTTTGAAGACTCCTGCACCTCAAAGGGTTTTTGATTAATGAAATTCATCAGGCATCAGGACCTCAAGCTCACTCATACGCCTTTCATTCATTTCTCAGAGATGTGTGTGTATGCTGATGAGAGGAGGGGACTTAAAAAATTTATTTTGCCTATAAAGAGTTGATTACATTAGACAATAACAGTCATGTGACAGGATTGCATAAAGCCCAAATTAATTTTCAAGTGAAGGCTATATGTATAAAGCTGAACCCCTTCTTGCTGCTAGTCCAGCCTTTAGAGCGCTGCCCCAGGTGCTGTGCTCTGGGGAACAAGAGACATGTACTCCTCCCCAGCATCAGCTTGGTGTGGAGGGCCTGGCACGTGCAGCCAAGCCTGGAATCACTTTTCCTGACCACCTGCATCAGGAGCTGCTTCTTCAACCTGCAGAACCCCTGACTCACCCTGCGCGTACTGTGGATTACACTCAGTGCAGGAAGCAGTTGCTCACTATTCTGTTTATCTTCAATGTCTTGTTTGTTTTGCATCAGTGGAGCACTACTCTGAACACTGTTTTGATTTTTGTTTCTTTTTTTTTTTTTTTTTCCCCTGGGGCTTCAGCAGCACAGCATCTGAAGGCTTCACAAGCCTTGATGATTTAAGCCTCCCAACCAGCTTGTGGGGTCAGCGTCACCTCCGTGTTACAGACGGGAAGCAGACAGGCACAGGCAGTGAGCGAGTAACCCAAAGTCACTCAGTTTTCTGCCACTTGTGAGTTGATGGAAACTCAGCTTCTTTCAACAGATCCCTGCCTCTTTCACACTACGTTTGCTACAGCTTGTGCAGAGCTGTACGCACAATGAAGCCTGTACTAAAGGCCACTTTAAACACGCAACCTGTTATGACAAGAACAAGAAGCACCCAGCTCCTCAGACCCACCAAGTTCAACCTACAACTCAGCATGTTTCAAATGTGCACATAGATACTGAAACCAAAGAGACTCCAAATAACTTTAATTTTAATGGAAACTGAGTACACAGAGATCTTAGTAAGGAAATCAGCTCCAGCTCCTTTTGTTTTATCAGTGTGAATATATCACTCAAACACGTGGATATTCAAAGGCTGGGTTTAGTGTTGGACTCCTAAATCTATGCTGTGTAATGCAATTAAACTGTCTGGTCCTGCATGCTGCACACCCGCACTTCTCATAACAGCTGAACTGGGAGTATTACACCATTTTTGACGTCTCAGAAAGCTTTTCAGCAGACTTTTAAGCAGATAAGGAAGTGCCAACCCACTTTGAAGTTCCAGTGCTGCATTCCTCCAGCTAAGTGACACCCTGTAGACATGTCTTTCTCCATGACCCTGGTCTCAAGCCCTTTTTTTGCTGTGTATCAGCTTGCTCTCTCAATGGGCAAGAGATGGCAGGGGAAGAAGAGCAGGGCCCTCAGACCAGAGTGGCACTGTCAGAATGGAGGGCAGATTTTTCAGTTAAGGTGTCTGTAGCTAAGATGCCTACATCTGACATGGCTCTCCAGGTGATCTTGTTTAGCAACGGAGAGGAACAGGCACTTCTGGGCTGTATGTCACCTCCTCTGCTGTGGGATGAGACACATGAGACTCCACAGGTATCTATTTCTCTTCACTGACTATAAAGGAAACCAGGACAAAGAAGAGCTCCAGCACAGGTGTCTATATTGCAGACATCTGTGTTTAGGAACCCAAACAACACCTGAGGTGTCCACACCATGACGGAAAGAGAGAGGAATTTCCTGCGCAGCATTAAGCCTTGCTCCAGTCACCTCACTCCCTCAGATCAAAACAGGAATTGCTGTCAGTGCCCTGCAAGCTGCCATGCAAGGGCGAGAGGGGGCCGCGGCGAGAGCACACAACTCACCAGCTTGCGGATTTCACATTCTAGGTTCTGAATACAATCCAGTTTCCTCTTGCGGCAGCGCTGAGCTGCAATCCGGTTCTTGCTGCGCCGGCGGACATCGTGGATGAACTCGAGCTGCTCTGAGGTTAGCTTGTGCATCTTTATCATCATCTGGAAATCATTCCTTGGAAGATCTGTGATTTGATCAACAGGAAAAGGAAGTTTCACCTAAAACAAACAAATACAAGACAAGAGCAGAGAGTCATATTTTGCTTGCTGAATGCAAGCCGAACAACTGTGAGCGGAAGGATGATTACCTACGCTGCTGCCCCCTAAATAAACAACACACCAAGTCTTACATCGAGCGAGTTTTTAACACTCCCTTGTGGCACATTGTGTAGGTCCAGCTGGTAAGGATCAGATTATAATTGTACTGAAATCAGCAATATAGGTGAACCCCAATTTGTAAAAAAGCTTTAATAACAGTTCTCCTTGCATTAAAAGAAGGCTCTATGCACTAAGAGACATGGCCTTTTGGAAACAGTGAAGTACCTTGCTGCCATTAATTTCAAACTAATTTCAAGGAGTGGGCTATTACCGCAGCAGGAAATCTGTCTCTGCACAGCCTCCAGGACCGAAAGTTTGATTAGGTGTGAGTTTAAAAATGCAACCTGACACCTCAGATGGATGAAAAATACCATATCGCAATTAGGAAAGGACGTCTAATCAGCATTTCAGCTGAGCAGTACATCATATAAGAAAAAAGAGCCAAGAGTGTGATGTAACATACCCTATCCTGCTAAAATAAATGCATTTTGAATTAAACCAATATTTGCTGAGACTCTAATATTTTTGTAGATTGAAGAGCACCCAAGTTGCCTTTCTTAAAAAACAAACAAACAAACAAATAAACAGTCTAAAACCTCAGTTACTTGCAGTAAAACATTTTTCCTTCAGGCCATGAACTGTCATTTTGACCACAAACCGTGTGACAGTAGCTCCAGGTTCTGACTTCAGGAATTCCAATCATCTCTCTAACTCGTAGCGATTACGCATTAAAGCACAGCAAAACACAAAGGTACTGACAGCTTGGAACAATAACCACACACCGTCTCAAAACCCGGAGAATGGAGGATATGCTCAAAGATATCTGTTAGCTTTTTTCCCCAAACCTATCAACTTGCTTGAATCAAAGTGAGCACCTTTCCCTGCAAACCCTGCTTGACTTGTAACTTGAGACCAATAACACGACTATGAAAAAAAAATAGTGCTCCCTGGTGGACTGCTGTGTTTGGTGGTAGAAGAAGAATCAGTTGACAAAGGTGAAGGAGAAGACAACTGAGTAATTCGATTGACCCCCTTTCTTTTTCCAAGTCATACCCACACTGCCCAAAAGATGGCAGTAAATATTTACATTTCTGTCCCTATTTAGCACAATCTCTCCAACAAGGACTCTATTCTGCATGCAGGCTACCAAAGAAGATTGAACTTAAGTTGCTCCAGCCAAGCAAAAGATTTGGGTTGAAAAGGTTCCTTTGATACTTAAAACATGGTTATCGTCTTCAAACAGTGCACTTTAATTATTTAGAGAGAAATAACAGCACAGATTAGAAATTATTTTCATCGGAGAGCTGGGTTTGTTTATGCAGAACAGTTTGCTGAGGACATGTACACAAAACACATACGGGTGGCCTCTGGCACTGACAATCCTGGACCTGCCTTGTTCATGAGCTTGTGTTTCCTTGTGCTCTTCTATCATTGCTCTGCACACCTCCAAGCCTGGGCCATGTGAAATTCAGTGCAAACACCTACTGCATCCTTTCAGATGGTTTCATGCCCTGAACATTGCCCTCTGCCCCATGCGTCCAGGCACTGCTTTGTTACACGCTACTTGACAGCTCAATTTAAACCAGCGAGAAACACCAAACGCTGCCCCAATTCCCCCAAACTCCTACTCGTACACATGAAGGCTGACCTTAGGCACGGTGATGCGGACAACCTTGTTTACAGACTGCTACGTAACGACATGAAACCTCTTTGATTTCCTCTCCACAGCCTTTGTACGGTCAACATAAGCTCAGTGTCACCTGCTTTTTTTCTCAAGCTTCTCAGGGTCTGAAAACGAAAACAGCCCGTGCTTTCTTCTGAAAGACACCACAGTTTCACAGCAAAACCAGCCCTTTCACATTGCCAGTTTTTCCTTGTTTTCATAAATCCAAAGTGGAAAGCAATGTTAACTTTATTTCTCCCTCCCTCTCCCTTTCAAAACATATTTACTTGCAAGGAGGAGATGTGCTTGCAGCTGGAATGGGAACGAAAGAGAAGCAACTTAAATCTGTCAGGTAGAAGTCGCTGAAGGGAAATGGGAAAATATATAGAAACAGAGTCACACACACACAGAAAAAGATTGAAAATAAAACCATCTACACTGCAGTCCAGAGACTGCTATCAGTAAACCCAACATAATCCCACTCCTGTCACAGGCAGCACTGCGCAGGATTAAAAACGTGAAAGGGAGAGTGGAAGTGAGTCAGACTCATTTCCTCCACCATTCACAGCATTTTTATTGCCTGTCTCCCTCTCTGCTATTAGCTGTCAACTGAAAAAAAAACCCCACCAAGCCTTTGGCCTGGACACAGTGAATAACTGCAGCGGGGTATTGCTGCAGAGAGGCTAATGGTGTTTCACACCGGCGCAGGGCAGGACTCTCCCCTGGTATTTATCACAACAGAGCAGTAAGTCAACCTGCAAGAGCCGACGACTGTGCCGTGGGTGGGATTCATCTGACCCACTTAGAGGCATCTGAAGTGTGGGGCTGGGACTAGGCTGTGCGCAGGGCCCTACTGTTGGTGTGGGGGATAGGGAGGCCTCGGGATGGCGATGTGTTCCACACATCCCTCCTCCTGGCTGCAGAAGGAGCAAGGTAGGACTTAGAAAAGATGCTGTGTCTTACAGTATCTAAGGCAGGTGAGAGAATCACAGAATCACAGAATGTCAGGGATTGGAAGGGACCTCAAAAGATCATCTGGTCCAATCCCCCTGCCGGAGCAGGAACACCCAGATGAGGTTACACAGGAAGGTGTCCAGGCGGGTTTTGAATGTCTCCAGAGAAGGAGACTGCACAACCTCCCTGGGCAGCCTGTTCCAGTGTCTGTCACCCTCAGCATGAAGAAGTTTCTTCTAAAATTTAAATGGAACCTCCTGTGTTCCGTTTTATACCCATTGCCCCTTGTCTTACCATTGGTTGTCACCGAGAAGAGCCTGGCTCCATCCTCATGACACTCACCCTTTATATATTTATAAACATTAATGAGGTCGTCCCTCAGTCTCCTTTTCTCCAAGCTAAAGAGACCCAGCTCCCTCAGCCTTTCCTCAGAAGGGAGATGCTCCACTCCCTTCATCATCTTCGTTGCCCTGCGCTGGACTCTCTCCAGCAGTTCCCTGTCCTCCTTGAACTGAAGAAACCTTACGTGAGGTGGCTGAAAAAGGACAGTCAATTTTTTCTAAGATGTGTAAGGAAAATCCAGCAAGTATGTTTTCTCATAAACTTTTTAGCAACTATGAATTTTATACAGGAAATGACTGTGTACTCTTTAGTTTGGCCTGTTTCAAATCAGAAATGTAAATGGGATCCCTGCTCCTTCCAGGAGTTACTTCAGCCAGAGCTAACCTTACAGAGCTCTTAAATATTCCCTATCAGCACAATTACTCTTTTCCTGCATTTTTACACCAACACAACAAACAAACTGGCACTTTTCTGTCACCGCTGCAGGCTCTATTGCCCCTGGCTCTGGCTGATGCCCCGCTGAGAGGACAGCCAAGCCACTGGTGAAAAAGAAAACTCATTTATGATTTTGCGGCACTTTTTTTCGCCCGTATTAGCGTTAGGATGCCAGTGTAAATGTCACTGCTTTGAGTGTCTAAGTAACAGCAGCAGTCTAGACAGACAGGGATAGCCATTGACTCAGCACATGAAAGGCCCATATATAACCAATTAATCCCTTCAAGCTTCACTGGTTAGTGCCAGCTTGGATCATGTGCCAGTTACTGCTGTGCTGCTCACGTACAGTACTAGTTACTGCTGCGGCTGCTCTCCCCTTTCTCTTTTTCTTCGAAATAAAGGAAAGGTCGAAGGCCCTGTATTCCTTATCTCATGAGTAACATTAGCTTTTTCCACTTTCTTCATATCTAAATTTCAACATCATCTTCCTTGAACTGCCAAGTGCTAGTAAAGGCAACAAACTTCCTAAGCCTGCCTTAATATCACAATAGCTAAAAGGATTATTATCTGTAAAAAAAAAGTACTCATTATATATTGGGCACAGGAAGGTGGAACTCAAGGTATCATCTTGACCTTTATAAGTGTTCAAAATCTTGGTCATTTGCTCCAGAGTTCTAAGAAATAAAACCGTTGACTTAATGTCCTTTAACTGAAAGCCAGAGTTATTGAAAGCCTCTGACACTTAAAATTGCCCAGCCCTTGAAAAGCCCTCAGGATCCACCTGTGCAATCTAGTACAGGGGCCGAATCATACCATTTTTTTTTTTTTAATGTAGAAAGGGGTAATTTGCTTCACACAGAAGAGGCCAACACATTAATGTCATTTTTCCTGGTATATTCCTTAGCATGCAAGTCTGTCTTCCACAAATGCTCAGGAAGAAATTCATCCCAGGACAGGAACTGAGGTGTGTCCACCTGTGTTAGGGGCTCGATTGTCTGCGCACTACAAAGTGTTTCAAAAAGACAGACCCAGTTTGAAATCACTATATCTCTGCAACCACGAACTATCAACTATGGTCTTGATGTTGTCCATATATAGAGCATTTATAAAAAGGTTAATAAAAATTGTTAACTCATTAAACCGTTTGTAAATTTTTGTGTAATCCTAACATATTGGGTCCATCTTTTTGGAACACCCTGTATTTCAGGCACCGCTTCTTGTCGCACAGAACAGTGACCTACCTGACTTCATTTGGACAGGGGCTCCCTAAAAAGCACAAAGCCAATGGGCCACACTTTGTGCAATAAAGAGGACAGGCAGGATGCACTCGCACTAGTTTCTCCACCCCACTGCCTACTGGTGTGGGTAAAGCCTTCAAAGCACCTCTTCTTTCCAGGTGTCAACCAGAACTCCAAGAGGAGAATGGCAAGCCCAAGCAGTGAAGATCTACCACTGTGTTGACAAACCAGGTCTGAAATGGACTTGATCAGCAGATCCCACTGCAAATAGTCTGTCTTATCTGCCACAACACTACTGATGGCCACATAGTTGATGCCAGCCTCACCTCCTGAGGGCCACAAGAGGTGTTTGGGTCAGCAAATGCTGCCTGGGAGGGTACTGCTGTGCACTTAGTGGGGGCAGCCTGGGTAACCTTTTGATCTGCCATCTGCTCGAAAAACGGGGGTAAGGGGCTGGTCCCACGGCTGAAGGCTTTAACCCAATAATCAGGAGATCTGGATGGAGTTCTCACCCTTTAGCCCATGACTTGGACTTGTATTCACATCACACACTGCTGGTGCTTAAAATGCTGGGCTGACTTCTTCTCGCTCAGTGCTTGCAGTGTCCTCAGCTTCCAGCCCTACAAATGGCACGATGGTACAACACCCCTGCTCATCAACAGGCTTTTCTGAGGAACAGGGGTAGCACAGAAACCCTGACAGGACCTGTAGGTGCATTTGAGAAGGGCAGATCAGGCAGCGAAATGAGGGGTGATAAAGCGCAGTATTTCCCCAAAAAATCTGCTTTTGCAGAAAAAATTCAAGAACTGGAAAAATTCCGTCAACAGCTCCAGCGAGGGCTTCAGCTCAGGGCACAACGGAATTGATTGTAGGCTGCAATGAAATAATACAGTGTTTAAAAAGACCTTCCCGAAATTTCAAGCTTAGAATGAAAAACTCTTGCTGTTGTTGTAATCCTGTAATTCTCTACTACCAGTAGGAATACTACTCCTACTGAAGAGAGGAAAGAAAACAAAACTGCCATGAAGTTTATCTTGCAAGACTGATGTTTGACAAGACACCATTTAACCAGATGTCGCCAAACAGAATTCCCAGTGCTTTGCTGATGCCACCAAGGATCCTGGTCAGGAGAACATCCACCAGAAAAGAACATGGAGAGCAATTTCCTCACTTTCAAGTTTAAAAAAACAGTAGTATCAGGAAATCTGGGGTGACCTATCACTGAATTCTGGAGAGGAACTACATTCAAAAGCAAGCTCCTGGTTGTCCTTTCTACGTCATACTCTTCACTGAGTAGCAACACTAAGCAGTGAAGAAGACTCACCTTAGATAACTCAGTACAGCTCCAGTAGATTTTTGGTATGGCAAGTTTGGTTTACCCTTTTTACTGGGGCTCTGACTTTGCTAAGCATCAGCAGACAAACACAGAAAGGGTGGCTCCTGTCACTTAACATGGAGGGTTTTGGACTCTCTCTAAAGGTTATTTGCCTACAACATCCTCAGTGGTCCACCTGTGTTAGTTCTGCCTTTATGAAAATTTCCTTTGAAAAGTGAGTCACTAACCCAGGCAGGAACTTATTTAAAAATATAAATGAAAGAGACATTGAATTGAATTCTCTAGATAGCAATAGTCCTTGGAAAACTCCACCTCTTACCTCCTCCTACCCTTGTTTATTCTTTTCCTAAGAAAACTCATCCATCAAATTAGACTGAGCTGAGATTTTGTTTTAACTGGTTTAGTAGTACGATATTTTTTACAAGTTTTCTAGTGGAAAAAAACACAAACCCATAGATACTTGCTGAAGAAAACGAATATCAAGAAAAGCAGGTAGTGCTGAAGTTTCTGTTCCTAAGTAGGTTAACAGATTGACAGACTACTTCCTTCTTAACAATTCATTATTTCAGGGCTTATTGTTTTGTTGTTGCTATTTTAAGCAGGGTTGTTAGAACCTGCCTGCAAGCACCGAGCGTAAGTCTCTAGTATTATATCCAAATAATTGATTTTTAACAACCTGTGGAGGCCTGAGGCAGCTGGGTGAAAAGAGCAACACAAACTGTTAAATATTTCTGTGAAGTCCCAGCAGACCAAGTAATGGCCCCATTCCTGCAACTCTGTAGCATGGGGACACCCCCAATTGCACTTGTGGCTTCTACCATGAAGCCTTCAGAAAGGGAAATCTCAGAAGATTCTGGGTGGCTCCCCTAACAGGAAGGAAAACAAAAGGCAAAGAAACCCTGAGAGGATTTGTCAGTGGTGTTATGGGGACCACCTCGTCCTCTGGCACTGCCAACTGCAGCCTGCACCCCTGTGTGGGACAGGGAGGCTGGCTGCAAAGTGGGGTCACCTTCACCCACATGGCACTCATGCCAAGCCCTAGCACCCCACTTTGGCACTGAACAACTTGGGCACGTGCTCCTGAACAGCATCCATCTGCGGGAAAGCAGAGTGCCCTAAAAAAGCAGAGAGAAGAAACCTTTCACCTACTTCTCACACAACCAATACACTGGCAAATGATGTTTTGTGACATTAATTTTGGCACCGATAGCACTCTGGGACTCAAATCAACACCAGCAAGGTCCAAACTCCAGAGGAACTGAGCAGACCCATGAGATAAGCGAGGGTCAGAGTCCACCAGGCTCATTCCCATCAGGCCGTCCCACCCAAACGAAAGCCCACCCGCAGCAGAAGACCCTGCATGGCCGGTCTCCAGAGGATCGAGCGCCTGTGTGTTGCCTCCTGCTATCTTATCAGGAGCTTTTGGAGGAGAAGCCCAGCAAACACTGTGTGACCTGATATGACAGGGGGTGAGGGATCTATCCGGGAAGCTGTTAGGACAGTGAGGGCAAACTGACAGTTCCAGGAAAAGATTCCCATGCAGGAATCCCAAGGACAGAAAGCAGTCCATTTCACACCGCTGTGAGTCTCTCCTGCCGTTTTAATGGCAGTCAAAGTGCAAAAAGTGGGCAGAGAGACTTACACAAGAACTTCCTGCTGCCATTAGGTATTTTCCACTGCCTGGTTTAACATACCCTGCGCTGAGGTTTCCACACAGGATCGCAGGACACATGCCCAAAGTCGCTGTATAAATACACCACTGTTTAATGAGGCTGCGATGTCCTTTCTCGTATCGGTGACAACCTTCACAGATTAATTTTTCAGACAAAATCTGCACCCAAGTACTGATGTGATCTGCCTACCCTTTGCTTGCTCAGGATAGCGGAGTGCAACATCACGGAGCATTAATTTCCTCACCATATTTTTAATGCCTAGCAGTCCTAATCAAAGTGCCGTGGGGGAAAAAAAGATATAATAACATTTTTAAAAAGTGAAAAAAAAGCACCGTATCAGCAGTCTCAGGGAGAAAACTTGCTCAGCACAGTGTAGAAAATCTTCCCAGGAGGAAGCCAGTGGCAAAACCAGCTGGGGAGCAAACCCTTCCCAGCTGTGCCCCAGAGGCGGACACATCTGCCTGACAGTGGCAAACCAAGACGGTCTCCCATAGCCCAGCCGCCTGCTCCTCTTGTGAACGTCCCTCCTCTCATCCATGCTCTCCTGAACACACAGACACACTTTTTCAGGAAACCACCAACAGTCCCTTGTATCCTTCTCATTTGACTCTTCTGGGCTCATTTTTGCTCCAGCATCTTCACACAATTAGCCAATTATGACAGCTAATTAGTCATCAAAGCCCCAAAGCCTAACCTCCTGCCCTCTTTGCTGCCTCATGCTGTGCATTAGCCTTTGCTGAGCAAGCAGCATATGTGGGTGGAGATCCGATGCTCGCCTTGGTCCTGTTCCCTCCTCTCTTCCACCCCTCATAAAGTCAGGGCTTCACTGGGTAACCTTGGTATTGCCAAGCAGAGTGGTTCTGCTGCAGAGCTTCCCAAATGAGGTCCTACACATGGTACCCCATCAGCCTTTCAAGGAAATCCTCTCCCTTCTGCAATAGCCCCCAGCTCAGGACATCAGGACAAACAAGAACCATCCTTTTGCAAACACCAGGACAGCATGACAGAGTTTAGGACACCAGAGGCTCCCCAGGCTGTTCAGCCCTTCCTTAGAGCTAAGCAACCAACTAAAGGAACCACCCACATCTCTCTGAAAGGTATCTTCCAGAGCCTGGGATGTAGGTGATGTAAGGATTGAGGGATAAAATGAAGTTCACTCTTTTCATCTCTAGCCCACAGCTGAGCCCAACTGGTTCTGTCCTGGGTGCTCACAGCATGCTGAACCCCCAAATTTCCACTTGCTGCCCCCCATACTAAAGCACAAGCTCTCAGTGGAGCACTTCAGCACTACTAGAGGAGCCAGATACACAGTTGCACCCAGATGCTCTCCAGGTTATGCAGTTTCCTAATAAAACTCTAAGAAAACATCGAGTCTTTTTTCAGTTTCTGGGCTCCACAACACCTCTACATAATATAAGTCTTCCATAAAACTAGCAACTTCACACATATGGTTTATGTGATCACACTCAGCAGTTATCACTACAGCATCTCCAGCTGGCCCATCTCTAGTTTTAGAGAGGGGCCTCTTCCTCCTCCCTCTTGTGGGAGAGCTGCACAGAACTCACAGCTTGCTCTTCAGTCCCCAACTGTCCCCCTGCCATTCTTCTAAGAGTGCTGGAAATTAAAGGATAACTGCTCTTCAAGACCACTTATGCAACGGCTGCTAGAGCTCACCACCAAACCAAGCGGGGTCACAGGCAGGAAACATGATCTCAGTTGTCACTTAATGGAGGCAAAGCCCACTACTTGCACGTGCGAGAGACACACAGACACATGTAACACGGAGGGAAGATGACTTGAACACCGTTTCTGCAGCCAAGGGTGGCCAGCTATGCAACTGTTACAGTCACTTCACACCTCTTTCGCTTCCCACCCAGTCTCCCTCCTCTACTCGGGCTGTTAGGGATAGGTAGCAGTTACTCCTGGTGTGGGTTGCCCGATCCCCCGTGACAGCGAAGGCTTGAGGTTGCTGGAACCACCTCAGCAAACTAAGGATGAGGAACGGTGCTTTGTGCCGTGGGTGAGGGAAGGAGGAGGGTAGGACGCTGCTAGCAGACTCCTAAGCACAGGAATGCGCTCTCATCATTCAGCAATTTGCTATTGCCCCATACCCAAGTTCTGATAAGTGCCAAACACCTCGGCGGTCAAGCAGACCCATTTACGTGAAGTCAGCCATGCGCACTCAGCTGACGAGGGAATAAATAGAAGTTACTCTTTGCCCCTATAAACAAGGAAAGTGCTGGGGAAATGCCAAGTCATTCAAGAGAATCAAGGAGCAATTAACTGGGTCACAACAACTGTGATATATGTACTTATCTTAAATCCCTACCTCATGCCCTCTGTCTTGCACAGGACATGATTCACTGTCTGCTTCTGAGAATGACCCAGACTCATCGCTGGAGTTTGTTCCATAGGATGGCTCACATTTAATCTGGGCTCGGACCGGGTTGTACAATCCATCCCCCACCACGCCGGGCTCCTGGTGCTCGGGCGCCAGGAATCGGGGGCCTTGGGAGCACGGGGAAGAGGAGAGCTCGCAAAGACGCAGACTGCAGGGAGAGCCGCCGCTGCCGTCCTCTGCGTAGGAGTAGGAAGAGCACGAGCTGGAGGTCCTGGTTCTGGTTTCCAAAGGAGGAGAGCGAGGGCAAACTTTAATTGGCACCGGACAGCTGGTGTTCGGCCGCATCCTTCCCGGCAAGTGATCAGCTGTCAGTCCGCTGTGCGAATAGGTCTGGGAGCTGGGGAGAGACTGGCTGCTGCCAGCCCACAGACCCTTTGGCACAGTCTCAGCGAGGTCTTTGTCCAAGCTGCTCACACCGGAATATGAATGCACCGAAGTGTTTACTTGGTCACAAGCATTTGAAGAGAATATAACACTCCTCCTGTCCAGTTCCCCTTCTTGCTTACAGAGAGTTTCAAAGCCGGGCCCCCTGAGCGGTGATCCCACTGTGAAGTTGGAAGCATCCTTCTGCATGGCATGGGACTGTCCATAGTTCCCCGTGAAAGGGACGTAATCAGTTTTGTGGTCACCCTGAGTTGTCCCTTTTTCAAAAGGGCATGCTGGACTCCTGCCAAAGTGCTGTTGGGAAGTGCTGGGGAAGCCAACCAAATCTATGCTTTTTGTTCTGTTGAAGAAAGACCGCAAGCAAGAAGGAGAGGACCCACTTTTCGGCCTGTCGACGCAAGTGGGGCTTGGCTGCTTCCTGTCCATTTCAACATCCCCTTCTTTATCCCTGATGTCAGGTTCATCTCCAGACAGGCAAAGTGTGATGCTTTCTTCATCGTTCTCTTCATTCTGAGGCTCGCTTTTTATCTGCCCCATAGCCAGTCCTGATTTGAGGCCGTTTCCAGAGCTTTCTTCACTGAATGTGCTTGCAAAACCTGAGGTACTGATGTGTGATGTGTTGTAGACATTCTTGGTACAAGCAAGCTGGTATTTCTTGTATCTAGGGTACCGTGTTACCGCATCTTTGTCCAAATTGTCCTTGCTATCTCTCAGCATGTCCGAGTCAGGCAGCATTCCTTCGCCTTTGTCTGCTCCAGCAACAGTGGTTTCGAAATTGAAGGGCTCTTGGTGCATCCTCTCTCTTGGGCAAGATATTTTTGACGTCTCCATCGTCTCCTCCTCGTCTCCATCCGAGTTCTCCTCATCGTGCATGCGCTGACAGGTGGTGTCTTTTTTGCACAGGAACAGGCCATCTTCGTTGTTCAGCAGCTGCGTCTGAAGGAAGCTGAAGCAGGAGTCCTCCAGGTTGTGCATGCGCAGGAACTCGGCGCAGTGGATGACCTCCTGGATGTTTTCTCTGCTGAGTAACAGCTTAGCAGTGTAGGCAAACTGTAACAATGGACCGAATCCCCTGACAGTGACCTGCAAAAAGCAGAGAGAGAAATTGCCAGTGTTACCATCAGCTCTCGCCGTCATCCCAAGTCCTTTATTATGTAGTTAGATCACCTAACAGATCCAGAGTCCAGAAATAAATCCTGCTCAGTGCCATTTATCGGTCTATCAAGTCAGCAACGATGGATCCAGTAACTAGCACCGCACCCTTTATGCTCCTCCTGTACATCATTGTACAGGTTGAGCTCAGCATCATTTTACCCAAATACCTTGAAGACCTGTGAACTAAGCCTCTGCTGCAACAAAAGACTAAAAAACCAGGCTGTTTTGGATGCTGCTAATTCTTGGATGGATCTTATTTTAACTGTTATGCAGCCCACGACCTCGTAAGTACCAATTCAAACTCGATTCTTCTGCCCCAGTGGAAGCTCTGGTGAACAGTGGTTTCAAGTTTAAGATATCCCCGAAATACCAAAAGTGTCTTGGGAAGGAAACATTTAATATTATAGAAAAATTCACAGAAAATATCTTTTTGCCTCTTTAAAGGGCAAACTGGTTCCTCTTTTTCTTCTCAGACTTTTGCAAGTCATTGCTGAATAAATATTAGGCAAGTAATAACTGCACAGCTCTTTTCTCCAGCCCATGGAGATTATTCCCCTTATACCGTTCCTGATTTTAGTGAGTCTGAGGTACAGCTAATGGGAAAGAAATTCATATTAATCGTTCAAGTGATCTAAATCACTCTGAGTCCCATCTCAGTTCATAATTTCCCACCATTTTCTTTGTAGAAAGGTTAACAACTTTCCAGGAGAGTGATCTCCAGGTCTGAGTTATGCACCGCTACTTGTCCTTTTTTCTTTTCATACCATCTATGCAATATTTTACATTCACATGTCACATACTGAAAAACAGACACTTCCCTCTCCCCAGAATTTTATAGTGATATCTTCACATATACCTATCAAATCACTTGTTAAACCACAAGGTAAACTACAGATATTGTCTACTTTTTGACCAAAAATGCACTGGCACTAACTTCTGTTGCATTTCTTCCCCCGCAATGTGCAGGAAACAAACGTACTGGAAAAACTCCATTCTTCATGAAGCAGCAAGAACCTGCTTCAAAACAAGGGCTCACCATCAAGGATAAAGGTTTCTCCACAAGAAGGAGATTGAGTGGTCTGGCCACTAAGCTGAGACCTAGGAGACCACAACTCAATTTCCTGCTGCATCAAACACCTCCTACACAACCCCAACAAGTCTGTTGAGTCTTGATTCACCAAGACACCTTTTTACCTTGCTTGCAAGTGGTATTCACAAATCTGAGCTCCCTATGTTTTGCATACCAAGGAAAGGCATCTAGACGGGATTCAGAGCACCCAAACACCTACATGTCTGCGCAGAGCCTGCAGCCTGCTTCTGGTCACAGATATCTCTGGTAGATGTTCCCAGCTCAGTTTCTTCTTTTAAAACAAACAACAAGAGCAGGCACTACTGTCCACTTTTCGTAAAACGACCTAAAGATGAGAAGAGGGACCTAGAAAGCAGAAACCAGGTCCCTTCACCAGGCTGTGGGGGTTCAGACTCACACTTCCCAGCTCCTCAGACTTTCCAGCTCCTCAGAAGGATATGCTATCCAGTGGGTATGGGATACCCTGAAGGTGAGCTGCTTTTCCCTGTCCTTCCAATTGAGTTAACGCCACTGAGCAAGAAGCTGCTCAAGAGGTCGGTGAGACATCAGGCCACGAATTTGTGATGGGTCTTGTTCGTGATTAGCATAAATCTTGAGTGAATAATTTGGTTCATCCCAATGAAAAGCCTATAAATTCCCCATACTGCCTCAGGACCAGTGGCAGAGCTCACAGATTTTTATAGAAAACCCCAACTTCCAGAAACAAGCTTTTGTTATTCATAGATCTGCACTTGTAATGCTGGATTATGAGATACCACAAGTGGCGCAGACTTTGATGGAGAGAAAAATATTTTAAAACACCTCCAAAATTGCTCTCAATAGCTTTTCCATACATAATATTACTGCTGTATCTGCTATTTTAAGAAACAGTGCATTTTCATGCACATACTGACATACTTGCACATTCCTGTTTTACAATGCAACTCTGGTACAGAATTGCCTAGATTTACAGCTGGCTATTAAACCAATCTCTGCTTTATCAGTGTTATATTTTGTGCCTATTTGTTAGATTATCAGCTCACTAAAGGCCTATCTGCATTTTATCTATGCAGCATGATTAACAAAATTGCTCGGGAACTTAATGAGCTACTCGCAGGCTGATGTTTCTCTTTGATAAGAACTTCAGTGTGGGGGCTTACATACTCCTACACATCTTGTAAGCTCTGCAGCAGCGTAGGTCTGTAGGAGAAACCATAAATACCACCTGGGGTTTTGGGGTTCCTTTTGATGAGGAGGGACTCTGGAGCACAAACCCAGCCCTCCTGGCAGTTGTGTCGCTTGGCCACTAGGTGGAACGACTGGAAAGCAAATTAAAATAATTTTCAGTGCCGGGCCAGGGTTTCACCTGGCTGCCCGCCGCCCCAGCGCGGGCACGCTGCAGAGCCCCGGGCTGACTCATCCCAGCCCACAGCAAGGCTGTCTCCCACGCTGACTCAGGTTTTCACTCCCAACAAACCACTGTGATAACAGACAGCAGCAAGATAGCTGTTGCAGCTGTTCTGTGATGGATGCATTGGAAGCAGAGCCTGAGACCGCGCTGTGGGCTCCCCGCGATGCCCGGTAGATGCCTCGAGTGAAGGATGATGAAAAGGCTGGCCAAACACGTGCCTTGACTTCATTACAAGATCTTACGCAGTGACACAATTTTCCTCAATCTCACAGTCTTCAGATCCAGAGGAGGAAAGTTTCTTATCAAGCACCCGGAGCTTGTCATTGCCCTCGGGGAGGAATCTCTCAAGTGTGAACGCTTGAAACTGCAGAAACAATAACTTTGGTAACAAATGCATGCAAAGCTTGCTGCCAAGTGTGAAAGCCAGCACAAACTCTGTTGCTTGAAGATGTCTAAATATTGACTTGGCTGCCATGGCGGGTCCCCTGCCTCAGCCCCACCAGTTTTGGGACCGCCAGCATCTGATGCATTCTGGCAGGAAGGCTGGAATCAAGGCACTGGAGCATGGCTATGAGCACCACACACCAGAAAGAAAAAGCTTCAAAGCTGCGTGTATTACCATCACACACGCATTTCTGTAGGAAGAGGTAAGAACAGTCTTCTGAAATGATTTGACCTGACTGATGCATCCCAGTGAAAACAGCTAGTGAAACCAAGTTGATCTGTGTTTGCAGAAGGAAATAGATCATTTCTCTGATATAGCAGTCTCCATTTACACGTGAGAGAGACCTGGATGGGTAAAACACATGCCAGCAACAATCTCAGTTTATTTTTTCCCCTACTGTAAACAAGATGCCATATGTCCAAGATTTGTTTGCTTTTAGACCTTATTTTCCATATAAATGAACGTTTAAGTAGGCAGGTTAAGTTGTGGGAACCTGCACCGGACACCTTGTCCAAGCTCACATGCCAAGTCAGTGCTTCCCTGCCCTCCGATCATTTGCCTTATTCCAATTTCTACCCATTTCTATTGTTTAAATGGAACTGACTTGCTACAAGAAAACCAGACAGAGAAAAGGTAAAACATACATAAAACAAACAATGCCCACACAGACAAGAAGAGTAAAGCATAGATCTTGGCTTCTTGCAGGCTTGCTTTCCCTTATCTTTCAAGGCAGGCCAGGAGAGGACTCTCATGTACTTGAAACACGCCAAACGCCCTGCCAAGTCTAAGGATGAATCACTTTGTTTTGTCCTCCTCCTGTCCCCGGCTGGTTTCGTATGCATTAAAAACCTTCTGCACGCCTAGTGCACAGAGGACACAGGGACTGCAGCGCTACCTAAGCCATCTGGGATGTCTTTTTTCTCCACAGCAATCCAAGAGATCAAGCACAGGGGGGTCCGGATGCAGCTCCTGCCTCTGCTGTGCTGCCACAGGTACCCCATGCTCAGCGTGGGCTATGGAAGTCTATGTAGCGGCAATAACAAGCCTGACCATCGCTAAGGTGAAAGAAAGAAAGAAAGTTCCCCAGCCCTTTATCTGCCACTTGTCTTTCAGATTGAGCTAGCTGAGCCAGGGGATGTGTTTTGTCTGTCTATGCCCTCATGAGTTTATGATACTGAGGAACGGGCTGGAAATAGTACAATGATACAATCATCGTCAAGAGAGTTGTTAATCAGCATTAGCCATATTGAATTTACTGGCAAAATACAGACAAGCAGCCCTGCAGAAAATAAGCATGAGAAATCTATTTTAGTTCAGTCCGACGCTGCTTTTCTCCTTACAGAGTCCGGTGGAGCGCGATGCTCTGGTTAGCTTTAATTGATTTAAGTGACCAGACTTCCACTACTTCCTTCGGGAGATCATTGCCAGACTCTACTTAAAACCTCCCCATGAGGAAATCTCCCTTCCCTTATTTTCCTCCATCACCTCTCATTATATTTCCTTGATGCATTCCGGGTAATGCTTCTTCCTTCTGAAGAAGAAGTTGTATCATCGTTGTACTCTCTGCCTTCCCTTCTTCTTTGGTTGATATTGTATCATTAATGTAAAACTGGCTAATTAAAGGAAAACAATATTGATCACTGTCAGATGGGAGAATAAGAAGATGAGATGAGAGTCAGCAAAGGGAAATGCTAGTAAAGGCATTACAGACGCCAATATAGAACTTTTTTAGCGCAGCATTTTTTTAGTATTGGGCACGCACTATTATAAAATTAGGAGGAGGGTTAGCTCACTTCCACATTTGGAACATCGCAAGGGACTTCTAGGGCAGAAATCCTATTTTAAACGCAGCTGTATGCACGCCCACAGGCGCCGCGGGAGACACAGCACTGCGGGTGAACTCTCTCTGGCTCCCGACTGGACCGGGTCTTCTCCATGACGGCCGATCACACACGCCGTGGAGGCCTCCGCGTTGCTTTGAACACACGGGACGTGGCCTCAGAGCACACGCAGAGGTCTGACATTTCTGTGGATGGGCTGGACTCGCTGTGCGCTGCGGAGTTCATCAGTGCATGATCATTAACTGGCTGCCCAGACTTCCAGATGTCTCAAAATCCCAGACAAACAGACAAAATCCTCCAGTTCTGCACAGACAGTATTTCTTATGGGGGGGGAAAAAAAAGGTTATTTCCAAAGGAAACATGGCTGTCTGGTAACCCTGCTCCGAATGGCATCTGTATGAAAAGCTGCATCTGGAGCGGGGAAGGTCAACCAACCCCTGCAAAACGCCAGCAAATCTGAGTTCAATTTAAAGAGGGGAAAAGTGATTAAGGGCAAGGAAAGATCACTGTAAACATGTAGGAATGTAAAACTTGGCAAGGCAGTATCTAAAATGGAGCGAGAGAATGTTTACAGTAATCCGATGCATACTAACATCAAGAACAGAGAAGGATTGTCTAGTTTGCTATGGGGTGCTATTACTGATTGCAGTGAGAGAAAACTGAAGAAATGAAAAACGTAGGGATTTTTTCCCTGACTCTTAACCCAACAGCGAATTCAGTGCCATCTTGGAAGGCTTTCCAGGGAAGATGATGGATACTTGATGTCCGAGTACTGCAAAGCAAAACTAACAAAGCATAACCTTGTTCTGGTGAGGTGGGCTTTGATAATTTGGTGGGCTTTGATAATTTGGTAGGCTTTTCCAGATCTAATTTCTGCATTAACGAGGGCACAGTGCCAGTGGTCTTCTAGTAAACAGCAGAGAAATTCAACAGTGAATGCATGCAGGTTGTTTCTTTTCAAATAAAGAACACCTGGGTCATGTTCAAAGAACAGGCTTTTTGGTGGTGGCGTGGGAGGGCAGAGCCCCCTCCTCCCCTCCTGGGATGCAATGAGATGTGCAGAACATTAGCTGCTTAATCCCACCGAACTGGGGGTAAATCAGTCAGACCTTCAGACCCACTGAGAACATAAAAGTCCTGATGGAGCGGCACAGGCGCAGATTATTGTATTTATGCATTTGAATAGTCTTGTTGAAATCAATAGTACTGATGTGTTTTCTGTGAAGCATGCAAGCTGCTTGTAGGATTATAGATTATAATTTTAGTATTTTGATTTTGAGGATAAGTTCATCACCAGGCATCTAAAAACAGTTACAAACCCCTCATCTCTAATCTCCAAACATCGATTTAATTATCAAGCCATTTTGTAGGGAAGGAAGAAAGGAAAATTGAATCAAACCTCTAATGCTGAATATTAAATAAAGAAATTGTATGGATACATAGAAGAAATGCGACCGTTTCTTGCAGAACCCCAAATCAACGTTATTCGCATACTGTTTCATAGCAGGCCTGCTGTGGTACCCATTTTGTTAACGTTTCAGTGTTGCTATTGCGGTCTGAAGGTGTGTGTGGAGACCTTTTAAATCCATCTCAGCCCTGAAGTTTGTCTAATAAGCCCAAGACTGCAGCAAACAAACTACTAACTTGTCACTCAGCCAGCGTGTTCCTAAAACTACAACTTATATAATCAAACACACGCTACAAATAGGAGATAAGATTAGTGACAGTTAACTGCTGCTGTTTTTCTCCACAGCCTAAAGAAGGTCTCTGGGATTAAATATTAACTCTAATCTTATTTGCTAAAATTAGCGCATACTGTATTCTTTTTCTTTTACAGCCAACTGCAAGTATAGCGCAGAAGTTATTTTCAGAGTGTAATCTGATAACCAAAATCAGTCACCAAAGCTGTTATTCCATTAAGAGTTAAGAGACTTCCTAGTTATTTATTAGTTATTTTTACTTGGGATGGAGGATCCTGGCAGATCATGTTTTTACTAGCTTGAGCTTATTTGGTTTTGGAAAACTCTCTGAAAGATTTAAATATATTATGAGGCTCAAACAGGTCAATCGCATGTGCAAAATCAATGGCGCTAGACATCCCTGTTTCCCTCTGGATGCACAAAGCAAGCCTGCCCACAGCCAGGAACTGTTTTGAAACTGTGATCCTTTTACATAGGGTGGGAACATGCAGGGGGCAGGAAAAAGTCAGAAGAATAGATGATAAACAGCAGAGTACTTTAATAAGCCAGTGCCATGGCAGTACTTTACTACATTTTTCTCGTCTTTAATTTAACCGTGTTTAAATGTCCTCTCACCAGCAGCTTACAGATGCACTTCCCCCATCTGCTCATCAAGCCGTGGACCTCCTAAAACGAGTAATCACTTTTTAAAATTGGTGAGAGGCATCAGATGCAGGTATTCGTATTATCTGGGCTTTTAAGCAAGAGAGGAATGTACAAATCCCTGATGGAGGAGACTGACGAAGAATGGCCTTTGTTTCCACTCTAAATCGAATCAAGCAGATACCCTCCTGGCCTCAGTTTCACATTCTGTCACTTCAGGTAGCGCATACAGGTTTGGGCAGGAGAGTGACCCAATGTCCAAGTGACAGTCGGCACCTCCCGCATCGTATCACATGGCAGGGGTGTGAGAGAGGCCACCACACCGCCACCGCAGCAAACACCCCTGGGACACAAATGCACGCCAGGGGATGGGAGAACCCAGACACACGGGTCTTTTCTTTGAGAGGCTGATTTACCCGATTTATTTTTTTTTACATTTATTTTTATAGCAAAAAGTCCCACTGAAAAACCTGCCACCTGCAAAGCCTCACTGAGGCCGGGCTAAGGGGCATCCCAATACCTTTCCAGTGCATCCTGCAAAACAGCCTCTTGAGGCATCAGGCTGAGAGCTTCAAGGAGATGCTTAACTCCCTTTAATAAAGGCACTTCGACAAAAGATGCCATGTCGGAGGTGCTTGTCCAAGTTCCAATTTTGTGTTTTCAAAAAAAAGCAGAGGTGCCCCCCTCAGCTCTCCTCTTTGACGCCCCAGCTTTCAGCCAGATGACGAATTTACAGTAGAATCCCTGATTGCCTATGTGAGAGTTTTTACAAATCGGAGGAGGAAACCAGATGACTTCTCATTTTCCTCTCTCCAGTATAACGAACACGTCCAGGGGCAGCACTTCAAACGGCCTCCTCCCTCCTTGCTGGAAACGGAGGGAGAGACCAATCCCCCCCAGTGCCCGCAGAGCATCGCGATGCTCCCGAGTGGCAGGGGCGACCGCAGGAGGCGAGGTGGCAAGGAAGGAGAGGTCATTGACAGCAGGCTCGCCTCGAGGACCGGGAACAATAATTGCAAACCGCATCCATCGCCCCGTGAGAAGCGCGTCAGCACTGATGGCGCGGGGCAAGTGGCTCGGAACTGATCGCCGAGCGCGAGGATGGCGCAAACAGCCGGCGGATCGATGCCCGCGTTACTGGTTATGTCAGCGTTCGACCGCGCGTGACTCACGGCGGAGCGCAAGGGTTAAGGTGCACACACTCTTGGGGTTTTTCAGAATCAAATGTAGTAGCCCCAGCTTTGAAGCGTTCTCAAAAATCTCAAAAAAGGCCCCCAAGCCTGGGGCCAATAATGTCAGACGAACCAAAAGGGAAGACAGAATCAGAAGATGTCTAAGAAACAAAAAAAATCAGAGTAATAAAAGTAAAAGTAAAGTAATATCTGATCCAACTGCAATGCTTATTTCAATCAATGACTTCAACTTTCATTTCACCACAGAGTCCAACTGAAATTCTTCTGACCTTAGGAAAGTGAGACTGGTTTCAAATTAGAAAGAAGAACTTACTTTTGGAAATCCTGACAGTATCCCTGGGCATTTTCAGCACCCTCCTCACCCTTTGAAGGGGAAATTAATATATCGATTTGCCATACTTTCAGTATTCCCAACTTCCAGAAAACACACTGTTTATTGAGAAGGAAGGTAGAAATCACCAGGCATAAGACTGACGATTTTGCTGCTGACAGATTTTGGTGCAGGGAACAGAAGGCATCTTAACCAAACACAGACAAATATGCTTGCAAAACTGAAAGGCTATAGGACTGGAACACTAGTTTATCAAACCGTGAAGAGAATACTGCCTGTAATTCTATGCATCAAACTGGAGGCATGACAGCTGAAGTGCCACTGTTTGGAGAAAACACCTTAATGAACTTCAGCAGAAGGAGGTATATTTTCCCTAACTAATTACACGGTTTGAGGTGTGTTTTCGATGTTAAGAGGCTGCCCAGGGTGTAACCCGAGAACACAGGCAATTCAAAATTACGGCCAAGAGAGTACCTGCAGGCAAGCATAGACGAAAAAGCTTGGAGGAAAATTTTCAGGCTGCCGAGGTCAGATTCTGGGTCAAGGTGTTAGAAAGAAAATTAGAGACAAGGATGTTTCAAATAACCTTTTCTCTGACGGAAAAACTCCGCCACAACACGACTGAATCAACAAAGAACACATAAAAGCCAGTGGCACTAATTAACAGTTTAAACACTCAGCCATGAACTGGAAGATAAAGCGGAGGGAAATATGGCTGTGATATCTGGCAGTCTGCAATACATTTGTTTTTCCAATGTGTGACCTGTGCCTTAAGGAACCTGGGACACAGTAGCAGGGGATGACACAGGAGGGTGGATCAGCAGAAATGCTACTTTCTCTCCCTGGATGCCCATGCAAACCATGCTGAAACATGCAGAAATGAACAGATTTTAACCCAAGAGCATAATCAGAATTAAAGTGTAAATGCAATTTAAAATTAAAATCAGTCCCATATTTTTGCAAAAAGAAAACTAAACTGACCCTCAGATTAAAAAAGGAAAAAAAAAAAAGAGAGAAAGTGTTGAGCAATCAGGAGGGGGAAGGAAGGAGTGGGAAAGCTTTCACAGAATATAAATTGTGGGAGCAGAGCCTGTGAAAGATCTGCTTAGGTTCATATCATCAGCCAAAGTGGGCAGAAAAAGAGAAAACAAAAAGCAGTATAAGAACTTCTAGAATGAAAAGAGAAACTCTAGTAGCCTCTGAGTTACATTAGGAAATATGATAATATGCAGGAAAAGAAGATACATGCAGAAATTCGCTAATTCACAGAGTGCTTAGAGGAATGGTTCAGAGTTTCCAAAGCTGCAATTAACGTACAAGCAAACACAACAATACAGAAAAATTACAAAGACTCGTAAATTACACCAATACTGCTCTTTCCCAAGCATGGCAAAATTTATTTATGCGAAAAAACTATATAATACAGAGTATTAAATATACAGTGCATTAAACACACTGTAATTACTTTGTAAAAACAAGGAATGCTTCACAGCAAGGCATCTCACTACATGCCCTACTATTATAGTTTGCGTAGCGTAGGAGTGGAAGAAACGGGCTCTGCTAGATACAATTTAGGAAAACACAAGGCTGTGCTCTGAGGAAGAGAACTGAATCAGAAGACAAAGGAGCTGGAGGAGAAGCAAGCTCAAGAGATGGGGCCGGATAACATCCGATGCAGCTCATGGATGCTCTGCTGTGGTTTCCATAGGGCTGATGATGCCAGTGCTCCAGCGCTGCCTGTGACCAGGCGCCGGCAAGGGACGGCATTTGAAATCACTGGCATCCTTACGCCGGGGAAGCGGAGAGCACAGCCCAGCAAATACCATAATGTGTCAAATCCAGAGATGCTTTTGCTGGGCTGCGGAAGGAACGGAACGTCAAGGGCTTTACAATTGTGTTTCACAAGGTAACCAGGCAATTGCAATTATTAACTGGTTGTCTGATACCCTGTGTAAATATCCCAGTTTCCTGCAGGCATCGTATTTTTTAAAACAGAAGCTGACAAATACTGCATTTGTTCCAGTTTTCCTTTCCCTCCTCCCCTGCCTTGCCTTTTAATTTCCGGTATTTGGACACACAATTTTTCTGCGTTCATCTCGTTTTTGTTCTTGCACGCCTACTAACAGATCTAAGGATTACGGTGGCTTTTGTTCCCCTGCTTGGTGCTCACATTTCATCAACGACGTCTGCTCAGCTCAGCAAAGCAAGGAGAACCAGCCACTGCTGAGCTGGCGAATTCGGTCCCCCCCTGTCCTCCATGAGGAGCAGTTAACTCCTCCCGCAGTGGCCCAAAAGGTCAGCTAGGCTCCGTAAATCCCAGCAGAAAAAAATGGAGGCCTTTGCCTCCTTGCTGAGATTTCATGTCTACTGCAAGCAAAAGGCAAATGGCTCTTCCAGCCCAGGAAGGATGGGCAGTGGCATCCCAGCAGAGCTGTAACCCTGTGCCCCGCTCTGGGCTGGGCCACCCAAGGAACTGATTTCCCCGTTTCTGCTTCATACGTGGGATTTTTAAAATCAACCCGGAAAGCAAGGGGTAGAAAATGCCATCTACCCTACAAATCCTAGAAATACTCTCCATGTAGAAAAATGATGGCATTTCCAGCTTGGCATGTGATTTCCCTGTCCTGGGAGGGTGGAATTCGGGACTTTACAGCTATTTGTGCGTGTGTGTGTCTACATATGCTCACGTGCACCCACGCACGCTAGCGTGAGAAAGAGACAAGAGAACGTGAATGTGTGCGAAAGGGAGTGAATTAGACCCATCTGCTCCGAAAAGATCATTTTCTCCTTGGGTTTCGCTTACCGTCGTACCTTTGTCACACTAGAGCGCTTCTAAAAGGCTGCAGCTCTGGCTGCCAACATCATTACAGCTGCTTGGATTATTAACAGTATAAATAAACTCTCAGAGACACTACTAAGAAAATATTAACTACAATTATCACTGTCTGATAAAATAATGAACAGTGAAGTGTTATTCTGCTGCCTCAGTCACCGGCGTGCATTTATGTGTGCCGTGAGTAACGAAAAACAGTTTATTTGCATACTGAATCACCCTGGAATTGGTTCTTGTTATTTTATTTTATTTATTTTTCTAAAGATCAAGCAGCACAGGCTGAAGCTCTGTGTTTGCAGAATTCAGAGTACCCTGCCTCCTCTCCTGCTGTATATAATCCCATTAATTCCAAGTGAACAGAAAGCTGTGCCTCTAGCCATGCACACATCTGTCGGAGGAAGGAGGTGGGGCAGCGTGCAAGCTACCAGCAGCAACTCCAAAACCTCCTGACGGACTTTTATTCTTGGGCCTCACTGCTTTTTCTCCCTAAATGAGGTGCAAGGGCCCAAAACACGTCAATTCAGTGTTTGCTGCATGAATCCTCCTCGCCTTCGCCTCCTCCACTGGCCTCCACTGCTTTGGCTTTGTGAGTTCGTTTTTCCTCACATTCCCCAGCAATACTCTCGAGTCCTGCCCTTTCTCGACAGTGGTGGGGAACTTGGGCTTGGTTTCTAGTTAATGCAAGTTATTACTTCCCTGCAAACTCTGGGAAAAATAGTTTTTAATCGCTCAAAACGTAGGAGACAGGAGCAGGAACCTCTCGCCCCAATGTCCCCAGGCCAGGCTCCAGCACCTGCACCCCAGCAACACCCTCCTTGGCAGGCTGCAGGTCGGCCTTTACATCTAAGTCTTCTTGGGGCGTCATCATCTGTTCATTAGTACAGCTCATCAAATGAGGAGAAACAAGCTATCTGGGCCTGAAACCTGGTCTCACCGTGCTGATTCAGGAGCAGCCGCCCTCTTTTGAGCTGCACTCTGTGGGTTAGTAACTACCCAGCCCTAATTAAAGATGTCTTCCCAGGAAAGCACCAAGTAAAGCCCCCACTTCGTTCATCTCTCCCTTCCCAGGCCACCACAAGGGCTGACACAAGTGAGGACGTGGGCAGGCTGCTGGCAGGGAAGCATTTGCTGTCCCAAGCCCCAGGGCTGAGCGCAGCTGACACTGCCCGAGAGCAACGGGTGCGAAAGCAACACTTTTCTCATCAGGGCTTGGGAAGAAGTTGATGATTTGGGTGACAGCGAGGGGACGCGGTCAGCACGAGGCACATTATCGAGCTGAATACAAGAGCTGGGCTGTTTGTGCCTGAGCATGCAAGGCTGTCCCAGGGTGAGGGTGTCTGTCAGGGTCCACTTCACAGCCAGGTATGAAGGAAAATCAGAAAGATGACAGACAGGGGCAGTAGCAACTACATGCAACCAGACAGGAAGGCAAAAATGCCATGCTGAGCGACAGACAAGGGAAAGGGGCATTTTCTAAAATATCTTTCCTTAATCTGGGCCAGAAAAATCCTGCGCTGCACCTTTAGTGTTTTTATCCCACTGCCCCTTTTTCTGTGTCATTTTCCATAGTTTCTCCAGCATCTCATGCTCCCTGCCTGGTCTCTCTTCCTGTCTACAAACCTTTTGTTCCACCAGACCCCACTTCTGTGCCTGTTGCCAGCCCCGAGCAGGCAGCCATGGCAGGACCATCATTTATTTTGCACACACACACGCCCCCCCACAGCCTGGGGCTCCCATCACCCACATCGGTATGGCAGTGACAAAGGAAGAAAAGCAGGGTGCAGAGACAGGAGGGAACGTCGTCCTCACATGGCCCCCTCTGCCAGAAGGACAGCTTGGAGACGACGATCTCCCCCCTCCATACAAATCACTGCCAGCATGAACCTCCATTGCTGGGAGGGGAAGAGTTGAGCCACAGCCTTCATTTTCCCTCCAGCATCCTCCCTCTCCTCATTCTCTTCTGGCTGCCAAAGCAGGTTAGACACTGCTTGCCCTAAGCAAGTCACCTACATTATTTTTTCCTCTTTAATTAAAGGGTTCTTCTGTGAAACAATTCATGAGAGCTTCTCTGCCAAGGGAAAGAAACTGAAGTGTTATTCCACACAGGTTTACAAAGACAAACATACTCTCTGCAAAAGAATTTTGTTCTCCAAAAAGCCCCCGTGTAAGGCAAAACAGAATCTGCTGAAGAAGAATTGAACTTCATTTTAAATCAATGTACCATGTACAAATGCTGTCTTACAAATAGGATTATTTAATTTAAACCTTAGATCTATCAAGTTCCATTACTTCAAATGGAGCATGTCGTTCCTTGACTTCATTATAAATCACGATTATATTACAATTTATGTTAGGTAAAGTCACTGCTTCGATAGGAGGCAGTGAGAAAAAATTACACAGCAGTCAGTAAACAGAGCAAAGTCATTGCACTGTTCTTGAAAGGCAAAAAGTCATCTTGCCAAATGAGGGTCCGAGCTGTCCTGTACCAAGACTGTTCCTAATAAATAAAAGACCTCTGGGAAAAGTGCTGAGCATACGCTGGATCTATTTTCAGCTTGCATCAGCAGCTGCTGCCCCTGGGATCACATCTTTGCTCATACCCTACACCATATGTAATCACTCCAGTGCTGCAACCAGTAAGATAATGAAAGAGCATGGCATAAATCTATACTTGAGTGGAATGCTAAATGAGAAAAATAATACAAAAAAGGGGGAAATAAACCACATTTTCAAGTCATTAGGAAGAAAGACTTTGACATATGAAGTGTTGCAACCATTAATAGCACTTATCATATAGAGTGGAGACAAAGAGACAAATTAATCAAACTGACAGAACTGGGACATTTTATGCTAATACAGGCTCCTGGGTTTTCGTTTGTATTCCTCTGTGTCTGGAAAACTGATACCATTACAGGGCAGGAAATTGCATGAATAACATGCAACAGATCATAAAAATTCACACACCAAGTGCAGAAACACTGCCAAAAGCACTGTAAAAACAAGGCTAGAGACCTCAACAGAGGAACTACCAACAGCTAATGAATGCAAATAAGTACAGGAATATTTCCCATCCATGCATAACAATGAGACATAGGCTGTGACTCCGCAGTCTCCAGTAGTGTAGGTAAAATAAAAGCCTGGAGAGCGAACACGCAGATAGCTGCGGGGGAACTGCTGGCCAAGCCAGGGTCTGAATTTGTTTGCAGTATTGCAGCCAGCAGTTTAAAGCCACTGGGGACCTGGCAGAGACAAGTGCCGCCTCTGTCTAAACTGTATCGCTATGTTAGATTTAATTTAACGTTTCAGGTACAAGAGAGAGGGGGAGGAGGATGAAAGAGGAAATAAAACAGACCCGCAAACCAGCACATAGTCACCCAAAGCAAAAATCCCCTCACCCCAGCACAAATCCGCAGCACACAGTAAAAACCCTCACAGATAAAGACATTTTAAGCACGATTCCTTCGGGAAATAGAAATCGCGCTTGCTGTCCAAAGCCACAGCCGTGTTATAAGGGGAGGAAATGACAAGAACTACAGCAATGCTGGGCAGGGCACGGCGTAATGCAGGATCCTGCCAAGGTTACTTCATTTGCCATGAAGGCTTCTCAACGACCTTTAAAAAATCCTGGCGAAACAGAGCGCTGTTGAAGCGCAGAGGGCTCACCAGCCACATAAACACCAAATGACAAAATACAGCCGCGGCATTTCTCATCGCTCTCTGTTTTTTAAAAAAGTGATGCTTTCCCCCTTGTACGGCAGTTACCGTACAAACCTAAGGCGAGGACTAACCTTTTGGAGCTGCATCATTCCCAGCACTGCTCTCACCTTCCCCAGAATAGAACGATATGCAGCTGACAGGATTGAGCAAGAGCATTTACGTGCCAATACTACAAGCATAAAGAGAGTGAGG
Organism: Pampusana beccarii; assembly: GCA_013399365.1. Lineage (NCBI taxonomy): Eukaryota > Metazoa > Chordata > Aves > Columbiformes > Columbidae > Pampusana > Pampusana beccarii. The sequence continues at coordinate 1,284,701 of VWYH01004898.1, read as the reverse complement.
AAACGCCAGCCTGCCCAGGAGTGGCTGCTTTCCTGAAGAGCAAGTGGAGTTCGAGTTCTTCTCACATTTGGTGGTGCTGGAGGACCCCATGTTCAGAGACGGCAGGGCAGAAGCTGTTTCACGGCCACAGAGATGGGCACGGGGAGCACAAAATGCAGAGCCCTTCTCTCCGTCTGCTCTCCAGTAGAACGCTGTGGAGGTTTTACACTGTTTTAGTCATGTGAATAGGGTTTAGCTCCAAACCTCAAAACCTCCTTCTGTTCCTTCGATCACTACTACAGTTTCAACAGGGTGCTTGGCATGGTACCAAAGAATGGCGCGCACACACAAGAGCAAGCTGATCCAAAAGCTTTCCAAAGACAACAATGGTGTAACCTTTGTTCTAAGGGGAGAAATTAGAAACAGGCATTTGTTAACTCCTGTAAATATACATCCATCTGACAGATGGACAAGAGTTGCAAGCTGCAAATGGAAAGAGTTTCTCCCTTCCCTTCAATTGAAAAAAAAAAAAAGATAGCACACATAATTAGCTACAAAAAGGCCTCGTGAAAACCTCGGCTTTAAGAAATTTAATATCGGGAGGGAAATAATTTGGTCAAATAGTTTTTACATTGTTGATTTCTTCTGCTCATTACAATAGCAAAGATACCTTTGAAGTCTCTCAAGAACCATGTGACACCTGACCCTTTCTTTTCCTCTACCTGCAATCAGAGCGGCTTGGGAAAGGCCTAGTTAGAGTAAAACATCAATTCCTGAAAGAGAATATTTACAGAGAACTTCACTATCATCTTACTAATCGACCAAGAGGAAAAAAGCACAGTGACAAGAAATGACGACGAATTCTCACACTGCTTTAAAGGCGCTTGTTCTCTTCAGAAAACCAGCTTCAGAACTGGCTTGTCACCTCACCAAATAATTAACTGTATCTGAGAACTAAGTCAAGAGTCCAAGAGCAGATGATGCAAACAGTCTGGGCCCCCCCCTAGGCTGGGATTGACTCGAAACCCCCCCAAGCTTGCTGTAAAGAGCAGCTTTTGGTGTGCAGGGCTGGTCTGCTCTACAGAGCTGCTTGAAGGAGGCCCAGCACAGGGCCCTGACAGGGGCTCCTGCCAGGGTCACCTTGGTTGTGCAGCACCAGCTGATGCCAGAGGCCAGAACGTGATCACATGCGTCTCTTCAACAACACACCTGCCCATGCCCTCTCAACTGAGGTTTCCAATTGGGAAGTTCAACATAATAGTGAAATAAATCCTATACGAGAAGGATTAGGCTCATCTTTGAAAAGGAAGCAGAACTAAACCAAGCTTGAAGTAGCTCTTACTGGGTGGTGTTCTCAGTTTTACAACTACAAGATACATTGAAGACAGGGAATGAAGCAAAGGAGTTATTGATTTCAAGGTTGCTGCCACTACTGAAAGCGACTCTTTCTGCATACTATGATGACTTCATAAATGTGCAGAAGTTTCTTTGTAGAACGTCAAAGTGCCTAAACATGTAATGGACATCTCTTCATTCTTCACTCCCTTGGACAATGGTATAGATATTATTTGTCCTCAATGTCTATTGCTTACATAAACTGAGCAAAAATGATAAGGATAGATGGCTCTTACAAAAGACAGGCAAATCTTTGTTTTTTGGGCCTCGCATTTGACAAATTAATTCAGACATTTAAAACATAGCCTTGGTTTGATTGTGCCCAGTGTCATGAAAGCTAACAAGTTAAAGGAATAGACAGAAACGGCTTGACTTGGCTTTAGGTCCAGACAAAAACGCCATATGCAGAAAGCCATTCACGGAGGAACACGGAAAATTGCAGTCAGATAAAAATAAGGTTAAAAAATAGTTCACTTCAACAGACAGATGGAATGGCTGGAGAGACCCATCCACCTCAAGTCCAGCTTCCCCTTCCAGAAGTAGAAACGAGCACTAGTCCTCTGTGGGAAGCAGAAGGGAAGTTATCAGGATTTGCCTTTCCCCAGCTTCTTCCTGTCTTGAAAGGTTACTGGCTCCAACCCTGTCCTTTGAAAGAAACAGGAAATAACTTGAGCTTATTCTGGTTTTACTTGACCAAGATCCCCCTGACAGGGAAATTTTCACTGAAGGCTGCCTGTGTATCTGGGGAGAGAGGTGGACAGGGATGTTGTACTGCTGCTGTGTGGTCAGAGATGGAAAGATACTTTGCTTTCAGAGTTGTTTAAGACTTTTTTCTTACTAGCTGCAGGCCCTTGAAACAGAGGACCACAGGTTTGAATTTCAAACGAAAGAAAAAACCCAATACATTTCCCACAAGCAAAAGCTTTGCACAGCCAAAAATGTAGCCTCAGCCTCCTGACAGTCTGACGAAAATCCGAACCACTTCATCAAAAAAGCATTTTTTCCTGAAACTGAGAACTGTACTGGCAAAGTTTGAACAGACTTTTTTTTTTTTTCTTTAAATCTACTCTCTTTACCTTGAAACAGTACCACAGACTGCATCCCCATCAATTCTGGGGACATAAAGTAAGAGGTATATGCACAGAGTAGGGAATTTGGTCCTATCACAATCCAAAGCAAGCAAACTTCAAGTAAGGTATTACGAACTGTTTGATGAACTAGATCCCACACCTCTTCATTAGCACTTTTCAGGTCCACTTCTGGCTCAATCCTTTTATTTGGATGGTCTCCTTCATATTTTACTACCCCAACAAAGCCACCTCAGCCCTGGCCTCGGGAAGTACATCAGACACCACAGGAGCAGAAGGAAGCATTGAGAATACACCAAACATGCCAAATCTGTCTGCACATCTTTCAGTAACTCTGTAAGCTTCCATTTCTCTGAAGTGTTGTTCTGAAATGATAAGCAGCTGCTGGAGGGAATGCTGTGGAGCACATGCCTTACCAAACTCAAATATGTATTCAACTAAATGTAGCTGCTTCAACAACAAAACAAAGGCGCCTGTTTTTTGGGGACCTGAAAACCCAAAGCTTCCATCTGCCAAGACTGATTAGTTCACTGTGGAAGAAATCAAGTCTTGCTAGGTACCTGCTTGCCAGTTCTTTGGGATAAATATGATGCCCAAAAGCTACAATAATAGCGGAAAAAGTTTTTACATCTTGCTCTAAGTAAAATTTTATTTTTTTTTAAGTTAAGAATTTATTTTCAAAGCCAGGTCTGCAACAGCTCTGTCACTTAAGCAAAAATTCCTAATTAAGCATCCTCAAAGCGCCCCAGTCTCCTGGTGAGGGACTAGAAGTCTGCAGTAATTCACAGACTCTTTCTGACCTGCTCCACACCTCCAAGTCTATTTTCCTCTTGGATGTGCAGGTCTCAGAAGCTGTTCTCGATGGCAGCACACAGGACATCACGGGAAGAACTGGCAGAGGACACAGAATAGAGCCCATCGGTCGCCCAGGACCAATTGGCCAGTTAAGGCAGCGAGTGGCTCCATCCTACTCCGTTCATCTCAAGAAATGCTGCAACTAGTTGGAAAATCCCCTCAATGCCTCCTGCGCTCTTAAAAGATACAGAGGGAAGAACACGAGACTGAAACGCTGTCTGAGGAGAGAGAAGCTGGAAGCTCTGGTTTCAGATACATGGGCTGCTCTGGGACCAGCAGCTGTGGCAGCTGCGGGTCAGCCTGTTCACCTCCGTGTGAAGTAACGTGAACCAGAGCATTTAGAGAGAGGTAAACAGAGCTGAGTGGTTCACACAAGGTGATTTAATCATTACTGACCTGATGCACAGACCTGTGCTGTAATTCCCATCTGATGCATCAGCTTCCACCCCAGCATTCGCAGGGAGGTGATGACAGGATTTTATTTGTTCACAAGAGACCTCAAAAATCTACTGCTGAAGGTTCTATGTTACCATTATTTAACTTCAGAGCTGATACCTCTCAGTTCCAGCTGTTCAGTGACACCTTGTTTACATATTGGCTTTACTGAAAGTGCTAGTACTGCGATTCTCTGCTGTTCTCAGCCCAGCTACAGGTATTTTAACTGCGGACCCTTCCTCGGCTAGTGGCAGTTCCTGGGTCACAGCAAGAAGTTCCCAGAGCCACTTCGATTGCAAACTAACCTTCTCTTCTCCACAGAGTCTTCTAAAGCCTCCATCACTGGCTCTTAGGTCATCCAAAAGATGCATCATGCAAACATAAAACAAAACAAAACAAATGCCTCAAATACAAAACAAAAAAAGGTTTCAGCTGTTTCTGTGTGTGGAATACAGACAGCTACACTTAACCGCACACTGATGACGTCTGCTCTTATAAGGTCACTTTAAGTGAAGGACATAAGGTTTATTATCCAATCTGATCTATGTTACCTTAGGATCTTCAATTTTACTCAACTATGTCTGTACTGAGCACCAAACTTCTTGAAGGGGTGTCTGAAGCTCGTCCCGCTCTAAGGACATTTGCCTTACAGGTATGAAACAACATGAAGTCACACACATCACTGAGCAGTTTGTTGCTAAAAACACATGCCAAATTTTTCAGTTGATTTTAATCTGGCTTCGAAACAGCTGCCAGTGGCTCTCATGGTATTTTTCTCCAGTAAATTAAAATATGCTTATTAAAGATATGCCTGATCCTTTATTTTCATTTAAGTCTTTAAGCAACCACCCAAGCCTCCTCTCAAGGTGTTTCAAGGAAATTAAATCTCATTTTTAAAACAAACCAATCCTGGGCTAGACAGATCTGTAGTTTGACCAAGTACAGCTGCTCCTACTTACTTATTTTATTAAAGTTAATAAAGTGTGCAAGGACACAGCTTTCACTAGTGTCAGACTGTGCTAACTAGGTGTTTGCTGGTGGTCTCGCATCAAAGCAAAACAGATGAAAAGTCAGTGCTGGAATAAACCAGCCATTTCTCCCGCCAAAGCTTGTGTTGTGCATGTAACAGAAAGTGTGTCTGCTCATTCCTCTAAAAAAACCCAACAGCCTGCTTGTAAAATCCACAAAGAGCATCTAATTCCCAAATTCTAATACAATTCAATTGCCTTCTGCTCACCTAAAACCTGTATTTCACTTTCAAATTGAACTGTACTTTCAAGCCTCAATGTTTGTTGACTGCTGCAATGCATCATTTGAATACATGCCATATTCCACCCCATAACATGCTCAATTTCACTGGTAGCTGAGAAAAACAGCCAGTCTGACATTATTCACCAGGGAAATCTTGTCAGAAAGTGCTGAACAGAGATAAAACCTTATCTTCTTTGGGGCTTGGGAACACTAATAAAGCAAAGTTTGGTACTGGGGATCAGAAAGTACCTTACAGGTTGTGGTCTCTGATGTGGTGAAGCTGAGGGGTGTCTTATCTGGGCCCTATCTGTCTGCTTATTCAAACAGCAAATGCTCAGCCTGTATTTCTGGACTCTTAAAAGAGGGGATACGTAGCTTTCTGGCAATAAAGAAATTCAAAGCTTTTTTCGAGGGAGAAAAAGCAAAGAAAAAAAAGGGTGAAGAGGTGAGGAGAGGAAGAGATCTTATAGACTTCAGGGTCAGAGTGCTCACAGAGTTACGGAATGAAACACAGTCATGGCTCAGTCACTTCATTTTCATTCATGCACAGATGTGTATTTAAATACAGCAAAAAAACCCCAACATTAAAAAAACAAATGAACAAAATGCATCTCTTGTTATACATGCTTATTGCTTCTGCTCACACCTTAGCATACTCTACCTCCAGGACTTAAGTCTTCGGGACACCTTTCACATTTTAGATAATGTTTGTCATATTTGAGTGAGAAGGTTTCCCCACTGCAAATTGCCTTTTCAATAGTGAGTGCAATCAGAGTCAATCAGCCCGATTTAGCACTAGCAGCAGGCAGGAGTCTAACAAAGGCAATGAAATTGAGTCCACTTATTGCAGTGGTGAATTTCAACCTGTGCATTCATCTCCATATTCCCTTCAACAGTACATTTTTATATGCTTACTCAAATAAATATAAATAGTATAACTACCACCAAAGGAAGGGTAAAAGAGTTACTGTAAGATTTTCTCCCCTTAACATGCATGTTATGCATGGCTTCTGGTGCGCTTTTTTGAGCCTAGCTCTCCCTACAACACAACAGAGGTTTATGTCACTTTTCTCCACTGGAAAGGATCAGAGAAGTGTTATCAACAGTGAGACAGCCCTCATCAGAAGATAATGGAAGTTACACCCCATGGAATGAAAAGTTTGTGGTTAGTTTCCTCATCATACTTGAGGCACGAAAAATCAGGCAGTGCCGGAAGCTTTTGAAGTGAGACATGGATGGAATTTCATATCATATCTTGATGCTCTCATTTCTGTTTTATTGTTCACCTGCTAGAAACAAAATATGTCATTCGTACCTTGAACCGTGCTATGTAAACAACACACATAAACCAGTGTGCATTCCTGTCTTGCGGTTTCTTCTGAATTAGTACCATATCATGTAAGACCTCAAAAAGTACCTGAATGCCCAGTTTTACTCTCACTATGGATCTGCAGACTCCAGTCAGCCTTCTGTGAGGTCAGTGCTGGCTCTGTGAATCAGCATGAAAAATAACACGTTCCCTAGGAGGAATTTAGGAAACCAAAGACCCAACTTCCACCCATATGGACCCACTGATGCGGCACTGCTGAGGTGAGGCTGAAGCGTAAATGAATTTGAAGCCTGACTTTATCTGAAACCTGATGGATACAACCTCTTGCCACTATAAAAAGCTCCGCGGATGAAGGGGGTGGTGGCTTTCAGGAAGGCTTTCAGGTCACTGCCACCTCCTGAGAGAAAGCAGAATTAATTCTGGCCAGTGCTGTGTGGAACACCAATGGCTGGTACAGTCCTGTAAAAAGAAAACCACACTAATGCTTCCTGTTCTCTAAGAACTAACCTTAGCTGCTCCTAATACTCTCTGGGGTGCCAAAGAAAAAGGGTCTTTGTTGCTCCCTACTGCGTAATAACATCTCTCCAGCTGGGAAACAAACTTCCAAGCAGACATTTTCTTCTTGCCCTCTTGCTCCTCTTTCCCACATTTATCACCTCTTTCACTCCAAGTGCCTGTGCAGAGCACTCCCAGCTCAGTCACCGCATTCCTTAAAGACACTATATTTACACATATACACACTACACAGAAAGCAAAGAGACAAAGCAAGAGAATAACGTTTATTTCTGGAGAGATAAAAAGGAATATTAATTGCCTTTAGCCAGCAGGGTATGTTATAGTTGACCTCCTGCATCCTGCCTTTCATTTTCCCCTGAACGCCATCATCTTTTGTTGGCTAATTCCCAGCATTTTTCCCCCAGGCTGGCGGGTTGGCATGGATGGTTAGCAGCTGCCAGTATTTCTCCTCCCTGTCAGCTACGAGCTCCACTAACGTTAGATGCCTGGCTCAGTCCCACCCAGGGTGCCGCATGCCTTTGCCTTCCAACGCGACACAGGCTTTGCCAGCCTTGAACCTGAACTGAGCTCCCGTCCTGCCTTTCTCCTTGCCAAGATTAACCGGTGAGGGAGTTAACTCACGTCAACCGAAGAAGCAGATGACAGATTTCACAGGGCTAGACCTCATGGGGAAACGGCAGGTTTTGCAGCAGCCGCCGAGGAGCGGTAAAAGCAGTAAGAACACAGAAGAATTCAGCCTGTGGTGTGTGCTAACATCTGCTTTGAACATCATTCTCTCAATAGCAAAGAAAAGAGCTGTGCGGATAAACAAACAAAAAAGCTCCTCAAGTACATCCCACCCCTTCTTGCCAAAAGAGATGCTGCTTCCCTTTGCCCCTTGGAAGACTTAGAAGCCCCAGACAACTCAGTCTAATCATTTGGCTTTAAGAAGGCAACATTTCCAGCAGACAGGTCACTGCACTAAAAAAAGTCACCAGTAACCACTCATTGAAATAGATTCTAGAAATTCAAGGATTACAGGTAAAACTAACCAGCCTGCTTGAGAAGCAAGTTGGTTTTATAACAGATAGTATCAGACCAGTGCTAGAGAAAGTTAGGCCTGCTGCTCCTGAAGACCTGCATTTAATGTCACCAGAGAGAAACGCATGTGGTGCTCTCATGGTTATTTTTAATGTATGCCCCAAAGTAAAAATCCAAGCAAAGTCGGGAATCTTGTTTGTAAGCTGTAGGACTCTCATGCAACTGAAGGGTTTTACTTGTTGTTGCTGTTTCTGGGTTTTTTTTTTTTTTCACCATTTAACTGCAGCCTCAGCTTTCAGAAAACCAGGTGAACGAGGTGTTTGCACAGAGGATGCTCCTCTGCTCAGCGCACGGCTTTCAGCTTGCCCATACAGACTCGCTGTGCACTTCTATCAGCAAAGCCACGCAGGTGAATAATAGTGAATAAAAAAGCCTATTCAACGAAGCACTGGCTCCTTCTCAAGTAAAGTAGAGTACCACTACAGCATGAATGACTCAATCATCTACTTGAGAGCTATTACTTGCTGCGATGAAGCAATGTTAATTGGATAATGGCCTGCTGCCAGCTAATATTGGCATGACCTACAATACCCCTGGCTGACAGCCGTGTCTCTCTCTATCACACCTTTTTTTTGTAATCTGGATGGGAAGTGGAAACCATTAAAAAAGCCTCATAAGTGCCATTTAACTTCTTATCATGAATTAAAAGCTTAATTAAGTGCCTTGTTAAAGGAAGGAAGACCAGTTTTCGTGATTAAATAAAACAAAACAACAGTTAGGGGTATGGAGTGAATGACTACCTTATAGCTTTAAACTCAGTTCTTGGAAAACATTAATTTTGGGTTGCATTTGACAGCAGCTGCTATAGGAAAACTGCACAATTGCTAAAAAGCACCCCGGGTGAAAAGCAGGCAAGGTTCTTGTTTCCCCAAACCTGCAAAGTAAGAAAAAAAGTGTAGAAGAGCTAATAGGGTCCTTTTTTTTATTAGCTGCAGGCAGCTGACACACTCCATTCCTCTAACTCTGCTCTGGGGGCTGATAGTTCACGAACCACAGCCACATATGAGCCCTTGTTATTAGATGGCTGTTTTTCCAAGCGCTTATCTACACACTAAATTACGTTGCTTTAACAAAAGGTGTAGTACAAAATCAAATTACCGAGGTTAGCACAAAAGGGTTTATGGAAACTCTTCAATCAGTGCAGAATTAGGTCCATACTGACTTAGTTTAAGTTGATTAGGAAAAGGTTTGAACTGAGGCACATTAAGTCACGCTTGAACTGACCTGAAATGCCTAACACAAGGTTTTGCACTGGTTGAAAACCCTGTGAATTCAGCTAGTCCCAATTCTGTGTGTGCACAGTGTCTCCCTACTGAAATGACTGGCATATCATAAAGACTGCTCTCACTCGTAATTGGATATAAACAAGAAATAATGTAAAAACATCTGTTCACTGTTTAGCTAGACAACAGTTCACAATGTCTGGATGCCAGATTAACAAACAGACCTCAACATGCTAAGAAGGAAAAAAAAAGTCTGCAATTCAGACTTCAGAGGCAGATTGACTGCTTTGAATAATCAAAAATAAGTTCTTTTGTTTTGCTGTTAAGCTCCCTCACACCAACATTACATGAGTGTAAAAGCTTTATATATAAAGATTTATCCAGCTCCAACATCAAACCTTTGAGAAATAATACTAATAATGCCCTTTCTCCACAGTTGTATACTTTAGCAGTTTTCAAACCATGCCAGAATTCAAAACTCAATGCTTGCATCCTTGACTTAAAAATATCTTTGTTAATTTAGAAGTGATCGTCACCTTCAGAAAAGTTTTGAACTGTGAAGATGATATTTAAAAATAATTTTCAATCTCTGTTTTTCTATAACAATGACATGCCAACATAAACTGTCTCTAAGCCTGAAAAAAGTATTGGCTCAGGACATTAATTTCAACGTTTGTTCGAATTTTTTCTACTGGAGGTATAATGCCAGATTAAGTCAATTTTCACAAGATACCTTTAGAAATAACTCATGGCATGCCAGAGCTCTGCAGACAATAGCCTTGGGAAGAGCCATTAGCTTGTGAACTGGAAAAGACCCTGCTAACTTCTTTTAATGCAATATAACTAAGATGATTTTTCCCCTGCTCCATCAGCTTTTAGAAATTAACAGGAGTGTTTCAGTTCGTTTCACGGGGAGCCCCAAGACGGTTCCTTGTTGGAGGCGCTTCCCATGTCTACACACAGGCACCTACCAAAGCGCACAGGCACCCTGAAGGAGAGCAACGCCAGAAGCAGAGATGTGCACCTTAACCAGGCAAAAACCAAGAGATAACAAACTGTGCCAGGCAGATCTCTGCCCCAAGCTTCTAACACTTGTGAGGAAATTATTTAACTGATCACCTCACATATTCAAATAAAGTAGTCACTGAGCAAATTAGATTCCATGGAGTTACCAGCAATTAATTTGCAGGTGGAAGAAAATATCTGTACAAGTAGGTTTTGGTAACTGAAGGTATCTTTTTTAAAAGGCCAAGAGAGTTCTTTTCCAGGATGAGAAAGTTAAAGCCCTGGCATGCTGCAACTAACTGAAGCACGTGGCAAAATAACAGTGGTAGTCTTAGGTGGATCATGACAATTTCAGAGTACTGGAAAAAACATTAATAACTAGATCCACTGCTTCTGCAAATCCAGTGTAACCCTAGGTCACTAAAACTTTTTGATCCCTCACTGAGATTTATTCTAAAATGTAAAACTTCAATACTTCATTTATCTATTTAAATAGAAATAACTTGTGGCTGGACTGGAAGATTTTTTTTTTTACATAGTATCTCATGTAAAACACGTAGAAAGACAAACCTCTGTGTTTTAAATCTTCAGTGTCATACGAACATAGGACTGGGCCACCAAGTGCAGACACATGATGATTGCTTCACCACCCTGCTCCTCCCACTGGCCTGTGGCTCAGTACCTCACCGCTGCTGTGATTAGAAATCTGCTAATTTCCAGTATACTTCTACTAAAAGCCAGTTGAAAACAACCAATGCTTTTGCCAACACTGTCTTTTAGTAATAAAGAGAAACTCCCTTCCCCAGCCATTTCATCTCCTCTGCCTACGCAAAGATGTAGCATCTTGTAGTCGTCATGCCAGCAGGAAAAACCTTCCACGGTCTTTTCTTCTCCTCCTTCAAACCAAGGTCCTTCTAAACATCTCAGTTACTCTTGTATACATTTATTTGAATTTCAGCTGTTTTGCTTAATCTAACTGGACCTGAATGATACATGGAGGTCTCACCAAGGCTTTGTAGAAGAGCACTGATACTTTCCTGCCTCTTTGTACCTGTGCACCCCTGGGCACGTTTTGTCACCTCTCTGCTCCCACCCTTGCTTTGCAGTGTGAAAGCTATGTGACAATGACCGAGACTTGATTATTCCACTGGAAATTATTAGTGGACACTGCAGAATCATAGTGTGCATCCCAGCGCGTCCTCTGCGATATCTCTGAACTCCTATGCAAAATGTCTGGGTTGAAATTTCTTCATGAGTAATATTCAGTGTCAAGACTCATGAAGTCACACCCAGTGACCTACTTCTAATGCTCTCCAACTTGTGCCATGACAACATCACGACGCCATCGAAGTCTCTGGAGAGCTAAACCAGAGGGGAAAAACGGTGTGTGACGCTTCAGGAGCTGCCACCATTTAAAAACATACCGTGCTTCTTCATGGGCATTAAGCACATGATGGTGAAAACCCCTCAGTATGCCAAAGTACCTCCACACTGAGCGACCTCAGTCCCACGCCCTGGGGACATGGCCGTCCCTCTTGTGCTGCCAGTCCCAGCCAGAGACACCGGGCAGGCAGTGCTGAGGCGGTGGGTGACAGCAGCCCTGGCCAGCAGGCACACGTCTTCCCTCCATGGTACAGCAAGGCCACCAGCGTGCCCTACGGTAGCTGTGCTGTCACAGCCGTACAGCTGCGAGGAAATTACAGTGGGGGTGGAAGCCAGCCAGTGAGATTTTGTGGTAAAATAAAGTAAACTTTCCAGTGAGGTAGGTATTTTCTACGTCCCTTGGCTTCCTGCTGTGGGAGCCACGCCGTGTGAGAAAAACCCTGCTTTTTGACAGACTGCGTTCATGGTTTCTTGGTGGAAAACACACGGCCTCAAGCAGTGAGATCCCAAACTCGTCATGAGGGGAAGCGAGAGGAAGCAAGGCTGAATGAGCCGCAGGAGAGGGCAAAGAGGAGGACAAGAATATGAGCTGCCATAGAGAGGTGGACAGCAATGGGACTCCCAACAACATGATGCCTCAAAGTTTCTGGGAACAATAACCTGCCGTCTAGCAGCCATATCACCCCTTTCAAATTTCCTGTCTGGAAGAGCAGAAGAATATCAGTGTCCTGATAACGCCCTGAACGAAGCTACAGTAACTCAGAGTTTGGGTACAACTCCTTCGGCAGCGGTGAGGAAGGCGAGTTGAAGCACCTTAAAGCTTTGCCGCAGCATCCATTAGTAATTACCGCTGGTGGGGAAGGGTGGTGTGAACATGTCCAACCTCCAGTGATTCGCAACCCACCCAACCACCAAAACCACATGCTGGAGTAGGAACCAACACCCGTGCCACGATCCCCTTGACCACCTTAGCAGACCACGGAGGTCTTCCTCACTGCGTGGGACAGAGGGGGCTCGTGTTTGTGGTGGGGGCACGGCGACATACTGTACCTCTTCCGGCAGGCTGACCACCAGGTCATTTTCCGTCTGCCCTACCAAGGCCTGCAAGAAGTACTCGCTGCAGGCAGCCAGCACAGCCCGGTGGGCGCGGAACTCCTTCCCCTCCACGATCAGCGTCACGTCACAGAGAATGTCCTGCTTCCGCTGGTCATTTAAGCAGAGGAGAATATTGGTACAGTGCACCGTTGACTCATACACATACATGGGGGAGTCAGTCTTCTCATCCACAGACATGCCGTTCACACCCTGCAGAAGAGAAGGGGGGGAAGAAAACACAAACAAGGTGGTGAGGAGCAATGCAGTTGCCGGGCGAACGCGGTGCAGTGGGATGCTGCCCAGTTTCTCGATACGGGGCCATGGCCAAGCAGCCCATTAATTCTTAAACCCAGCAAGTTGCTCAGGAAAGGTACGGGGAAGAGCATTCATTGCCATCAGATTTCACCCCACGGTGCTTTGACTACCTGACCCCTCCTTGACTTCCCCCCTCTAAACCAAAGTAGAGTTTAGGTGGACTGCTAAGTGCTTTCCTTCAACCACCTACTACACATCTATGATTTTCAATTTAGTAGAGGCAATAACAAGAGGACATGGGAAATTTTAGAAGATTTTAGCAAAAAAAAGCAAGAGTGACTGTTGGGTCTTCTAATAGTGAAAAAGGGCTTTGTGCTTGCTTCTGTTATTTTCAGATTAAGGGAAATAACCCTCAAAACCCCAGCCTGTTCTCCAGCTGACAGGCAGCGCTGTGTGTTTAGACTGAACGCCTTGGCTCAAGTGAAAGGCAAGGTGGAACTGTACCCGACAAAGACAAGCCACTAACTACAGTGACCTCATCTCTCAATCAGAATTAGAGCTATTTTAAGCCTTAAAGGGGGGAGAAAGATCTTTAGTGGCTTAGAAGAAATCCATTTGCAGGCATGGCAAAAGCAACACACCATCACCAGCGGTCTAGCGTCATTTACAGAAAAGAGCACTTTCTGAATTCCAGACCCACAGACCCAAGAAAATCCAGCAACCCGTGTGGAGGTCCAGCCCCAGGTTGGGGGCAGCACATGGGTGCTGGGGCCACTCCTGCCTGCAGATAAGTCTCCCCCTCCTGACAGCAGAGCAGAGGCTGGAAGGATGCAAGACACTCGTCACAACCGCCTCAGCGACGAAGTTCCCTGCCTGCTCTTCTGCAATTTCTGCAACCAGCATCACCTTTAAACACGGGGATCAGACTGGTGGTGGTGGCGGCGGGTCAGCTTCTCCCAACGCCAACACTGCATGACCCCTCTTTGCAATTGGGCACATTGAAGTAATTCTTCTCTTACCCAAAACCTTCTGTCCAGGCTCTTTGCAATATTTTCCTATTTCAGTATCTCTGAGTAAAAAACACACTATGTACCTTAAAACAAACCCAATATCCTTGTTTTAAGGCTTATATGGCAAAAAGGATTATTTGTAGGCATTCTATCTGCTGCCAAAAGGAAAGTCATGCAAAAACACACACTTCAAGTACTTCGAGGAATTATTTTTCCACAGAACAACCACTTCTGAGAGGTAAGATTCAGAGCAATACAGGGCTAAGTGCAAGAGATGGAGGTTTTTGATATAATAGTGCTGCACGGCAAATATCTGACCACTGTACAAAGTGGAAGCAAAATTCCTCCTCTGCTACTCTTTAACGTAGATCTTTGCAGTATTTTCCTCTGCTAGAACAATGTACAGGTACACATGTAGACACAACGTGACTTTGACCTATTTCTCTTGCCATGTGTTCAAGCCAGGGTACCATTTTCCTATAGTGTCATCTGAAAGATACTAATAATCTATACAAAAATGAACTTAAGAGGACCTGCTTGCTACTTGTGCAAGTACTTGTAAGTCTTTACTAGACTTCCCAAAACTCCATCCTTTATAGGAGCATTTTATGCTAGTGGCTATGATGACTCTTTCTACAAAATAGGTGGTTTTGCCAACATTACAAAACTGTAATATTACTGGAATTCTTAATGGGATGCTTACAGATTCTCTTTTACTGGTATTTTCAGTATTTACTGCTGACTCATGTTACTCCTCTGAGTACCCAGCTGAAATGCCTACGCGAACAGAAAAAAACCCAAACAAACAAGCCAGTATCCATTAGCCCTTCATCAACTTCATATCTAAAGAGAAGATACAAACGTGCTTATCGACCTACACACCGGTAAGGGAGGGAGACACTGTGGGGTTTCTTATGCTACCACTTGGATGTCTTAATAAGGAGAAAATTCATTCTTTCATTTTCCTTTTCCTCATAAATTGAGACTAACAATGAGAATTGACAGCAAGGGTTTTATTAACACCATGGTAAGGTAAAAGAGAAAATGATACTTAGCTCATCCCACTCATAGTTTTCTGTGTAACTGAACTCTGATGCTAACGATAGTGTTAATGATGTTCTAAGTGGTCACTCTTGCGTGCTATGAAACGCAAGAGTTTACAAGAACAATCTAGTGGGAAAACCTGACAGTTGCAAATGACAATGCAAAGGGAAACGCATTCATTGTTTTTTCTTTTTTTCCAGGCACGTGTTATGCCTGTAATGTCTCAGATGACGAAAAAATGTACAAGAAACCTGAAACCTGGCAGGTAATGAACAGAACATGAATTATACTTTCAGTGCCTTTAAAAAAAGCCAAAACCAAACAAAACAGTTTGCCTGAAATTGCAATCCCTTTTTACAGTAATAGTGCAATTTCTGTGAATCAAACCCTGAATTACTTGGTTACTAATTAGTAATTTCCCACTTTTTAACTACATCTCTCATCAAGCGTATTTTTAAGAAAAATTTGTCGCATGCCCTGTGAAATGCTGAAAATACCACGGTGTATTTCCCCGCCGGCGAGCAAGCCTGCCTTCTATGCTAGGAAACCTGACTGACGCGGTACTGAGATGCTGGCGCTGGAAATCGCACCCTCCGCTCCGGCGGATCCTCAGCTACGCCCCTGGGAAGGACCTGCTTATTACCACCATGCTTTCCCAAGGCTACTGTCGTGACTCCGGGGGCTTCCCGAAATCGGATCCTCACCGTGCCCCTTCCCACAGCCACTGAGAGCCCGTGTGGATGCCCTGGCCGGCGGCTGCAATCTCAGCCCCACACAGACTTCCCCTGGCTGCCCCGGGAAGCACCCCAAGCCCTGCATTGTGCACAGGGAAGCCGGGGCTGGGTTATGGCTCAGGACCACCTATTTATCAGCTTTTAATGTTTCCACACAAGTGATTTACGGTCTTCCCTTTTCCACGGTCTTGCCACCGACCAAATGACCTCCAGGCACAAGGTATTTCCTCTCCAAACGGCTTTATCCTGCAGGACAGGAGCAAAATGGTGAAACCCTGCACTGGGAAGTATATTGTTCGTTTTCAGAGGGAAGGAGTTTAGAGTGCAAAGAGAAAAGGTCACTGTAGGGCTTTGGCATCTAGTAGCAACAAAATTAGCAGAATTCAACTTCTCCCCCACCTCGGAAGAGAAAAGCGGGGATTAGGTATTAACTCTGAACCCTGAGGCAAGCTGTGCTGCAAGTCTTTTATACAGTGTTAATTCAAACCACATAATTTTTTTTCTGAGTTCAGTATTATGCTGAGTTTGCAGAACCTTCTTCATGGAAATCATTGTTACACACTTGGTATTTCTTCAAACTGAAAAGAGAATGTCTTAGCAAGCCTTTCTATGGCTCAAAAGAACATGCTGCGCATTTGTTTGCATATAGGTCACCATACTGCCAGAAAAAGCCTCTTTGAAACAAAAGTTTCCAGAAACCGGCACGAACTATTGTGGGCAAGGAAAGCACCATTGAAACCTCACCAAAAAAAGTTGCTGGTAGGGGCCAGCAACTGCAGTGAAGTGAACTGGAACACTGCTTACATGGTCCTTCCACAGCCATGGGTGGGAGATCCCACCGAGCCCTTCTGCATGGGTGAAACCTCAGGAGACCAAAAAAGTTGCTCCTGGAACATCCGAATCACTTTGGTTTGCAGCATGTTGTCTCTCCTGGCTGGTGCTGGCCCAAAACTCTCCAGGAACTCACGAACAAAATCCCCGAGCTGCTACCAAAAGTACATTACCTACAACGAAAAAACTAGCTCCTGCCTCACAAGACCAGAGGGCTGGCAACGTGCTGTCTGTTTTTAGGAGACAGAAAATCTTACCATGGCAGAGCAGAAAGTCCTGCATCAGAAATGGGTTAATTACGTGAAAAGGTAAATCTCAATCGTGGCAGAGCTACAGAGCACTTAGCCAGGCAAATTACCATCGTGAGAAAGCAGCACGGCTTCTGCAAGGGTAAGTCATGTCTCTGATGGGCTCTATTAGAATTCCTGAAGTGTGTCAAATTAGCAGTAAGGAACACTGGTACATGTAATTAGTGTTGACTTTCAGAAATCCTTTGACAAAACCTTTACAAAAGGCTGCTAGAGAAGCACAGTTGTCATAAGGTGAGAAGTTGTATCAGACTGGAAATCACTTAGGCTAAATCGTATTCAACAGAGAAGAGATGCGGGGGCAATTTTCCACAGGTTAACAGTGAAATTCCTCCAGAAATGAAACAGCAGCAGCACCGGCATCTCACACCTGCCTATGGTCATGCTGTGCAACACACCTGAGCTCGTCTGATCTCTGAAGGAAAAGCAGAGTTGGGCAAGCTTTGTATTATACGTAGATGGGAGATTGTCCGGGCGTACCGGGGTGCTAACAGCAGCCTGCCAGTCCTGCAGCGAGGTCCTCGAGAAGATGGAGCCAGACAATGGGAGCAACTTGAAGCAACAGAGGCTTAGACATAAGGAAATAGTGAGGAACAGGTTGCCCAAAGAGTCTGTGTCATCTCCACCCCTGGAAGTTTTCAAGACCAGACTGAATATAGTGCTGAGCGACCTGCTCCGATCTCAGAGTTGTCCTGCTTTGAGCAAGCGGCTGTGCTAGGAACCTCCTGAGATGAATTATCAGATGATCCTACATTGATTAGTGACCTAGAAGCTTACAGATCATGACAGGGAGACTGAAATCAATAAAATTAGTTCAAACGTCAAAGGTAATACAGATTGTTGCGAATTTCAGAACAACTTAATATAAAAAAGAATTAAGACACTAACACGACGACACACTAAATCCTCAGCTCTCTATTACACACAAGTGACAATTAGAGGAAAAAAGGAAATTTTATAGAATGGTTGAGGCTGGATGGGAACTCGAGATATTGCCTAGTCCAATCTCCCTGCTCAAAGCAGGATCACCTACAGATGGCTGCTCAGGACCCTGTCCAGTTGGGTTTTTAGTATCTTCAAGCATGGAGACCCCATAACACCTCTGGGCAACCTGCAGCATTTTGACCATTGCCACAGTAAAACAGGAACTCATTGACTTGCAATCTCAATTCCACTTTAGAGTCTCTCATGAAAAAGACAGACTGGAGACAAACAGACTGTCATCACCTAGAAACAGATTTTAAAGAGAGCGAAATATTTTAATAAGGAGATATATTTTCTAGTTACTTGGTGTAGCACACTGTAGTGCAGTGTCTGCATCTGGTTACTGATGTTGAAACAGGGAGAAAAGAAATCCTCAGGAGAACAACAAAAAAGATTATTGGCAAGGAAAGAGAAAAAGCCCTTCTCAATGTGTATCATTAATTCAATAAACACTATACAAATAATACAAAATAAAAGGTCAAAGCAGCACTATTTATTGTTTCTAGTGTTGCAAATAGGAGAGGACACCCAACTATAATAATAGAAGGGAGACAAACACAGAATTTGTAAAAAGAAGAATTATGATTCCTGACCATAGAAATGAACTGAAATTGTACCCTGTACTCACAGAAGCATGTTTGTTTTTCCTGAGAGATTTCACAGCAACTGCAATAAACCATTTATACAACTGGGCACTGCTGCATGTAACTGGGCAAAGAACTCACCGGATTTGTAAAAAGATTAGTCACTTCTAATAAAAATATTTAGGGCCACGTTACTCAGGGTGTAAGTTTACATGGGATGAATATTGACGTGCTCCAGCTCCCTGGCCAACAACAATATTCCTGGGCAGAGGAACATAGGTGTATTATCCGTCCTTCCTGACCTACTAACCACTGCCTCAGAAACAAATTATTTGATGGATGTCAATACAGACGAAAACACAAATCTATCACTTCGAGAGAGCAATAGGCACCTTGCCCTGTGCTCCCCTCTCTCGAACGGGCACTGAAGCTGCATGGGGCCAAGCTGTTGAGGGCCAGTGGAAGAAAACATCTGTCCAAAGACTACGTGTGGTGGGTATCCCTGACACAAGGGGCTCCCCCTTCCACTGGCTCCAGCAGAGTGGTGGGTTGAGGAACAGAGAAGCCATCAGATGTTAAACTTAACAGAAAAAAAGGTGCACAGACTGCAGTGGAGGTGTCTTTGTAGCCTCTCCACAGCAAAACACCAGGGAGAAAGGGAGTGGGAGAAAAAAAGGGCCCTAAAGGCATCATATCATCCCATGAAACAAAAGCTCACTTGTATGGCAGGAGGTCTAAGCAGTACACCAGATCTACAACAGTGCACAGACCTCCAGCAACTTCACGGTATAGATCTGAAAAGGTTTATCAGTATCTCCTCATTATGCCTGTAACACAACACTTTAGTATGGAAGGGAACAGATAACATTGTGTGATTTCTCAATTAGGAATCGCAGTTCCTGACCCGGTGTAAAATGAAATGCAGGTTTTGCCTGGAAGCATAAGCTGGAGCTCGCGTTATATCCTGCTATACAAGGTGACTCCCGGCTCTCTCCTGATCATGTTAAGAGAGGATCAATACTTGAATTGGGGTTATTTTTAGTTCCAGTTCACATTCTTCCAATCAGCTCCACTAACAGTCAAAAAAAGACACTTAGGAATAGCTTGAACTGGTCAGCCTGAATGCAACTAAGTCTTTTTGGTGAGAGGTAGCTGGAGAGTCTGCACCACAGATTTGCATGTGAACGTCTGACAGTATTTCTTTTTAATAGGATGCAGAGAGTGTGAAAAAATACTCTTTTGTTCTGAGGTTTTCTATTTTTTTCTCCCCCTAACAATTTCGCGAAATGTACTAGGAAAAAAAATGGGGAGAATGATGATAAAAGAATGAAAAAGTTGAGATGAACTCATACTTCTGACAAATGGCAGCAAAAGCACATCAGACTTGACAGTTTTTAGGGATAAACATGTACTGTTTTTAAGTGGCAAGTGGGAGGAAAATAATTTTCCATGCTTCCTTCCCCATCTCCTAATATTTTTTTCTATGAAAAGACTTGTTCTGTGTAATCAACACTCTGGTTTTAAAGAAATTTATCAATAACTGACACTTCAGAGCTCCTAAAATGACCATCCTTATAATTGGTTATTACGATCTCTCAATTATAGCTATAACAACAAAGGATATGATTATATTGTCACTGCTTTCCTTTAAAAAGAAACTATTGAAAGGCCTAATGATTAATTCACCATTTTTGAGAGCTCTCTGTAATGACAGAAGACTATATACAAAGGTCTCTTCAGTGAGCCCATTATTCAATTAATAAATGCTGAATACTGAGCAGTCACAGTCATATGAAACTCCCAAGAACTGTGTGAATTTTTAACCAATTAATTATCAATTACAACATCATAAAACACCAGCACAAAAATAGAAATAATGAAATTTAATTATACATTATTCTTCTTAGTTGCTGCAAATACTATACAAGACTGATCTTGATTAATAATTCATACAGCAATAAAGTATCAGGAAAGATAATTATACTGTGCCACAATTCTCACACTGATTTCTGTAATTACAGATTACAACAGTGTTAGCAATTTAAAAAGGTTAGGGAGCAGTAGTAATTTGCTATGTCATCCTCAGCAATATTCATGTCTTCTTCTCTGAGCACCCTTGATAATTGAAAATAGACTAGCAGGCCGTCAGGCTGCACGGGCTCGCCTCCTGCCAAACAGACGCTGGGTGCCAGGGCCACCGGCAAGAACGTCTCCAGGAACGAGCTTTTCACGTTGTTTAAGTAACTTCTGCTGTAAAGCAGATGACACATGGCCAAGTGGAAAAGGCGCTGCAGAGCAATCGTTGGCCGGCTGGCCGCTGCAGACACGGGTTGCGGCTGATAGCGATGGCTGGTGCTTCTGACCTTACCGCCACAAAGCAAAACCTTCGTTTGAGCACAAGTGGGAAGCGGGGTGGCTACGAGAAACTCAAGAGAGGATTTAAGCAGGTCTGGCTGGGCATGCGGCAGGGCCCTGCAGACATTCAGTAACTCTCCCAAAGGCAAGAATTCACATGGCTGAGGAGGCCACATGGCTCCAACACATGGAGCGTTCGCAGCCCAGGGAGGACCCTCCGAATTGCTGAACAGCTGCATGTGATTCACAGGCCGCAAATGGGTCCCAGGGAGCAGGAACACCAGTGGCTGGGCTGGCTGCAGAGCTGGGCCATGAGCCCTGCTGCTGTATGGCAAGCTTCACGTGCTTCTGGAGTAGGGACGAGAATACTGGAAGCTCATTCCTCCACTAAAACCAACAGGAACAGGGATGCGTCCTCCAGACCATGGAACAACCACTTTTGCAGAGCCTATACATCATCACGGCACAGAGGCTTTGATGTAGGAAGTAAGTCTCATTGCAAAAGTCACTTACTGGCTTTTGTTGTACTGGCACTACACCCTACTGCACAACCGGACAGAGACTAGGGGAAAAGAAAGAGGGACTCGGATCCTGCAGACCTTCGAACAGAACTGCTGAATATAGTTTTCATCTGTAGCATTTTGGTTACTGACTACGATTTGATTTTCCTATTGGGAGGATGGACACACGAACAGGAATGTACTACAGCTTCATTTCTGCAATGGATCTTGTTTTTTGTTTGCTGTTCTTTTTTTTTTTTAATTAGTGTCAGGATGTCCACAGTCTCTATGATGAATGCTTATTTAAACCCCAGGTGTCTACTCTAAAGACATTGTGCTTCAGGTTGTTCAGAAATTGGTACCATACGGAGGCAGGGATTCCCAGTGGAGGCTGCTTTGAACCGTCCAAATAGATTTATCTTCCACATACGGATAAAACCTATTTCTCGATTTCAGAGGGTTGTATTATTGCTGTTTTCTGAGAGAGTAACCCAGCTGAACAAGGCAATGATCACTCACAATCTTTAGGAACTTTAGTTAACATGCAAATAATGTTTACACATGGTAGATGCATTGACTCACACATTCTATACAGGGCCACTAGACAAAGTATACACGTATATCTCTTTATCACTCAGGAAAAATTACATAATTATAGTACTAATTGTCCTACACTCAGTAAGCCAGGCTCAGTTTAACATGCACTTTCAACATCCTTTAAACGGTGATGCCTTCAGGAGAGAGACGTAGATGGGGTGGGGGAAGACATAGACCAGGTAGGAAAAGAGAAGGAACAAGGGAAGAACTGTCCTCCATCCTTATTTCTCAGAAGCCACTCATATGACATATATGTACGTGGAAAGTGAGAAACACAGAACTCTTCCCTGATAAAGTCTCTTCTCATAGCTTTCACATTGTTCTTTACAGTAGTTGGCCATGGTGAAGGGGACCGGAACCAAGTCTGCTACTCAAAATAGCTTATGCAAAACAGAATGGGGAATGCCCAGCACTGCAACAGTGCCAGGAAACCACCAAGCAAAACAAACAACATATTATGTTTTTCTGAAGTGGCCAATGGCTTCAGGACCTCGGGGAAAAGACATGACCTTTTGGGTTACTCTTGGGTAAACTGGATTGCCAGATTAAAGAATCAGAGAGGGAAAAATGAACTAGTAATTTATTTTTTTTTCCTTGCTCTCCAGCTTGGTGACCTCTCCGAAAGGGTTTAAGGTCTGTCCACACAAATGGAGGCTGGAAATTCTGGCAAGGACCCATCAGATTTAGGTCTTACCTTCCTTACTTTAAATGAGTATTTCTGAGCTTTGGTTGAGGAATGATACAGCAATACCGTCTTCTTCCTTTTCCCGAACTTTCAAATAATTTACGTGTACCTCTACGGGTATATGTGCACATGTATGTAGGTATAATTTGCATTATGATGCCATCTGAGATGATGAAACTGCTGAAGCATAAACGCTTGGTCAAGTATCCAGGCAACTTGCCTGTATGACAATAAATTTGGATGGTAAAGTATGTGTTTCTCTATTTGAAATCTCTTGCTAATATGACTGTGAAAACAAAGGCTAGGCCAATATTGATGCAATACCACCAGTGTTTGGAAGCTACATATTATGAGCAATGGTGCTTTTCTGCACCTTTGAGCGGCCTTTTCATGTGAAAGATTATGCCAACAAGTTATCTGAGAAAGAGCTATTCATTTCCGTTATGCTTTATTCTCAAGGAAGCCCAGCCTTTACAAACTTCATCAGAGTTCAGTGCTGAAGCTCTGTACTTGAAATTTTCAGTTGGTATCAATATTTACAGCTGAATGAGTTTCTAAAGCATTTTTGGTAAAATTCCTTCAGAAGAAAATAGAAAACTTCTCTCTCAGAATTACGTTTCTCTGTTAATTTTCTACTCACTTCTCAAGCTGTACTAATCATTGCTTTTCCAGCCTTTCTGCAGAACTGGTGGGAGAGGTTCTGTCTGCATAGGAGCGTATGGCTAAAACCACTACTAGCATCTTTGACTACTCAAACTGTAGAGGTTGCAAAAAACTACAAAAGCTCATTTTCTCTTATCATACTACATAGCTTTTATGGGAAAAAATCTGCTCTCATTTTTTTCTTCCCCTAAAATGCAAGCTCTTCATCTTTGCTGCAAGTTAGCAGGTGTTCAGAATACCCTTCATGTTTCCTTGGGACACAAACTGGCATGTCCTTCGAAACATGTCTGTTGTGATTAATGTGCGAATAGCAGGGACGCATGCAGTAGGTCACTGGGTTAAACTTGGGACAGAATTTCATAGGCTATAACTTCACATTTTCTGCTCTTGGGAAAGAATACACGTGTTGCCTTCTCCTTGGAGACTGTGCCGCTATCTGCTCGTGCAGTGTTTTCCATAGTCGTATGGAAACCAACAATAATATTCTCCTTTGACGAAGTACATACTGAGGGAAAAAAGTTTCCTTATGGTTATATCATAGATTTTTAGTAATCTAAAAATAAATGAATAAATAAATTAATTCTAGAGACTAAGGCACTAGGATCCACAGATTTACGGGCCTGAACCTTGGAAGGCCTACCAACGTATGCAAAAACCAATTTTCACATGTTTCTACAACCATTAAATGATCAGAAGGTCACTGAAATGACCATTTAAATACTCTCAGAGCAAGTGCCAAGGGGATACCTAGATTACATCACGGGATTCTGGCAGTGGTTTTGATCCTGCAAGGATCTGAGAATTGCCATTTTATTATCGGAAGGTTTAAGCAAAAGTTGCAAGTCTTCCCACCATCCTCAGAGTCTGGTACCTGTCTAGATTCCTATTTAGAGTCCTTTATCCATGGACAGGCCTTTCTTTTTTTCTGGAACTAAACTGCCTTTCCTGTTGTAGACAATAAATCACCCCACAAAGAAAGGTGCAGGGAAAGCAACCACTTCTGCTGCCAACACCTACAAGGCTTCAGCCGAGGTAAGGAGAGGATGCAAGACAGAAATGAGCATTTTGACTGAGTGCAGCCTGAAGGAGCCCAGAGAGAAAGAAAAGATATGATGCATTTGGGTCTTGGTTCTGAGAGTAAGTACAGCCAATGTAGCATCTGCACCTACAGTTTCTAAGAGGACTGCAAATACAGCAGAAGGCAAAGACAAGTTTTATTTCTCCTGTAAGATCCAGAGGAGCTTATGAAAGCTTCTTTGCCACGGTAAAGAACGAGGGATTAAAGCTGCAAAGGCTGCTATAAGAAGAGCTTGGATTTTTATCTTTGTTTGAGGATATTTATATAATTTGTTGAGCTTTTCATGCAGCTTTTTGAAGTTTGTTTGGTTTCTTTGCTCCTACAGAACTACAATGTACTCAACACGCTTAAAGCTGCAAAAGCCATCAAACCAATTCAAATAGGAGATTAACACGCAAAACCAAAACTAAGCCACACTCTATCCCAGGGAAACAGAGTGGCTTGATTATTTCTGTTGGAATTAGAGCACTCTGTCACGGGAGTTTTCATTTCAGGACATTCCTCCTCCAGTTCACAAGCCCCAAAGGCAGAAAGGACCACCTCATCTGGCCTCCTCAAGGCAACATCCACGGTTGCCTTTATCACAGACTTGAAACCCTGACAGAACAAAGAAAACCAGCGGTTTGTTTGACAAGTTCTCTCTTCAACTGTTACTGGAATTATCTACACCTTTAGCCTCTAAGTTCTCTCCCGACAGACCTGAAATAGCTGCTGTGCTATTCTACCCTGGACTGACATCAAGCTAAACCAGCCTTCAGTTCTCTGGGACATCCCTTTTATCTTTTTGAAATATCGGAAATACAGTTGGAAGCCCTCCAGTTTTCTGGACTTTCCCCTGTTTTTCCCAAGATTTATTACAAATTAGCAGGCACTTAACAGAGATTTTCAGCTACCTCCTTTAAGATTCCTGGATGTAAAAGCTACTAGGATGTGAAAATGTTTAATTTTAACCACTCCTGCCTGTCTCAGATCCTCTTTTGCTATAAGCAGCAAACTTTCTCTTCTTTCGACATCACCACACAGGATGGACAAAACCTCTTCCACTGTTTCAAATTAAAAAAACACCTAGGGAACATTTATGCCTTTTCTATTTTCCCTTTTTTTGATATTAAATTAACTAATGTTTTATGACAACTTCTATGTCTTCATTTAACCAGAACGGCTTCTCATTAGTGTAACATTTTTTGTTATTGATGGCAGTGTAAAATCATAATTTTGAGCAGCTGGCAGAATATTATTCAACAATTCCCAGTGCGTTCAACGCTTTTTACTTTAAATGTAATGTTATGCCAACACAACAGGTTCTAACTGGAAAACATTTTTTTCAGTTCTGAGTAAAGTGCGTGTATAAATTTATAATCTCTTGGTAGGTGGTGTATTCCGCTTGCACAAGGTCATGGTACAGGATTTGAGGCCCCATGATTCACATTATTTAAGACTGTCCACAAATAATAGTGTTTGACAAACTGCTTCCCTCCTCATGCAACAAGTTGTAAACCTTTATTTTCCAATCTGTTTTTAAGAGAACCACTCCCATTAAAATTCTGTTGGATTCCTGCTCATGCGTCACTCTCTCCAATGCCTCTCCCGTAATGCTAAGAACCTGCGTAATAAAAAGTGAAACAATGTGGCTCTTGTACAACCCTAATGGTTTAGATTTACATATACTGAGAGCACTATAAGGCTGGTTTATATGGTTGGGTATTCACTGATGCCACTCTCTACCTCCATAGTTCATTTAAAGCCTCCATTTGCCCACTTTTCTTCAAGGGGACGGTACTATTGGTAGAGAAATAAGCCACCAAAACCAGACATTCCCCACAGTCTCTGCGGACCATAGCCTGGAGACCCGCAAAATCCCAAGTGTTACCCACCCTGAGCAGCATGGTGACTGCAACCCGCTGCTGCCTCCTGCCTTCCCGCTCCTTTCACAAGGGGACAGATGCCCCAGGACACCATATCCGAGGGCAACAGACAACACACGGGTAGGAACCTTGTCCCCACAGTGGCAATCACCATTGCCACAGTACTTGCAGGACCATGGCAGGTTTGCTCAGGGCCATTTTTCAGGCAGTTGTGACCTATGGAAGCTTTGCCTGGCTGAAGAAATGTACCCCATACATACAGAGAGAACGATATTGGATGTACAAGCAAATGCTTCTTTCCTGAGAAGAAAAAGGTCTGTGTGCTTATTCTGATGTGAATTGAGAAGCTATATTCTCCATAGATCCTGGAGACGCGCAATTAAAGACTGTCAAATTTGCATGCACGCAGGATCCGATTGAAGGCTGAGCGGGCGATGTTACAACATTTCTCACTTGACTTGACAACCTCATATTCTTTTAACAGCTTCTGTGCATAATTTCCTCACGTTAAACAAACTAAAGGTGCCATTGTGTAACCTGACCCTCGAGCCCATGCAGGTCAGGAGCAGGGCAGGAACCAGGAGATTTCTGCTTGTCAAGCGGTGCTTGGCTGACCATCGCTGGTCTGCAAAATCACAACCAAGCAGTCCCCAGCACCACACCAAATACGGCTGGAGTGAGCAGAACACGGTCTGCAGGTACCCCTGGTTTGTCAGAAACCAGATTTCCGCGGCAGCATGAAGCACAAGCCATCAGCTGCACTGGGCTTTCTCTTCCGAAGTTTCTGGCCGGTCAGATGGATTTCCATGGGAATAACAACAGCAATGGCTGCACCTGTGACTCCAAACCCACCTCCTAGCTGAGATCCTGTGTCTTTGCTCCACAGCATGGGGGCACCAGAGCTTTAGAAGAGCTCAAAAAAATACGTTGGAAAATCAACACATGATTTCGAGCTTTATTTTCCCATTTACTTCCCCCTCAGCTGGAAGACTTTGGTGGTGGTTTTCCAACTACAGACTGAGAGAACATCACAGCAAGAAAACTGTGACCCTGTGCACGTGAAGCTGGCAAACCTACGATGGTTCAGAACAAGGCTTTGTAGAAGGAAATGACAAGATACAAGGCAGACAGTCCTATTCCTGGCGCACACGTAGAGGGAGAAGCACTGGGAAGTCTACATGCAACAGGACATAGCTGGCACATTCCAGTAATTATTTGGCAAGGTGCTGAGTACTTTTAATCCATGCCCTTTAATGAGGTTTGAGATCACCTGCAACAAGCAGGATCAAGCCATAAAAGCATGAAGACAAGGAGATTAACCTACAGATTAATAATTATACAGTACAAACAATCTAGGATAAACGAAAAGTCTTTCGCTCCATTGGAGACTGATATGGTTATGTATAAAGTGGGCAATCTATAAAGCTCATTGATTAGTATTTCAAACGAAACTAATCTAAAAGCACTGCTAATTATTAACTAAAATATGTAATACAAATAGCATGGTAAGAAACAATCGATACTTCACAGGGCTTGCGACTGCCTGCAGCAATTTTTGTGCTAAAAAGGGGATCAGCCTAGATGGCAAACTCGAGTGCTTGCCAGGGAGCTTGTCTCTCCGTATACATGTAAAAGAGAACAGTCTGCAATGTAAAAACAAGCACACTTTTTCTTTCTTCCCCCTCAACTTCTGCCTACCCTAACGGTACCTAACCTATATTGCAGGCTGCAATCAAAAATAAGTAATTAAAAAAAACCAAAACACTCCACCAATGTTTTAACTAAATCGTTGTACCGCGTTTCTTGCACTGTCAAAAGAATGCAAATATTTTTCTGCAGGACCCAATTTGGACTTTTTAGACAAACTTGACCATGTAGTGACATAGCATCATGGAAGGGAGAGACAATTTTCTAGTACCAGACTAAATCGAAGATTTGCCATCAGCACAATTCAAGTTTTGTAGACACAGGCTCAGTTTATTTTTATTTTTAAGTATACCTACAGATTCATGCCATTACTTCAAGAATTTAAGGCCTAGTAAGACACAGTTTGGCTATATGCCCAAAGGAATGTTAAAATGCTTTAAAAAATACTTGTTGCTTGTCAAAACACAGGACAGTCACTACTTTGTTATTAATGACATGATATTTTTCCATCACAGCATACTATGCTCCAATATAGTGTCTTAAAAATAGACATGTATGTGCATATACTTACATATGGGTATATACATGTACATGTATATATATATATAAGTGCACACATATGCACAACGTTTAATTAATATCTCTTAGAAAATACGTATTATTGTCATTGTATGTTTTTGGAATAGCCCCTGTTGCCTGGCATGAGCTTTCCAAACATTAAAAAATGACATGATCTCTATTAAAAGGCTCCTTGGGCCAGTCCTACCAATAGAGCTACCCAGACTTATATGAAGGAGGTAACACTCCTCTACCTCTGTACAAATTAGGTGGTTCAGTACTATTTGTAGCTGTCATTCCATGCATTTCTCACTTGAAGTACCGATACACACATGTATTCTTCTCCACTGCATGTGGCAAGAATTCTTCGAAAAGGAGCAAGAGAAATTAAAATCCTGAAAAGCATGTTTGTGCAAATGTTTTTAGTAATAATAAAGGAGGAAAGAGATGTGTAAAAAAGCTCTGAAGTGCAACTAATCCAGAGGCAACGGTGGGAAGTCGAAGGGATGGGGAAGAGCCAGGAGCAACATCCCCAAGGATGCTAAAAATAGTGTTATTATGGACGAGTGGAAGGGTCCAAGAGAAAACAAGGGAAAGGATCAGGCTTACCTTGGAGAGAGAGGAAGCTGAAGAGGCTGGGGGCTTACGGATCAAGAATCACACAGAAGGAAAAGTGGAGGAGGGATGGCTGGAGGTGTTTCAAGGGAGAAGGGCAGGAGCCCAGTCCTGCCTCTGCTGCCTGCACAGGGGTGGAGGGGCAGAGGTGAGAACAGGCGGACGAATCGTGGGAAAGAGTGGCTATTTTGTAGTGTTTTCAGTGTGCAAAAAGAAACAGAAGAAGCTGGAGATAAAGCCATTGCATACTACAGGGAGTACGTAAGGATGCTGGGAGGGAGCAGAAGAGAGTCGGCAGGCAGCAGGGAGCGGTTGCACTGCCCAAAACAGAGAGGGAATGACTGCCAAGGGGCTTGAAAGAGCAGTGGGAATGGAGGCAACACTGAGAAAAACATTGCTGGGAATTGCCTGTTCCCCCACAGGGAGGTGGGACCATGTTTTTTCAATGGGAGAGGCGACAGGGAGGGAAAGTTGCAGTTACTCCGAGAAGCAAACAGGGAGAAGTCTTGGAGTGGGGAAGAGATGAGAAGGGAGAGGTAATCGCTGGTGAGCGGCTGGAGAGTGGGTGAGGACACGGTGCCAAGAGACAATAATCCAGCTGATTAGAGAATTAGGCACAAGAGATGTCAAGCAAAAGGCAGAGAGCAGAGGAGGCTACAGAGGTGGCAAGAGAGCCTGAGCTTAAAATAAACCTGTCAAGCGGTCCGAATGCTCCAGCAATACGCTTCCCCTCTGCCTGCCCCCCCTCTCCATCGCACTGTCAGAGACCAGCTACCTTACAGCAGGGAGCAAACAAAAATTCAGCCACCCTCCGGCTGACACTGGAGGAGCAACAGAATAGGAAAGAGGAGAAATAAAAGCCTCCTGACAATAGCTGCCCATGGATAAAAAGGAGGCTTTGAGCACAGCTGCGCGGCTAAATTTGATTTACGTGGGCTTCTTCATGCAAAACAGGAGCACGGCGGTGCAAATTGCTTTCTAAAGAAAGTATCGTGGACAGAAACTCCGGCACATTAGAAAGACAGAAAGGCAAGGCTGATGTCCTGGGCTAGGCCAGGATGTGTGCTGGGCCGGGGATCCTGGCTCGGGCAGGCAGCACAAAGGTGTTTGCATCACTGCATCCCCGTGCAAGGCAGCGCTTCGCCCAGTGGCCTGAGGACTGATGTGTACAAAGCCCTATGTGCTTTCTTAGGCGGCTTATTACATTGAGTTTAAGCTTGACATCCCCTTGTAATAAAAAAAGGCTTGCCTCCTCAGGACAATGACTACCAAATACTTTCAAATTTTTGTTCTTTGTGACCGTTGATTTCAAAATTAAGAAACAAAATACAGTAGCCCTCATTGCACACTGGACATTTTTGCAAATATTCTTTTCCAGTAGCAAGTATTTAATCTCATGTTAGAGCCTGAAAGGTCCCTACTAGTTTTTGAGCTTGCAGACAGCTGGAAAATGCCTACTTAGGCGAGTGTGCACATCCTTGAGTAATTCCTACTTGCTAATTACTCTTCCAAAAGCTGCCAACAGCTATTCTAACATTTTGCCAACTAGGGAGGGATATCACATTGCATTATCATACATCACGTGAATTAACAAGATGATGCTGGTGAAGCAATGGGATAAAAATCAGGTAGTTGAGAAATAAATAAAAGCTAATTGATTTGCACACGCACAAAATCTGTGGTACATAAATAGTTTTTCAGAAACAAAGGACATGGATGTGGAACAAAAAAACAAAAGTGAAACCAGCATTTGCAGAAGTTGTCAGAGTAGATTCCTTCTCTCGGTGACAGATGAGATGAGACTGAAGCCCAGAACCCTTTGCAAATGAGACTTGTTGTTACTCCACTAACCCACCGCAACCAGAGCAATATTCACCTCCGCAACACAAGAGACATGATTCAAACTGGCAAGCCCTTGCACGTAAAAGCACGACGCTTTCCCCTGCTCGGTGAGGTTTCTGCAATATTCATCGCAGCGGCCCAGAGGGAATTCAAGCTTGCGGTGTGCAGAAAGCTTGGCACAGCCGAGCAGCCCCCCTCATGGCTGAAGGGGCACCGATGGGCACCAAGTGGGTGCTTTCGGAGGAACACCCTCGAGATGGAGCTGCTGGTGGCGCGGGCATCTCGTGCAGCCCTTGGGCCCACATGGGAGGTAGGAGGAGGCAGCCTGGGGGGAAATCAAAGAGATGCCTTTATAGATGTGCATGCATATTAACTGCAGCGAGCTGAGCCAGGATTCGCAATAGGAATGTCTACTCCGAAAACAGCAAAGGCAAGTTATTTTCAGGACAAATGTCCTTATGCAGCAGCTCAGGGGAGGCTCTGGCCACCTTCGATCAAATGTCTCTTTCTTGGAATGCTGTTAAGCTGTGGTCATCAATCCTATTTAAGGGAAGGGAAAAAAGGCTTCGTATCACCGCTTACCCTTCTCACTTGATGCGACATAAAATACCAGCACATTAGCACAGGCGAAAGAAACAGCCTGGCCGATAATGGCATACTCACGTATTTATTAGGCAGTGCAGGGAAAGAGGCACCAGGTGCAGAAGACGACTATGCAGTTTGTTCACCGAATGCCGGCAGCAGCAGCTTCCTGCTACCAAGAGGTTTCCTTGAAATCCCTCCACGAATGCTCTGCAACCGAAGTGTAGAAGCAAACACTTTCTCTGCCCTGATTGCCCACTTGAACTTCTCGAGAAGGTTGCACTTATTTACCATCGATCTACAGCACTGTGTTGCCAGCTGACTTGCGGCAGGAAGACCGCAAAACCTGACTGTGGTGCTTACGGGATCCACACGCCACTTCGCCTCTGCGCCTCAGAAGTGTACGCGGGAAGTACAGCACCATCCTCACACACCAGTGGGCTGTGGGGGTACAGGCAAATCCCCCGAGGTAGGAGCTTGTGCTGCTATTGCCAGTGCTGCAGGTCAGAGCCAGCCAATTACCTTGACTTGTCGGCTGCTCTTGGCTACAAGTCCAGATGGGCACTTTCAAATTACACAGTCACTTATTGTTAAAGCGGCATTGGTTGCCGTAAGCATGAAACCACTTGTAACTATTAACATAAAAATGTAAATATGTAGTTTTACATTTTTAAAGTTTCTCTAGTGTGCAAAATAACACAGAGAGCACAGAAGCGCTGCCATCAGTTAAAGGACAAGGCAATTTTCCTGATTGTTATGGCCTAGAACAGGAGCTGGAATTTGGCCCATGTTGGTTGTTCACATGCTTCACTACTGGGCACTGTTACAGGGTTTGGGTTCGCTGCCTCTATTATTGTCTCTCGGTGGCTTCGTCTGGTCTGTGCTGTGTATACACAAGCCCACATGGACCATGAGACTCGCAATGAACTCTTGTAATACCGGCTGTCAGCAGCCGACTCGGAGTCAGGAAAAACATGCTTCTATAAATATGGCAAAAGTAATTATCCCAAGAAGGGTTCCCCTTCCTCTTAAAATCAGCAGTGTATGCAGTCGGATATCTCAATGTAAACACATGGCTCTGAATTTCACCAGCTTCACTGTCGAGCGCTGTTGCACTGCTATGGAAGAAAATGTGTGAATCCTGTGTGCACTCTCTACTATAATAGATACTAAATCTGACATGTGAAAAGTTCTATTGTAGTGTTTTTAAAAGAGCGAAATGAGAGACAAAAGGCGTGAAGCCTAAAACAGCAGCACACCAAAGGTTACAAGAGAAATGTTAAACAAGCATCCCTGTGAGAAATGGAGAAGAAAGCTGAAGCCCCTCCTGTGATCAGGGCAGTGGGCAAGCTCCAGTGAAGAGGCCAGGAGAGAAAAGGGGTAGGTAGTTGTAAGAGAGGACAAGGGAGCTGATGCCATCCTGGGCTCGAGTTCAGAACGGCTTTCCAGAAAAATTGCTTTGGGTAGTTTAAGTAATCATCTGTAAAACACAGGGCAAGAAAGAGACCCCAAGACCAGCCGGACCTGGGGACTACGTAAGTCACATCTCACAAGCCAGAAGAGCTCAGAAAAATCTTTGCTAGGGCATGCTGCTGTTTTTTCTCTCTCTCTTTTTTAAAATTTCTTTTCTTCTCAATTTTGCTTCATTATTTTGAGTCTGTTTCTAAGGAAGTATTTTAAAGTAAGTATTATTTAATCCTTAGACATATCCTTAAATCCCATCTAGCTGCCCAGCTTGTCGGAGGCAAAAGCAGAGTACCGCATTCACTCAAGCATGGTTGTTCCTCAAACCAGTGAACAGGACATAACCTGCAGTGCCCAGTGGTGTCAAGGAGTCTGTATGAAAGAGGTGTCTCCCAGTGATCACTGCTAGACTGGAGTGCCCTTTCACATGTAACAGGAGGGTGGAAAGAAAAGCTGGGTGAATCACGAGAGAGCACAGAAGGCTGTGGCACACTCCCACGCTTTTCCATGTCAGCTCGGTGAAGTTCAGCTACGTCCAGGGGATGCTGCTGGAACCACTATCCAGAGAGAGAAGTGAGCAATCAGATTCTGTCTAAGCATTGAGCAAAATCCCACAGCACAGTAGAGGATGGAGAAGTTGTCAACCTTTACACAGGAACAACAAAAGAAGGTGAGTCCAGCAATATTATCCCAAACAAAGGAATAATCAGGCAAGCTTCATCCAGTGCAGTTGCTGGCAGAAAAGGTCAGGAAAAACGCAGCCAGATTTCCTAGCAGAAAATCCACTCATCCCCCAAACCTTTTCCATGTCCTTGGGTGCAAACACGCTGCCGACTTCCGTAGAAGGAGCCTGCACTGGAGATGGGGACACGACAAGTGCCACAGGCCAGTCTTTGCAGCAAAGGAGCAACTACTGCTTCACCAATGCACAATGACAGTCTCAAATGCTCATGCAATGGTGAAGCATCAGCAAAAGCCAAATGGGAGATGAAAAGAAACACACTCTCGCATCCAAAGCCATCTGTCCCTATTTGCTCGTTCTTGTTGTTTTACGATTTGACCTACTGTTCCAAATCCCAGATTTTCAGAAATAGCACTGGCTGAAGGTATTACCAGGAAAAACGATCAGCGTCAGCGAACCAGTGCAACTGTGGAGTTATTTCCAGGAGGCTGAGGCAGTGATGACAGAAGCTGGAAAACCAAAATACCGAACGGGGAAGCTTGAGCCACTCAGATACACTGGCAAGAAGCAGCAGGACTAATATTCGACAGCGCAACTGATGTTCTGTTCTTCCGAAAGCAGGCGAGAAGTTTAACAAGGACCATTCCTGCTCTACGGTACAAACGGTGCATTTCAGGGGACAGAGTAACCTTTTCCCTGCTCTCCAGACTGGCCTCGGAGTAGAGGAGACCATAAAACCAAGGAGATTCCTAAGATCTGTTTCTGTACCAAACAAACAGCTAGTATTCTCCTGTGAACTGAAAATCCCTTCAACTATTCCCAAACAATTAGTGCCACCCCACCCCACCCAAAGATAATTTTTCTCTCCAAGGTGATTTTTAATATCATAAGTAGGCCTGGTAATGGCAACCCTGTTAACTTAATAACCCCAGAGACCTTTACTATCTATGCCTATTGAGGTTTTCCACAAAGCACCCATCCTCACAGTTTTTCAGTCTTCTGAGCCCTTAATTTCCCACTAGATTGGCACGTCTTCATTGACCTGACTGGTTTTATTGAGTGCTTTAATCAGTGGTAAGTGAATAAACCCCTCTCAAAGCTTTCAGGGAGGTTTCCTCCCAGCACTGCCCAAGCAGCCACGACTTGCCATGTGTCCTCCCCCACCTCGGTGCTCCCTCTCCCTTTGAAATGGGGAAAAAGGGAAAACCAGGAAATGCAACAGATGGTCTGAAATCCTCTTCCTGCGAAAATTATCACTACTGTAGCTAGCTTAGGCAATATTTCAAATATTTTCACATATGCCAACAGCGGTATCCTTGACTAGGGAAGATGAGGAGACTTCTTGTGAAACTCCCCCATAGGCACACTGTTTGCAACAGCCTAGCCCTCTTGTTGAAGGCTCTCTTCCCTACTCTGAATCCAATGAGAAAACTAATCTTCTCCAGATTTAAAGCTGACAGGTGGTACATACATAATTAAAGATGACCTAACAGAGAATGCTCTCATTTCTGGCATATTATCAGACACTTAAGCAAAGCAATTATCAGTAGGCAATCTTTTCTGTCAACAGAGATGGGATGAAACATTTTGCCAGTCAGGAAGATATTGTAATGATGATACATATGTATTTGCAAATACTTCAGCAATATAACATAGACTTCAATCTCTGGTATCTCAGAGAAACATCATCATCATTTCTGGAGGACGAAAGTAACCTCACATTTCCATGTTCTCGTGCTATTTCCATGGACTCACAGTATCTACTACACAGACTCCACTTTGTTCTTCCTCATGTCAGCCTCTTCCTTCAACCCACCTGCACTCCCTGCAAGTCCTGCCCTTCCTTCCCACCTACTCTTACTGTCCTTTCTACCTCCCGTACCCCTTACACCCGCACTAGCTGGTAGGTGGCTGATCTGTGCTACGGGAAACTTGTGTCCTCCTGCCTTTTTCACCTGTAAAGCAAGCAAAACCCCAGAAAACCTTTCCTACCTCTTTCTTACTCAAAAGCAAACAAAACCCCAACTCCTCCCACAAAAATCAACCAAGCCTCCCTCAAACGCCCTCTCCTTCACCTGCAGGTAGCAGCCAACTGTCAGCTGTTGGGCGCTACGTTGCTCTCTTCTTCTCCTCATTATAGTTCTTACAACGTGAACACCTGCGGGGAGGAATTACGGATCTCACACATCATGACGAACTGTGCCTGTTGTGAACAACCTCATCTTACTCGCGCATCGTGGACCATGAGCAGAACACCTTTCCCTGGGAGCTATGAAGGTGGAAGAGGTGAGCGGCCATGCTCTCCCCAGCTTATAGATAGGGCAAGCACAAAGAAAGATCGGCTGGGAACTTAGTGTGGAACCAACCCAGAAGTCTATGCTACAACTAGGAAAGTCTTCCCCGCTTTTTGGTTGAACAAGCAGATGGCACTACCTCCCGAAATAGCAATGTCACCCATGCAGTTTGAAAGAGGCAGAAACTTTTTAACCTAAACTCTTAAAATGCTTCCTTCAAGCAGTGTTTTGCAATGAATCCAGAAAGCGTTCTTTGCATTTTTTTTTTTTTCCTCCAAAAACGGGATTTTTAAAAATGGATCTTTCGGGGAAGAAAAACAGGGAGAGCAAAAAATAATTTGGAAAAGGAAGACCTAAAAAGGTGAGTGGTTTTCTTAATTTTGGGGAAATTAGGATTGTGAAAAGTATTATAAACCGCAATTACACACACACGCAAAGGACTGCACTTTACCTTACGAAAGAGCTGCTCTTAGGATATAAAATTGCTTTAATATTGCACTAAGACAAGTGGTTTAAAAAAAATCAAAGGCTTATGATAATGGATTTTCTAAGCAAAAGTAAAGCTGCTTTTCCCTGAGAATAGGGCTTTAGAGAAGGGAAACTTCACCACGCCATTGGTGCGCGTTTTGCTGTATTTCACAAGATCTCTCATTATTTAAATTCCAATGTATTTATGTCATACATGGATAAACGATCTTATTGTTCAGAACATGTCTTTATATGAACATCTCTGCTGTTAGAATTAGCGTTATTTTGCCTTCTTTTTCCCTCCCCTTACCAAGTCAGAACAAAAGTCTCTCTTACTGCTGTTTTGGGAACTTCATGCAAATGGCAGTTTTTACACATCAATCGTCAGTTTAATAACACTAATGATAAGAGGGGAATTAACGGTAATGGGCTGACTTTTTGGCAAGCAAATCTGAGTTTACAGAGAAGTTTCTGTTATGTCGAACTTTACAGCCTTGTATTATCAAAAGCACTAGCAGTGAGAATTAAGATTAAACCATTGACTCGTCAGCAAGCTGGGCTTACTGAACCACAACCTTCCTGCACAAAGATTGATTATTTAGAAATCCATTGTACCAGATAGGAAGAGATAGCGATAGCCTTCTGGGACAGCAGGGAGCCATTTACACAACAAAATACATTTGCCAGGGGATAGAGATCTGACTGAGCAGGCTCAATACCTCTCTCAGTTAAAGCAATACTGGTTAGTCTCTCAGTCTCCCCTAAGGTCATTGTTTCTCCCGCTCTACCCCACTCTTGCAATCGCGGTACTTTGCAGCATTTAAAGTCCAGTCTTGCATCCATCGCTCCCATGAGTGACCCTGGTGACTTCACAGGTGCTGGTTCCAGGCGCTGGTGCCGCAGGACCAGCATGGGAAGAAGAAGAAAATGGCAT
The DNA here is from genome assembly GCA_013399365.1 of Pampusana beccarii. Taxonomy (NCBI): domain Eukaryota; kingdom Metazoa; phylum Chordata; class Aves; order Columbiformes; family Columbidae; genus Pampusana; species Pampusana beccarii. Next base: position 1,247,487 of record VWYH01004898.1, on the reverse strand, counting down.
CATATGGATGGCCAAGGCAGCGAGAACAAATGGGTCTTCTGTGGATTGGCGGATGACTACAAAGAGCTGCATTTTGAAAACGTGGCTCAAGCACAACCACAGGAATGATGCTGAATGTAAGAAAAAGCATTTGCCTTCCCAACATGCAAAAAAAACCCCTAGATGTGTCACAATGCCAGCTTTTGACACAAAATACCACAGAAGAAGTAAGTGATGGCAGATTTTTAATAATACCACAGACAGGTGCTTAAGCAGGCAATGATGGTCTAAGGACCATCTAAGCCTAAAGACAAACTTTACATCTTAACTCCCCTTTTTATTCAGGTAGATACAGTTCTACACCCTGGGCCACTCCAGCCCAGTTCCAAAGTGGGAGGTGCAGATACAAACTACACTTTGCGTCCTCTCGCTCACCTTTGGCTATGATCAAGACCCACTAATGAACTGCTCTATTATCAGATCCTATTCCGTGCAGGGAATTCCACAGATGCCTCACTGTTTTTTCACACTGACTGTAGGTTTGATGCTTCCGTTTCCAGCTATGGGCTGTAAGGACAGAATCCTGCATCCTGAGGAGGACAGTCCATATCCATGGAAGCATTTGACCCGCAACCTTCCCAGAGTTAGTACCCTTCAGTTTGCCTATATTTCCTGGTTGATGCCCCCACAACTTGAAACAGTATTTCCAGGTAAAGAACCCTACGCTAAGGACTGCTAATTTGACTGTGCTGCATGTCCATCCTCCTGCCACGTGTGGGCTTTGCTGAGAATCAAGTTTTGGAGAGGAGAACCGTAGCCCGCTCCCTTATCGCTATTTACAGCATGTGCTTTCAGTGATGCTTTTCATGAGTAGGCAAGTGGAAAAACATGTTTTTAAGCAGTACAACATCTGCTGAAGTTTTACAAGAAGCCCCAAGGCAGGCAGGGCTTATTGTGCACCACAGGAATGAAACGTAGCATCTTTGGGGAGAAGCCTTTTTATCGTCAAGCATCAGTCTAGGAGAACTGTGGGAGCTGGGCTGCCTCGGCCACGAGCAAACTAGGAAATGGCAACCTTGTAGGTGGTGTCTGCGCCTATGGTCAGAGACAGAGAAGCAGTTAAGCCCCGTCTCTGAGGTACCTCCCCTGTGAGGGTGGTCGTAATAGGTCATTACAGAGAAAAAGAAGGCAAGAAAGAACTATTCCACTCAACACCATTGCTGTGTCTGGGGGAAGCAAGACGGCATCAGCAGTGGGTTTGGGTGGGACGAGTAAAACAGTGTAAGGGATACGTATGTATGATGTGCGCGCACGTACACTAGAAGGGGTCTCTGGATTTTTGCTGCACCATCACAATGACATCGTGCTCCTTGCCAAGGGCTAATGGTTTTAAACTAAAAGAGGGGAGATTCAAGCTAGACATGACAAATGAATTTTTTACAAGGAGTGTGGTGAAACACTGGCCCAGGTTGCCCAGAGAGGTGGTAGATGCCCCATCCCTGGAGACATTCAAGGCCAGGCTGGACATGGTTCTGAGCAACCTGATCTAGTTGAAGATGTCCCTGCTCATTGCAAGGGGGTTGGACTAGATGGCCCTTAAAGGTCCTTTCCAACCCAAACTACTTTGTGATTCTATGATCACAGACCTTGCTGCGCTGTCCAAGTGCCTCTAAACGAGATCATGAAGTCTGTGTTTCATGATCTGCTGCTGCTCACCACTATCCAGCCCCACTAGTGAGAACGGTAACAACCTTCCTCTACCCATAAACATGCGCTAGAATCACCCCATAACCAAAATCCAGCCCCAAAAGCAAGTCCTTGGCCGAATGAAGCAATGCATAAAGATCATTGCTTGAGCTGGGAACACACAACTAGATTTTTCCCAAGCCTGGAGGAGTCCCAGTTCCTTCTGAAAAACTGGGAGCTCTGCATGTTCAATCATTTGCTGCAGGCTGGTATCCATTCTGAACACCATCTCAAAAATTACTATCGCTTCATCAATACATTTACAATTCAACAACAATAAAAAAATTAAAAAGCATCCAAAGAGCTTTGCATGGTAAACATCAGAAAAACATCGCCTTCCAACCCTGCAGCCGGTTGTTCTATAATATCTTCTGCTTTGTGCTGACAACCTTTTTTCCCTCCAATCATTCAGACACAATGCCTTCAGGTCTGTCTAAGTAATGTAATTTACTGGAGTGGAATTCCCTTGATACCTTCTGCAGCACTCAGTGACAGTATCATTTATAGTCTAGGCTGTCATGCCACGACACTGATACATTGGCTTTCATCCCCCATTCAGCGCAGAGGGTGCAATTTCACCTTCCATTGTGCCCTTTCGCAGACTGCGCGTACAAATTCCCCCCATTCATTCCTAATTACAAACCTCTGCTGAAATACTCTCATTAAATTTATATTTCTCACTCCAAAGCGTCAGTCATTTGAAAATTCCAGTTTTCCGGAAGATTCGCCCATTAGCAGCAACCTCCAAAGCATTCCTCAACCGAGCGCATTAGGAGCGAAGCCGGCAGAGCAGAGACGCACCTAAAACGCTTCATTACAGCAAACCCCCATTGCTCGTGTTTTTGCATTATTTTGAGCAACGCAACAAGGAGCCCGTGACCAGCCAGCTCTGTTCCCCCAGCATGCGGCAGGCGCAACCAGCAGCCAGCAGCCACGTCGGGCTCTGCTCCCGCGATGAGGTTGTCTCGCATCCCTCAGCACCCACCGCTCCCCCCGGGTGCGCAGGAGGGGATCGCCGGCTGACTGGGGTCTGTCACCGCTACCTCACGGGACCTCCCGGACATCCTGGGGAGCAGCGACAGCAGAGGTGGTTGTTTAAAGAACTCTAGAAACTGAGAGCCATAGAAGGAGCCTATGATAACTGTAAAAAAAAAACGCATGAGCGCAGCTTGTTTGCTGTGGGAAAGTTAAAAAAAAAAACAGGCCGGGGGTTTTCCGACGTAGCAGATCTTCTGCTATGCAACCCAAGAGGTTGTTAGAGCTCTTCAGCTGAAAATCTCAACCACATCGCTTCAGGCACTTACACTAATCCTAATTTAGTGGCCACATGCGGGACTGTTCCCTTTGGACCGCATACAGAATACACAACTCCACAAACCACACGGAGCAGCTCTGCAAGCGGTTAAAAGAATCAAAGAGATCCATATACCTCTTCAAGAGAAAGGTAAACACCTTAAAAGCCTCATCACCATACAAGGGAAAAAATGAAGAGCCCGGCAGCAGGCACTGATAGTTGCACAACATGCCCTGTGTGCCATCTCTAAAAATAGCCTGTGTGGTGATACCCCTGGAAAAGACCAGCATGTCTCATCCAGCTGGAAAGCGCGGACGCGGCGAGCGGCGCGAGTGCCATCGCTGCATGACGCACTCCTTCCTGACGTTATCTTCAAAGCCATCATGTTTGAGCTCATCTGCATCGGGTGCAGCAGTAGAAAGGAGGAGGGGGAGGCTGGGGGTAGGGAGGAGAAAAAACCCACCTCTACATCTGTACCGAAAAGGGAAAATTCCACAGAAAAAACGACAACAGACGTTCGCGCCGCTTGTCAGCATCTGGTCACCAACAGGACTGAGACATGCAGGCGACTGTAACAGATGCATTGTAATTCCCTGCAGCAACCACCACAGCGAAAACTAGTTACTGCTCAAGTTTTGCCCGTTTGCACCTGCAATATTTAAAACCTTGGTTACCGCATTAGCTCTCTTGCCTTTCGTGCTTTGCACCGAGACAGGAGCCGGTTCAACGGGCGCACACAGATGTAAAAGCAGAAATGTGCGTTTCAGCAAAAACACAGCAACGACAGGCACCGCGCTCTCCTAAGAAGAAGTGGAGAGCTACCCCAAGCTACTTTAAAGGGATTTCATATTGCATAATAAGACTCACCGCTGACAGCATGGCTATTCCATGGAACAAGTGCATGTGCTTCTAAGTGTCCCCAGCACCACACATCCTCCGTGCCACGCGGCGTTACTCAGAGCGAAAACCTATTGTCTTACGCAGCCCGATCCTCAAAATCAACACCTCCCCTTCCCTCCCCTGCTAAGCCTGGGAAACCTGGAAAAGTAACAAGGCGACAAGAAAAGTAGTGAAGCTCAAGCTCCCACAAAGCAGAAAGCAAGTTTTCAGCCTCTACCTTCGGTCCTGCAGCTCTTGGATAGATGTTCTCTCTACTCATCCATCGCAAGAATGACATCAAATCGAGAAGCTTGACTTGCACACGCACACTCATTCTCTGGAAATGCCACGGCTACTTAATGAGTGAAGCTGGGACAGCACCAAACCTTACACCATGAAGTTACGAATTTCCCTGCGTACACTGACAACGTCTCTCTCTAATATTTCTCTTGGCCGCGAGCTGACATATCAATTAATGTGGTCAGAACAGATTTAGCAGCTCAAGATATTGCAACTAATTTAGCAGATTCCTAAGCAGTGCAACTACCTGGAAAAGCTACCGAGACAGCATATTTCAATACCGTCACCCTAAAAACCAAACCAGAAGGATTTTACGTGCCAAAAGTTAACCCTGAGAACTTTTTTCTTGATACTCAGCAGATTTGTACAGATTTCCTTTTTTTTTTTTTTTTTCTTTTTCTTTGCCAGAAGATGAAGTTCTGGATCAACAGTTGATGTTAAGCCAGTGAAGCTTCGGAGGACTGATTTTAAAGATCTTTCAGTCCTCTCCAAAGCTGCTTTTTCCAGAGAGCAGAACAATTTTGCTTCCAAAATTCTTTCATCACTACCTCTTACTTATGCACTAAGCCTAATTCCTTTTTTTTTTTAAATAAGAAGTTGATGAATTAACATAGCTAGACCACACCACAAGTAAACTCTGCCCCTCCTTCCAACACAGACCCATTTACAAGCATTTAAGCCTGGGACTCACCAAACAGAGCCAAAGCTGCAGGCGAGCCAGTCATCAGAGCTGAGAGAAGGATTATGCTTGCTTTACAAATTCTGAAGCATTTGAATCTTATTTTTAGTTGTACACAAAGGGCAATAAATGGAAAATCTTATTGTAACCACTGCTTTTTCATAGCCACCCACACTTCCAACACCTACAGCAAAAGTATATAAATGCAAAAACCTCAGAACTCGTGGCTCATCTGAACAAGGGATGCAAACGAACTAACTGCTGTCACCTTTTTTCCAGTTTGTATTAAGAGTGCCAGTATATTCTGTTAAACATCAAGGCCATCTATGCACATGCAGTGTGTATCTGCTGTCTGGGATCCTGCTGGATCTCCATACATTTAATTAATTGTTTTCTCTCAGTTACCTGGTTGAGCCCTTCTCTCAGTTTGCTGACCACTAACTCATTTTCAAATGCTGAAGTGGAGGAGGTGCCTCTCCCTAACTCTCAGTTTCTCCCCCCACTGTCCAGACTACTGAGGTACAAGGATTTTGTGCTTCACTTATCTGTGAGAAATTATGACAAATGCTCTACCCAGAAACTGGCAATTAAAAAAAAAATCCCTTTACACTCATAATAGTAGAAGAACTTCAAACAAATTGGTGTCAAGGATGATTTCATTGTGTTTAAATCCACTTTACTTCAAGTTGTTTTGCAAACTACTCTTTAATTCTATACCTAAAGCTCCCACGTCTCCTACAATGCTGGTTTACCCTCCTGTCTGTCCTATGCCTGATTCTTTCAATTTACCAAAAGCAACACAAGCATGTATCTAATTATGAATCCGAAAACCTGCAGAAAGCTAACCCAATTAGCTGAGTAAAAAAGAAATAAAGAAAGAAAAAAGTTCTGTTTTAAGATCAGACTCAAGGAGAGTATAGGTGATGCCACGTCTGGGAATGGGGAAAGTGAACAATCTCATGTCATGAATTACCTTGTTGTCTCTGAAAATGCAAGTTATTATAGCCAGAAAAGCATCCATTACAACACTTTTACTTCTCAAGTCTTTGCAAATCGTAACAGGAAGCATGTCCCGTAAGCAATCAATATTTAACAAAATAATCCAAGGCAAAGTGCTTGCTCCAGAAAAACGCACCTTTACCTGCAGTTGCTCATGAGTTGCCCACTAGACCCAAGGGTCCATCACCCCCCCACAGCCCCCGGCAAGGTGAACGCAGAGCCGGCCACTCTATGCACGCATTGCCGACATCAGGTGTGTGCTTCTCTGGCGAAGACTTAGGTCGTAGGACCCGTGTGCCGAAGGCTGCAGAAGCACAGGTATCTAAGCATTATGAAAATAAATGGGTCATACACCACTGAGCTACCGACCACACCACCCCCAAGCTGGGCGCTGAATGACTGTGCAGGGCTCTGCCAGAGGGACAGGACGGGTTGAACCAGCAGTGAAAACAAAACTGATGCGGTGAGACGGATTTTACTTTTAATTGGTTCGGGTTACAGAGAAAGTTGATCTCGCCGTCGCTATCTCATCTTTTCTTTAAAAGAAAATAAAAGATGAAGCAAAACGTGGGCAGGTAAGCTGTCCCATGGAGATGGGTTGGCATCTCGCTCCCCCGGGCCAGGGGAAGTGCTGCCGTCCCTGGGCGGCGGGAGGGCTGTGACTCAGTCCCTGGGGCTGACACACACACACGCACCCGGGCTGTCACCTGCCGCGGCGAAAAATAAAAGCCCTTGCCACAACACGGCGGCCACGTGGGAAACGCCGAGTAAACAGATCAGTGACACCGCGCGCCCACGCGGCCCCTCGCACCGCTGGGGCGATGAGCAAACCAACCTGCGGGCAATGGCAGCACAGCGGAGAGGTGCCGGAATAATTCGGTTTCGTACCACACGCTATACTGCAACAAACACCACCCTTCATCGTGCCATCTAAACACAAGCACAGGGTGCTGTTCCTGGCCGTATTGCCCACGGTCACCGCGTGTCCCCGGATGGGGATGCCCCCGGCACAGGGCTCTTGGTCAGAGATATCGAGAGAGGGAACGTCAGCTCATTGCCCACGCACGTGTGCAAGCACAGCCGCTCTGCGTGGAACTACACCGGCGCTTTTCAGACCGTATTGAATATATTTGTCCAGATATATATTTTATTTTTTAATATCTATTTTTAGAAATATATTTTATAGATATAAAATACATATATTTTATGTATACACACACACACATACATATAAATTTACAAATACATTTAATGAATAGATATATCTGCAGCAAACAGTTACCAAAGCCATCCCCAGACGCTGAGGCTCGGGGTGCAGCCTGCCTCAGGGACAGAAGCCCCAATAGTGCTGGGGGGCACCTGATCACACTGAGGGACCGATGCAGTGCCAGCAGCAGCCAATGGCTTGATGTGTTCACAACAAGGGGGGCAGCAGGAGTAACTGGATTAATTAGTGGCAAAGAAGAATCACCCTAGAATGTAGTAAAACACTTTTCGTCTGTTGCAAGCACCATGCCCAGGACAGGGTGTCACGGAAGACTGCGAAGCTTCCTGGGGTGGGAGATGCTCCACATCCACATCCAGCCCTGCTATGCTGGTACCAAAAAAGGGTAAGAAAATGCCTTCTCCACCATAAAACTGGCACTTCAATAGGAAAATGTAAGAGAAAAATAATGAAATCCAGATATGGCCACATCTTGCACCAGAAGCCTGTAGGATGAAACCACTTGTGTCCTCAGTTATGGCTGTGGCAGCTGGGAGGTGGGTTTGGTACCAAGAGTTAGGGGTGTTTGGTATGACAGTGTTCAAAGGGATAGGACTTCACCTTCAGAAATCTGATTTCCTTCTTAATCCAATCAAGTTACCTGACCTTTCAGTGCAGATTTTTAAAAAGATACATTTTTTCCCAGGTTGTGGTGGTAGGTGGGTGGCAGACATTTAATCACCAGAATCTGCATCTTGAAATTTTACATTATTTACATCTGCCTACAGACGGTCGCAGGACAGATTTCAAGAAATCTTGTAAAATTTTTTTTGAAATATTCTGAAGAACTCCTATCTAATAACTACGAAATTTGCATGCAGAGCTGAGTTTTGGGTTGCCCTTTTTTTTTTTTCCCCCCATGAACAAACCACTTAAAGGCCACGGCTAAATTCTCAACACTGCATAAGCAGTAGAAACAGGACAATTAGAGGCAGAAGGCCTTCGATTATGATGGTATTTTTGCCTCTTTTAAAAGAAAAGACACGGGGGTAAACCAAAGTGAGAACTGTGAGCAGAGCATGGAAATTGCCAGGAATCACCGCCGGTCTCTGCTGGGATGCCTGCAGCCCTGCCTCACCATCTGCTCCAGGGCATGGCCGCATCCCCAGCACCCATGCAAAGCCCTATTCCTATGCTGCCATTAGCGACCCTGTGGGATAACGAACTGCGAGCTACACGGCTTCTCCCTAATTCCTGCACTCATTATAATACACGTAGTCAAAGCTGCCCAGGATTAATTCCCAGGGGACCTGGAGACATGTTCTTTTTTTTTTTTTTAAATCTCGGTTCTGCTTTGAATTCAAGCATCAATACATATTATTTTTATGGAGAACCCATCAATCAGCATCATAATAATATTACAAAAACTACCTAACAAATGGAAGGAGAGGGAGGGTGTACTTGTTTACGGAATACACTGCAGCCTGGGAAAAACAAGAAGAATACAGTTGTTACAGCTGGGTCAACCTTGTGCAACTCTTCTTTCCAACACGGCTAACGAACAAGGGAAAATTCGCTTCTTTCTATGGGAATTGCTGTAACAAGGTAACTGTTACAAGCAGAGTTTGTCATCAAAAAAAGCCGGACAGCAGGAAACACCTAGAAATTCTGTAAGCAACCAGCATCTACCTCTGCCAGTGCAGATCGGCATGCACAACGGGTGCAACGCCAGCCAACAACCTGCGAGGTGATAGACATTTTCTAGGAGTTGGAGCACACATCATGCTTTAAAAGTTCAGCATTTCCCAAGCACACAACTACAGCAAAAAAAAAAAAGTAAGGAAAGCACATATTCAGTGTTGGCTCCTATATCCTTCCGCTAGTTTTCAAGTTTCTTTGGCCCTCAGACCTGATTTTACTGTTGGAAATTGAGACTTTGGATTATTTGCAGCACCAGAGGCAGCAGGACAAAACTTCCTGTGTGTTTCTTGGAATGACAGAGGGTTTTTTCCATCTTTGTCCATTCAGTTTCTGGCTGTTTTTTCAAGTCCCCTAAGAAGGATGCAATTTTTAAAGTCAGTTCCTCTGAAGGAGTTTTTAATAATGATTTTGCAAGATGCCTAATGATGAGCTTTTCAAGCATCATGAGAAAAGTCTGCAAAAAATTGTGAATAAGGCTTCCAAACCTCGTGGGAATGGTGCTAAGTAGGACTAATGAACAACGTGTTGTTTCTGCCTGCCCAGCTGTTACAACTCATATTTTCAAGTTTTCTTCCCTTAAGACAAGCACTAGAAACAAGTTTCAAGCCAGACCCAAAATTCTCCTGTAGTCAGACGATTCCTGCTGGTGGGATGCTGATTAATGACTGAACCATATATTGCCAAGCTCACAACAAAATGGAAACACTCTCCCTTTTTCGGAAAACAAAATCAAACCAACACCTTGTAAGGCCTCTGACAGCAAATTTTGTTACTACCCAGCCTTTCTCCATTGCCTACTACTTCATGGTTATTTTTGCTGATATTCATCATATCAGAAAAAATTTTCTCCTCTCTTTAAAAACTGAATCGCTATATGCATTAAAAACCCTTGTCCTCCCTTTGCAATGCACTTTTCTTGTTTTAAATAATAATTTCACTGTCACATAAGCAGATAAAGTACCTCAAACACAGGTATATTTCTAACATAAACTCTCCAGTTCCAAAATACTCCTGTTTTTTTAGAAGCAATATCACAGATCAGTTCCTAAGACTAAAAATGGTGTTAGTAAGCATTCAAGAATAACTGACCAGCACCAAGTGCTGTGGTCGGCTTCACTGCCCTGTCCCAATTAATCACTAAACTGTCACATTAATTTATCACTGCAGTGAATGAACAAAGGTTGGGACATGCACAGTGACACCCTGTGAACCACAGTTTTGTATTATATCTAGCCCAGGCGGCCTTTTGTCAAGCTGCTCTCCACCACCATGCAGAAGATTAAAACCTCCTAACCACAGTGAGATTTGGTTTTATTTTAAAAATTAACACAATGAAGTTGTGCTCAAGCCATTTTCCAAACTTGGCAGCTCTGGGGTGTCCCACCCTCTGGACTGCACAGAGCACCACATTCATGCCATCCTGATAACCGCCCGGAGGCTCCTTCCACCTGCAGATCCACCCCACAAGTAGGGTTAGAACAGCTGACAAGTTAAAAAGGGTCAAACCAATTTCTCCCCTCTAGAAGAGCCCGCCAACTCCGTGCCAGGCTGATGCTATGAGAGGTTTCAGGGGAGGATTTAGCCGTGATGGGGGAGGAAATGTGTGCACAGCACCACGGGTGCTCCCCATCTTGGGAGGAAAAACCGAAGCACAGAACACACACCAGGAGCTACTACCCAGACTGAGGAGATAGGAAGGGATCTGCAGCCCCCACAATCCCCTTTGTCCCTAGCAGATCTGTGCATGGTTTTCTCCACCATCCTATAGCCAGGTGGAGCAGCTAACTCCACCTGGAAAGAGCTGGAGGTGGCAATGAAGATAACACTGATGCTTAAAGAGCCTTTCAGGGCAGTAGGCTGAAAGGAGAAGCCACACCAGGGCTCCTCCAAGGGAAGTATTCTGGAAACCCCAAAGGAGGAGGACATGAGTTTTACAATGGGAAAAACACAGGGACGCCTGTGGTCTTGCTGAGCAAAGGGTGGCCTCCAAACTCGCATAGAGCACATGCAGCTTCAGCACGCGAAGGGAAGGGTACACGCGCTTATCCACTTGTGGAGAAAAATTAAGCGTAATTTGGGGGATGGGATTAAAAGAAGCTATTTTAAGTACTTCTTGCTATGGTTTACTATGGTAGCAGAACACTTAGAAAAGCCTTCAAAATGACAATCACCATTTAGGTTAAAACAGCAAGTAACTACTTCAATAACAATTTATTCATCACCTAATATTTTCTGCTGAATTACAGCTTTTACAGTGTTTTTCTAAAGTATGATGTTTACTGCCTCCCCAAGACCTTTTTTTTTCTTTTTTTTTCTTTAAATAGAAAGGCATTTGAATTATGACTTACATGTAACTTTTCTAGGTTCTGTGCTGGCTAAAAGGTTCTCACGATGCAGGGAACAGGATCAATGGAGAAATTAAGGGGCTGCAGCAATCCATTAAGAAGTGGCCCTCCAAAGCTTTGCAGGGCAATGGTCTGGCAACTCAGTTGATAGCAACCTAAAAGAAAAGAAAGGCAGGTGTTAAAAAATTCAAGCACTGAATCTTTGTAAACCCCCTCTCTTTTTCCCCCTTCTAATTCTAAAAACATTTTGGGGTCATTTTTTTTTTTTTAAACATAGAAGGTATTTACGTCAAACATGACGATTACATTATGCCCATTACATACCTCTTCTTTAAGCTCTAACACCTTACAACAAAGACTATGTTTTTCTTGCATTCATATAGCACCCAGACATATGAAGGCCCTGAGAAGAATTACAGAACAGATAAACTAACACTTCTCTGATTATTACACCAGATCATAGCACAGGTTTGGGCATGCTTATACATGCTTATACACACATATTAAGAAATTCTTCATGATGAGGGTGGTGAGACACTGGTCCAGGTTGCCCAGAAAGGTGGTAGATGCCCCATCCCTGGAGACATTCAAGGCCAGCCTGGACGGGGCTCTGAGCAACCTGATCCAGTTGCAGATGTCCCTGCTCATGGCAGGGGGTTGGACTAGATGACTTTCGAAGGTGCCTTCCACCCTAAACCATTCTGTGGTTCTATGAAAACGCACGTCACACCAGAAATGTGTTCCAACAAAACTACTAAAGTGATCTAACGGACTTTAAGTAAAAAGTACTGGCTTTCGTCAAAGCTTTGCTTTGATTTTATCAAGGAATTTAAGTTAGAAACATCAAATTTGTTCCTCTGTTTCCGCTTTATTCTGGAGAACTTCAGATAAAAACCACCATCAACATACTTTGGTATCCCTGAGTTAATGCAACGTGTGACATACTCCTCTATCCACCCTAAAACAAAGCTACCCGTCATTCCAGTCCGTGTCAAGAGCAAATTGGAGAGGGAGTAAAATATTTGCGTGCCCACCGTAAAATATTCGTGTGCTCAGCCCCGTGAGGGGAGGCACCCTGGGATGGGGGCTGCTGAGAGGGGGCTGGAAGAAGGGTGAACCCCCTAGCACCCAAATCCCAGCAACCCTGCATAGCCCAGATCCCACCCAACGCCCAGGCCCAGCTGGCTCCAAAAGGGCTTCTCCCATCTACTGAGGAAGTGCTCGCCCTCTGAAGCGGTTGGGGAGGAGGGTGGGAAGGAAATACTTGTGGAAGGATAAGCAATTAGTTTTAAGTTACAGGGATTTTCAAGTCGAAGTTTTCAAGTTGCCAGTGCCCAACACTTTACTGTGTTCCTGGAAAAAAAACATTTGAATGCTTGACTACTATTTACTTGAATAAAGTTGGCGATTGGGAGTGGAAAGGAAGGTGATTTTCTTTCGAACAGAAGGGGACAGCAGCAGCACAAGCAGGGGCACGTATCTGTCTTCACGGGATTACTGCAAGGGCTGCGTCTGCAGAATTACCACAAACTAAAGCTACATAAAGGGGGAGCTAAGGGGAATTAAAATAAAATCCAAAAGTTTAGATTTTTTTTCTAAACTACTACTATTTTTTCTGAAACTTGCAAAGCGAACTCTTCAATAAAAACTTCCGGTTTCTTCATAAATGTCTGCTGAGTTCATAAAAAAGTAAAAAAAACCTAACACAAAGGAGTGCAAATGAAAGACGTTTGGTTGTTGTTTTTTATAAGTATGCTGTTCCTGGTAAAAAAAGTTCAATACTTTCTGAGCACTGATGCTACAGCATTTTACTCCAAGCCTTGTAGAGAACTGGATCACTTATGAAATGTGGGTCATTTCTTCTGGATGGCACCCTCCTAGGTGATTTACCAACAGATGCTCAAAATACTGCTACATTTAAGGATTACCTATATGCGTACTTGAAAAGAATCCCGAGGCCACACAAAGAATGCAATGCTCCCAGCTCTTCAATTTATATAATTTTCTCCAATTGGGCATAACATTTGTTGACAGACTGTAAGAGGATCAAATATTTATGGTCACAAATATATATTATCTAAATTGCCTATAAAACTAAAAATATAAACTCCAAATCTGTTCAGTCATAAATCACTGGTAGAATAAAAATAACTGTTGCTTACTCAATGGCTAAAGGAATAAAGCCAGGGAAGGCTCTGTTTTTTCAAGGACAAGTTAGTTTTCTGAGCTAAAATTGCACTTGCCACAGCATGTCAGAAGAACAGGACACTAAACAGAAGTGGGGGACAGGGAAACAAGAAAAAAAAAGGGGGGGGGGAAGACTTTCAGTGCCACACTTTTCTGAGAAGGTGTGATTGATGTTCACTGCTGTAGAAAGCATGAGGCTGCATCCCAAACATTTCATTCCCTTCTGCAAATGTCTCACTCCGTATCTCACCCCATGTTCCCTAGATATTCTTGCCCTATGCAGGATGATCCGGCCAGCATCAGGTTTTACACATGATCTAAAACATGAAAGCAGGAATCTCTCTGCCCAGGGGTCAGCTTAGGGTAGACTGAAACCTAAACCCCCGCCTACGCTCAACACAAGGGCTTCTTCATGCTTTCCATTTGATAAAAGAATTTTCTTTCTGAAACAGGCAGATGATTAAAAGCAAAACAGCCACTACAGCTGTAAGCTTACAAAGAATAAATGAAAACTGAGCTTATACAAAACGAAGAGCCAATGGTGCACCTACTGAAGAGGAGTTTCAGCATTTTAATGTACTGACCGGCCCGGTTTACAGCATGGGAAGAGCTGGATCCCAGGCAGGGGAAGATGTACTCTCCTCTCCAGGGCTCACATCAAGGTCTTGGCTCTCAGCACAGACTTGCACATGTGGGCAATCAGTTATAGCATCACGGGATGCCAGAACTTCATTGCTCAATGTCAACTGAACACCCAGCTCATGGGGTGTGCAAGGAAACTTCATTTTAAAAAGCAGCATCTGCCTCCACAGCTTCATAGAGAACTACAAAAAGAACAATACTTCCAATCAGACCTTTTTTTTAAAAAAAACCCTTACATTGTTTAAAAACCTCTTGTACATTTTTGAACTGGGTTACCTTTCCCACCCCCCTTTCTGAGGGCTTCCAGTACTACTTGGCAGCTCAAGTTAGCACTGAAGAAAGCAAATGCAAAGATGCTCCAGACACCATAACTGGCAGATGGAGGCACCAAGCTAAAAATGTATTTACTTCAAGAAAACACCTTTCCAGCTTGGATTTCTGTTATACAGAGGGTGCATTTCAAATACAAGTTTTGTTGCTAATGTAAAATAATGAGAACTTGGATGCCCAAGAGGAGGAAAACTGATAAGTTCTTCATTTTGCAATGAACAAACCCAGAAAGACAATTTGAGAAGAGAGCGATGAATGTACCTGGGTATTACTCTGGTTAGCATGAAGGCTGTTTCAAACAGAGCAAATCGTGTAATCACGCTCAAGAAAACCAGAGAAGCTGGGCAGACAACGAGGGAGGAAAGCAACAAATTCACAGTTGGGTTAGCAAACACACCGGTGTTCACAACAGGCACATAAAATTAGGGCTGAGTAAAATGAAGCCACTCCACGAGCTGGTGAGCTGCTCACAGATGCGGACAGGAGAAAAACAATATTTAAGGAAGGCTGCGCACCAGCAAGCAGGAAGAAGGGAGCACAGATGCGCAAACAGAACTGGTGTTTTCTGAAGCGATGCCTTGCTTGGTGGAGTGCAAGGCTTCTCACACAAATGCGTGCAGGAATTAGTCCCAGCGAAGTCAAGGATCCAAAGCTGTTACATGCAACAGCATCACAGATTAGCAAATGTGTTTTCTTTACATTTTGTGTGTTTTCAAGTGAAGCTGAGGAATATTTCTTCCTGGTTGAAACAGCTTCATTGGAACATCTGTAGCTTGCAACTGCTTGAAGGACTGCCCAAGGCTGAGAAGGCATTTGCAATGCTCCTGACATCTAGTGCAGGATCTCTCCCTGAAATCTGTAAATTAACCCCAAGGTGATATCGATACCTATGTCAGAAAAGGTGCACGGCCTGATTTCACTATCAGTGCACTTAATTTCTTTCTAATAACCTGCTCGGTTCTGCCAAAGAGAAGGAATGTGCTCATCCAACACTCCTGCTTGTGCTTGTGTGCACTGTTTGGCCAGGGGCAGCCAAAACCAGGAATGTGAAGGGCACAGCAGCTTCTTCCCCAGCGTGCAGAGGTGGGGTGCAGGAGATCACCACCACCAAGGAAGCGTGGGCCAGAAGCAGGGAGGTAGCCGCCCAGGACCGCAAGGACCGGCTCTGCGGCGTGTCCCTATCTGGGTGAGCTGTATAAACAGTCAGCGGAGATGAGATTGAGCTACTTCTTTCAGATAACGGCAAAACCACGTGAGGAATCGGTCTGGCTAAAAACCGTGACTGAAGTCATCAGGAGAAGCAACAAGATAAGGGCCATGGACTGACTGGCGGGGAAGGCGGCTGCTGCTGCCTGTGCTGACCAGGGAAGTGCTCCAGGGTCTGCAAACTGGATTTTCCCCAGCTACACTTAACAACACTAACTGGGCTTAAAGGGGAAACCCTTAGAGGAGCTGGGGGATGTGCGTGAGGGGAATTTTCCACCTCCTCTTGTCCTCCGGTTGCTGTTATCTCTGTGACACATCAACCAGGCTGGGCTAGGAGAGGCAGGAGACTGTAGATCAAGAGCGTTACCATAGGAACTTGTAATCTTTTTATGTAAAATCTGAATGACTTTATCATTGGAATATACTCAACTTAAAATAAAACCAGCTTTGAAAATATTTTATCTTGGTGCTATGACTCAGGAAAGAATGGCTAGGTGTAAAAGGGAAGTTAATATACGCTGTGAGAAAGAACCTCACCCAACAACATTACTAAATGACACAAGCTGAATATTTATGCCCCACGCAGTAAAACCAATATACGGCAAAATTCAGGTCTGATACTTTGTGTCAGATCTGATGACAATTCATATATCTGGTGTATTTCTCCACAAGGACCAGAGATTTTAGTTAATACACATGCAAACAGAAGAAAACAAGATGGTTCAGTGACAAGAATGAAATTGCTAGGGCTGGCATCTCAGAAGATGACACTGGATTAGCCAGTGCTGGGTCTCGCAGGTAAGGATGCTTCCTAGGGCAGCACAAAATGACACAGCTCAGTGGGTTTATGGTCCAGAACTCCTGTCCCAATGCACGTGAACCACAGGGACACACGCCTGCCCTGCAGAAAGGATGCTCCCGCGTTGAATGATTATCACAGTCAGACTTTTACTGCCAATTTCTTTTAAAAAATGCAAATCGAGAAAACAGTTAACATACAGAATGAAAGAACGGGCCACAGGCAACCACAAAAACTTCCCATAAGGTTCAGCATGTGGGAAACAGATAAGTAGATGCTGTGAAAGATGAACAATATTTAAGTATTAACACTAACGGGGTTTTTTGGGAAGGTTTATCTGGCATCTCTACCAGTTTTCCTCCAAGATCTAACACAAAAATAACTACATCTACCTACAACTGAGATGGTAGCAGCTCAACATTGCTACCTTTTTCTCTCTACTCAGAAAAATACCCTACTGTCTCACAACATCAGACAAACTAAGTTTCAGGTGATTTCAGACCAGGCTGAAGTCAGCGATGCATCTGCCAGTTCAGAAAGTCCAGTCCGCGGTCTCAATTTCATCAGTCCATGAAATGAGGACATACGTGTGCAACACGAGGGCAGGAGAAATCCAGCCTTTTCCTGAGACATACAGCTGGTCGCCCATGCTGTAGCATGAAGTGAAGGAGTTATCCTGTAGCTCGTATAAACACTGAAAGCAACAGTTGTGCACCAAACTATGAAGAGGGAGCCCATGCCGATGGAGGTTCGTGTCTACCATGAGCCTGCACAAGCTGTGGTGGGGCTGAGCGGGCCAGTGCTGCATCTCACGTGAAGGAGCTGCATCTTAGCCTCTCCATCTTCACCCTCACACCAAGAAGGGGAAAGTCAAGAGACCTGAAAGTGTTTTGTGGGTTATCTTCACTGGTCGTAACAAACAGAGAAAGAGAAAGGCAGAACTGTGATGGGAAAGAGCTTCAAAAATGTGTTCCCAGTTGGGCGAGCTCAAGTCTGTTTAACAAGAAAAGCCAGAGAGGCCATGCACAGTAATGCTGAGAAAAAGGAAATGGTACTTCGTTTTAGCCAGAGTCATAAATCTTACCAGGGAGCCTCTAACGGCAGAACAGCGAGTAGGGGAATTTTTATACACAGATAATTAGTCGCGAGCTGATATCGGGTTTACTGTGCTGTGCACTCCGCATGTGCAGTGCCTGCTCAACCTGCAAAGCACCGCATGAGGCTCTGGCTGCCTCGCTGCCGCTGGCTTCACCGGGAGGTATGGGCTGAAACTCCCAGAAACCCTTATAAAAATAAAGGTGAAGATGGATATTTCTGCTCCACAGAAATCTTTCTGAGGTGAACCCACAAACGTTTTTTCAATGGGGGACATGCACCACGGTTATAAAACCAGCTCTTCTGCTACAGGTGAGATGGACGAAGAGGACACTTGTGCAACCATTAGCACCCTCATCTTCTGGGGTACAGATGCCACTCACAGATCCTGTAGAGCAGGTAGGTCGGTCAGGGAAAAAGGTTGACCTACCGAAGTAGAAAAGAATGTGTGGTCGAGGAAATTCCCCAGCCAGGAGCAGCTGCGGAGCTGCCTCAGGAGGACTAAGGTCAACCGGGCATTCCCACCACCTGTGCTGGGAAGAAGGCAGCCCAGCCACCAGCGCTTGTTCCTCGACACCTTGCTCTGTTTCATAGCACAGCCAGGGACTTCCACTAGCAACAAACGAGAGCAAAGACTCCACCGCATCTAATAATCAGACCACATTTCCAGTCAAAGAAAAGCTGCATTTCGGTTTCTAGATGAGAGGGTATCCTGAGGACACGTGCCAGCAGCACGCCGGCTGCGCTAGGTGCCAGCAAGCGTCCCCAACTCTTCTGATGCTACCTTAGAAGGGACCAATTTGGTCTAGAGGAGGAGGTCTGGAAGCCTTCATCCCCAAAAGACACCTGAGTCAGAGAGCAGCCTGGAGAGGACAGCAGCTTGCTGCTTTAAGACTGGCTGAGAGACACCTCAGTGAGCAAGAAGAGCCCACCCTGTTTGCACCAGGAGCTACAGCCTTCCCAAGCTGCCTTGGTGCTCCCAACTACTTTCTGCCCATCTTCTACATCATTCCTCTTCCCCAACCCAGCACAAAAAGGGAGCTCCACCCCATTGCTTGATCATGCTTCTCTGCTGGTCTGAAAGAGCTGGAGGCAGGTTAAAGCTACAGGGCAGACCAGCTCCACCATGCCCACAAGCTTTGTCTGCACGAGGTTAAGCAGCAGCTCGCTTTCGTCCAAGGTTCAGTTCACTTGCTACTGTATGTTAAACCAAAAGACCAATCTGTATTTACTGCGCTAAACTACAATTATAAGTTTTTTTTAATCAGTCTAGTGGTATGCAGCTGTCACAGAAATCTTCGAACATACCAGTGGCTCTCTTTGAGCTGATCAACCAGATAAGGAACTGTAGCCAAAAGACCTGAAAGGATGGGTCCAAATTTCAAACTCTCAGCTGAGCAAAGAATTTCATCCAAAGGACTGTACAAAATGGAGGGTGGGGGGAAAAGCTTCACAACACAAACAGAAGTTTTGGTTACTACAGGTGTAAACAGCTGAAGCAGTCTCCATCACTCGGTTTAAGAATCAATGCGTACCAACCTCAAAGTGGTGCTGATGGGTGTTAAGCTGCTACACTGATCTATGTGGATGCCAATATTCATGTCAGGTTTTTTGGACTGGAATTAAGGGAGAACTTACCAACAAATCTAACTTTATGTGGAAGGAACCTCCGTGTGATGCTGAAGAGCTCCAAGACCAAGTGCTGCAGCCCTTACCTCGAACTGTTTCCATTCAGCACATTTCTTTTGATAGCACTGTATTTTTTTTTTAAATTCAAGACAGCTCCATGTATTTGCTTTTATTTCTAGCACAATGTTTACTATTCCAATCAGAACGTTCGGTAATCTCATCTAAATGCTTTATTATTAACTGCTGCACTCTCTCTCCCCCCACCTTAATAATTATCCTCGGGAGTGGTAAACATTTCAATACGAGTTACTTTAGTTAAAGCCATGAATATGCATTATTTATTTATTTAGGTAAACAGTAATTAAGAAAAATCACCCAGACCGTCTTTGAAAAGAGCACTACTTCACCAGCCTTGCCATGGGAACTGCAAGTCTCTGAAACACATACATTACAGTGTCCTCCTCTGCTGTGATTTACATTTGTGGGCCTTAGATCACACAACGGCTGTCAGGAAGACAGTCCCTACAATTGTCCTAGGCCAAGCAGCAAGGCCGAAGCATCCAGACTCACTCTGAAGGATCAGCAGCAGGTGCCCAGCCGTCAGCAGAGAAAAAAGTACCAACATCTTGGGTGCAGGATGAGGATCGGAATGCATCTATCACACAATATACTGATTTTGAAGTTTTTTGCAACAAGACTACCTCTACTAACACCGAAAATCTGATGAACCTCTCTGTTCTCTGTCCACGGACAGAGGGCTATGTCTTTACAAATGGAGAAGCTGTCACCACCGTGGACTCTCCATGCTACACTGGTGAGCAGCCAGTCCCAAATCAATGACTGTCTGGCACCAGAGCAGCCAGATAGCCCCATGTGCCATATATATATGCCATATGTAAATACATATATAACCTATGCATTGGGCAATAAGCAGCTGAGTGAATTCCCCTGGATTTCTTCCTCAGTATTACATGACCTCAAATACTGCAACATCCCATCCTGCTTGGTACTTTCACCAACTTCTACCATGCACCATGACAGCATCAGGCAGCACCACAGGCAACAAAGTCACTTACAGGGAACTAATTTTTTTTTAACCAAAAAATAAAGACGCGTCAGACAGTCCTGATGTGGCTGATCATCCAGCCTAAGGACCTCATCAGCTCTATAGGAGAGGACTCAAAATGTCTCCCAAAGACAAAGGGATTTTCGCAGATACAAAATTGTTAGGTAAATAGATAAAACTGCGGTCTGGGCTTTGTTTCAGTTTTCAGAGCTAATTTCCGGCCACCGTTCAGAGAAATGCTTTGCATTTCCATTTCTGACTCACCCGTTTTAACAAGCGCACTCGCTGGAATTACTAAGCACGGGATCTGATCAAAACATTTCGCTTTCTGAATCAAAGTGCTTTTCAATTTTATTGAAGTGAACTTATCTGTAAATTTAACACGGTGACTGACAACACTGGTGGTGTGCGGGTGTCCGGGTGCACGATGCGATGGGTCACAGGACCCTTCTCCCACCGAGGTACGGGGATGCCTCCCAAATTCTGCACAACCACTCAAGAGCACACTGATGCTGGTCTCTTGCATCCCAATCACCAAACGATACACGCTCCCAGAGACATTGTTTAAATGTCAGGTATGAATGAAAAGCATTCCTGAAAAGAATCTGTTACGAAACCGAAAATCGGAGACCGCCGCAGCGCTGTGCCTAAGTTGAGTCATCAGTTCCCTTTACAGCCTAATAATTGACACTGCCTTGATCAGAATGACTGATTCGAATGTTGCCTTGTGTTTGCGTGTTTTTTGTTGTTGTGTTTTTTTCTTTTTTTTTATTTAAAAAATAGATTTCCTATGTAAACAAGCCACCTGTCATCTCGCAAGAGTGTTTGTATTCACCAGATCATGGGTAACAGCTGTCAAAACCAGATTTCACTCTCCTCAGTCAACTCAGTACAGCCTGAATCAGACTGTAATACAAAGAAACCAAAACCAGGTCTTGTTACAGAAAGAATATGCTGCCAACTCTCAGTGGAAGCACTGATTTTATTGCATTTTCTTGGGATTAAATGCTGCAAAGATTATTGCAACAGTTCGCTCCTTCCCTTGTGGGATCTCTTCCCCCAAAGGAAATCCTGGGAATTTAAGAGCTTGTGTTCTCCTCTCTTCTTGTGCTTTTCTAAAATTAAGTATATTCTAGGAGAATGTGAGAAGAATCAAGGTTCGATGAAACTTCAGAGCATGCTGATTTCTCACCTTTTGACACTGCTACTGGGATAAGTGAGTGACTCTCCTTCCAGTGCTTTCAACAAACAACCACTCCCACGTGTCTGCATCCCTCAGGTGACACCTCCCCATAACGATCCATTAATTATTTTCACATCTTCTAAATATGGAAAGATCAAGCGAGCCTGCAACTGCCTCTAGTGGTGTTTTCTGAAGAAAAGGTGACACAAACCAGGATAGTTGCTACTACCAGGATAAGGGTGATGCTAGGCAGCTGGACTGCGGGTCTTCTGCCAGGGAATCTGCCCTGGAATAGCAAAATCATTGGAACAACATAAAAAAGAAGAGACTGCACTTAGCACTGATTTTATCTGCCTGACCTAGGATAACACATGCTTTCGAGCGTGACTTTTATAAACTCTCTGAAGTTTTATTATTCCAAGGTACAAGGGTGGTAATACTAAGACAGAGGAAGCAGAGAAAAAAGGAATGGGAATTAAAAGCACTTTGCACTCCTATTTGGCTTCGTGAGACCGTTGCCAATACTAACAAACCATTTGCCGTCTGGCACTGCATACCAGCAGGTCATGTACAAATGTACATTAGAGTTTTGATGCAAGCTAGGTGGGCAAAATTTGAATTGTATCTGCCATGGCTGCTTTTTAGTTCATTTTGCACCCACTCCTGAATGACACAACGAAAAAAGTTAAGGCATAGGGTTCACCACCTCATATAGAAAGGTAACTAAAATAGGAAAGACTGTACTTTATGTGTCTGTCTAGTTCTCCCTAACAGCTCAACTCCAATAGAAAACTTGGACACTAGATGAACTTCTTCTTCAGTTTCATGCCATCTAAAACCAGAAGTTAATATCAGTATTGTTACCATCCCCGTTCACCACCACCCAGTGCAGTAGTAAGAACCAGCATACATTAGGCCAGAATCAAAGCCAGCTCCACAAACAGAATTAAGAATTATTTTCTTAGCAAGCTCCCTTCTGCGCTCTCAAACTGCGGCTATACCAGCTCCAGGGATCTCTGGCCTGATCCACGTTCACTGCTCATTCCTGTAAAAAAATGTTCTTTGTAGCCAGTAACTATAGCTTAACTTTGTCACCTGAAAGAGCCTCTCTTCCCAATTCTCACGGCTTTCGGAGCATTCGTTGTGTTTTCTTTTTGACTCATACCACCAAATCTGCCTGTTCTGCCTTGGATTACCTTGTTTTATTATTCTCTGTAGTCCTGGCATTTGTTTAAAATTACATAAAAAAAACAGTAGTTGCACAGAGAATGATTAGTACAGCATGTGCCGTAACCAAGCAATGTTATATATGTTATTGCTTATGAGGTCAGTGTACCAGAACCAGTCAAATCTATTAGTTTGGTTTGAAAGTATATTTTTCCTTTCCTGCTTGCAAGAGGACAATTAATACTTGGAAGAAATAACAGAGAAAATAAGCATGGAGGTAGTTAAACACTCCTAATGACAAAAGTTCACATTTGGATCAAGGGTTGTAGTCTGAGACGTATCTCTAGGAAGAAAGAATAACAAAGTTTGTGTCTCAGCATGTGACAAGGACACTTGCCATGCTGTCTGTTCAGCCATCATCCCAAATTACTCATTACCTGTGCCAGTGTCCTCGTCCCACTGAAAAAGTCTGTATTTCTCTCTGAAGCTCTGCAAGCAAAAAATTAAATCTAATGCTTTCCCGTTTGTTCAGAGTGGCTGAAGACAAACCCATTAATACACACTTGGGCAAAAAGGCTGGCCATAATTACAGCACACAGCTATAAAAGCCAACGCATGATGGCCAGCAAATGTTTCTACGTAGAAATTGGCTTAACACAGCTTCCTACTTGGTAAACAGTGAGAGGAAATTCTGAGTAAATATTTGTTTTCCCGTATTTATTTCTACACTGGGTGAGGCAAGACAAAAGGATGTTTAAGCACTGAACTGATTTCAGGTTTTGTTCTCTGTGCACGATTTGGCCTGCAATGTTATAGGGCTTTTAATCTCATATACCTCGTTGATCCTATTATCACCACCATCATAATGAAACCAGACACAGCTTATTTCCCGTTCCCCCAGCCCGATACCAGCAGGGCACGCTGAAATGAGAGAGTCACTCATGTAAAACTGATTGAAGAAGGCTTACCCATCATTTCAGCCACTTGGCTTCACCTCCTCGCACCAAACGGTGCCACCTCAAGCTGCTCCTGCCAACACGCAGGTCAAGCAGCAGCATAACCCAAACCACCAAGCCCAGAAGATAGCCAGCGTAGCTTTTCCACAGCAAAGGCAGAAAACAGTCCCTGGGTGTTTGTACAATTCCTGTTGCTCTCAGCACAGTCAGATTTTATTGAACTGTAATCCTAGATAAGCATATTGAATCTTACAGCTAAAGTCAATTACACTGCGTTAAATAGCCAGCTTCCTGATTTGCAGGAGGAAAATCACTTCTTCTGTATAAAGCTAAATTAGTTCAATAACTCATTACTTGTAGCTTGGGCATGGGGTTGAAACAGCAATGGACAACTAAGTGCTTGCCATATTTTCAAGCACCAGTCCATTAGCTATGTAAGCAGACTGAATTCCCAGCTTTACCAGTTGGAAAAAGGGATAGGCATGGTAGGCAGAGAAGGGACACCCATAGTGCCAGCAGCACCACATCTCACACCAGCCCTGTTTTCTCCTGGCAGGGGACTCTGAGCTAACCAGCCTCGGCAGAGACGCGACACTGCTTTTCCAATAATTGAAAATCCTCATACTTAGAGGTTTGGATTAGACACAGCAGCCAACCTGGAGCCTTGCTGTGTCTCTTCAAGTGATAAGCGAGTTCTTTACAAATCTAAAATGGTAGTAACGCAACCAAAATCAATGGGGCTGCTCCCTGGACCACCAAGCCTTACGGAGGGCTCCAAATCACAGCCTCTCCAGCACATCCCCCAGTGCTACCCTCGCCTGCCTTCTTCATGCAGGCTCCATGGATGTCCACTACTGGCCACAGCCAGATGAAGGGCTGGTGGACCTCTGGTCTGACCCTCATTCTGCACCCCAGCTCAGAGTTTAGGCTGCTGTGGGCTGCCTTCAACCAGGGTCTGAATGAGAAACCAGAACCAAACCAAACCATTACATGAATGAAAACAGAGGGGAATCTGGGTGCAGTGAAATGGTGGGTAAAAAGAAACAGGAAAGTAACTCAACGAGGGAGATATTGAAGAAAAGCTAACCTGCCAAAGATAAAGGCTGGCTGCCATCTGGGAGTAAGGAAGAAGTAGAGGAGGGAGGACTTGGGAGGAAAGAGCACCTTGTGCCACTTCTGTACCCTACCAGACATGAGTGATGACAGAGAAGAAACTTCTCATGGAAGGGTCAGCACAGGGTGAATTGGTGGCAGAAAGAGGTCCGCGTGAGTATGGATCTCAAAGTAAGGCTGGGGAAGCGTTTCTGTGGCCACGGGAGGAGGAATGAAACACATCAGGGATGGGGGTACTATGTAGCTCCCAAAGAGGAAGATCTCTTATTAACCTTGGCAGCTTGGAGAAAGTTGAGGGTCAGGTCAAAGGAAGGTTCATAAAAGCAAGACCAAAAAGAAGGGAAGGCAGTAAGAATGTGGGAGCACAGGAAGCAGCAAGAGCTGTTGTAGCAGAATCAAACAAAACAAAATGTGGCTCTGGTCTGAATACGAACCTGTCTGTACTTTCAAGATCTCATCAGTGGTTGGGGAAGAGCATTACTAACGTTTGGAGAAGAAAAAGCGTGCATGGAGCTCCACGCTCCCTTGCCATAGGAAAAAAAAATCCTGTAAGGGCTGAGAAAAGTTAAACTGTCAACCTACATGAGACAGACGGACACATCAAAGGCATGTGACTTGTCATTTCTGATTCCATACTCAGAATTAGCATCAGCATTGAGCAAGATTCATATCAAAATATCTTAAAATGAATATTTGCCTATCAGGGGCTGAGTGGAGGAGCAGAGGGGCCGAAGGCAAATGGTGGTAATGGGTTACCTGGACACCCTTGGCGGGTGCAGCAACGCTGTGTCAGAACATACCTTGCCAGGTGGCCAGTAAGGTGACAGCCCGCTCCCTTGTACCACCTTCCTCAATTGCTAAGGTCACCCCTTGACCAGGCTCAAGCGTTCTTTGGTTTCTTTCTTACAAGCAACTGCATTCAAAAGTCAAGAGATCTCTGCATAACTCAAGAGATGACAGAAGCTGCGTTTCTGATCCCATTGGGTTGCGTAGGTCGCGCATGTTGAGCAGACAGGAATGACTCCAAGCCATGAGGAGACAGACTGTGAGGAGAAAGGCGAGAGACAGGGAATACTCCAAATGCCTGCTGCTGCACCGGGGCAGCCAAACTCCATGAGAAACGGGCCTGAAAGACTCAGAAAAGAAAAAACACAACCATTTCTAGGTCTGGAAATAATTTCCACTACTCTTGAACACCGAAATACCAGCAGCACGGGTGGTTATCCCCTGCGAGGAAGCACATCCCTCTCGCGCTAGTCCTCAGGCTGGCTCCCCCTGTCACAATGTGCAAGTCTTTCAGCAGCATCAATAGGCTTCACCCTCATGATGGAAGGGAGGAGGATGGTCTCCGCTGCACAAATGAGGAAGTCGGTCATGGGGCAGACAAAGGAGGCTGCCCGAGAACGCACAGGAAACCTGTGACCCAGGCGGGGAACTGAACCCAGACCACGAGTTCTAGTTGGGTGCCCAGTCCAAGCTGGGTGGCTGACAGATCACCTCTTCTACCGGGACTCTGAAATGTAAGTTTGGTGGGATTTTCAATGAACGTGTGGGGTTTTTTTCATTTGTCTAGCCACTACGTTTCATTTCACTCACACTTCTGCTTTGTGGAAGCTTTTTATTCTGCTTCTCTTTTGTTTTGGCTTAAAAGATCAACACAATTGAACATTAAAACAAGAATTTAACCTTCACTATTCGGTCTTCTTCCCTACCAACATCAGCCTCTCTCTGGCTCCCAGTGTTAAGTGTCCTTTATTTGTATGCTCTGCCATGACAACTATGGCTTCATCAAAACACAGCAGTGATATTTAGAATGAGAAGTTTTATTCATAGTTACAAAGAATTACAGCAACTGCTTATGCAAACAGCAGCGTTGTGAGACAGCAGAGCAGATCTAGTGGGAAAACCAGAGAAAGGAGATGCACAAAAAAGGTAAGCTCCGATGTAAAGGCTCCAATGCTGCTAGGCATCACATCAAAATGAGCAATCGGCTGAAGAACAGCTACCAGTAAGCCACTGCATCATACTGCCTAGAATATTTCACTGGCTTGGCTAATGAATCACTGGGAAAATGTGAGTAATGTACTCACAGCCAGGGTAGTCTGTAGTCTTTATGGCGGGTGAGAACAGTGTTTCTTCCATTATCATGATGATCTGTGGTTTAATTGATATTTGAAAATGTCTTAAGATCTACCAGTGAAAGGCACATCATATGTATTTCTAAGATGAAATTCTGTGGTATTATACTATTTGCAAGGAAGTGCAACAAGTCAAACCGTTATTTCATTAAATAATTCACACTGGCTGAATCCTTTACAGAAAGTCTCAAGATCTTGAGAGGGAAAAAATATCTAATTTCCACTTGTGTAATAACTAGCACAGTGAGAAAGAAAAAGACTTCAGACTTTTGTGAGAAAATGCTGCAAAACCACAAACTTTCAAAAGTGCCCAGTATGCTATTTTCAGCTTATCTGAATGCAGCCTAAACTATCCACAGCTAACCAAGGTGCATCAGAAGATTGTCATCATTCCACTTCCACCACAGGCTTTCAGTAACTTTTGCCCACTGTACATCCAAAGCTGTTAAGCCCTACAAAATAACATGAGACCTTTACGCTTAAAGCAGCTGAGCAGCTGCAAAAATAACCCTCTAAAAATACTGAATATTTGGTCCTGCTCAGCAGCTGAAAAAACAATTACTGATTGAAAAAGACATTGTTTGATATTACTTAATAATTGAGGAAAAACTACTCGTGAATCATAATTAACATATATTTAACTATTTGAAAGTATACATCTACTGTTTGGGGCCTCATAGACAGCCAATACGTGGCCTTTTGGCACCATTAAACAGACTAATTCAGTTAAATCAGAAGGACATGAGGCAGAAAGCCACACTGGAATAGCGAATCCTTCAGCAACTGGTATAACTGAGATTGCCTCAGTAGTGTGTGCACCACAACACCAGGCCTGAATTTGCTCTATCCAAGTAGCAGTGACTATTGCAGAGTGAGTTAAATAAACACAAAGCTCCAGCTCCTGGTGTCACAGCAACTCAAACACCATGACAAATGGAACGAAAATCCAGCGCGAACAGCAATAGAACAAAAAGTTCCCCTTGAAACAGCCTCAAGGCTTATGGGCAACTCCACAGCAGTCCCAGCTGTGGCTGGGTGGCAATGGGGCTTCCACATGGCAAGTGCCACAGAGCCCTCCAAGAAAGGTCCAGAAGCATCATCACTCCCGGAGGAGCCTCACTCCTGCCTCCTGCACTGAAACTGTGGCCAGCAGGACTAAGGACATGATCATCCCCCTGCATTTGGCACTGGTGAGGCCGCACCTTGAATCCTGTGTTCAGTTTTGGGCCCCACACTACAAGAAAGACATTGAGGTGCTGGAGAGAGTTCAGAGAAGGGCAATGAAGCTGATGAGGGGTCTGGAGCACAAGTCTGATGAGGAGCGGCTGAGGGAACTGGGGCTGTTCAGCCTGGAGAAAAGGAGGCTGAGACCTTATAGCTGTCTACAACTACCTGAAAGGAGGTTGTAGTATGGAGGGTGTTGGCCTCTTCTCTCAAGTTGCAAGCAATAGGACGAGAGAAAATGGCCTCAAGTTGCCTCAAGGCAAAAATGGCCTCAAGGGGATGTATAGGTTGGATATTGGGAAAAATTTCTTCATGGAAAGGGTTGTCAGGCACTGGAACAGGCTGCCCAGAGAAGCGGTTGAGTCACTATCCCTGTAGGTATTTAAAAGAAGTGTAGATGTGGCACTTAGGGACATGGCTTAGTAGTGCACTTGACAGTGTTGGGTTAACAGCTGGACTAAGTGATCTTAATGGTCTTTTTCCAATCTAAATGATTCTAGGACTCTATGAAAGCAACAGTGACTTGAGTCAGGGCATAAGTTCCAGAATCAGGCAGACGATTTATAAGCAGGATGCCACAAACAAACATTTTGTCTTTTCCTAAATTTCTCACTATAAATTTTCTTAGAACTTAAGACTTTCTAAGTCCTAATTTCCCCCAAGCAATTCCCTTGCTCTGCCTACTTGCCATAGCTGAGGTGTTCCACACTGATGGCAGCAACCGGGTCCTTTTTTCATCTCATTCATATGCAGAATGAGGCTGAGCACCCCACAGGTCAAGCAGGCACAAAGCAAGGATGAAATGCCAGTCAGCACATCTGGTAGGTAACTCCTAGCAGAGCTGAGGCAAGGACTGACACAACACCTCACCTGGAGAGTGATCCAGGCATGTCAGTCTACCTGCACAGAACAAACATCCGCAAACAAGAAACCTGTTCCAAAAGATTGACTCAACTGCTTTACCACTGGGTTTGAAGGACTTGGAATTCGCATATACATATATATATATATATACATATACTTTTTTTTTTAAAAACTAGTTTATGTACAGCGAAAGTACCCTGAAGGCAATATTTTGTGAGATTCTGAGCAGTGTGAGCAGCCTGCACAGTATGCTTAACTTTAAGTGACTTAAGCCCTAGGTCACTTACCCTCCCACCCTTGTTCTCTGATGTGACCTTATTATCAGATGCCATTTCAAGGGAAATGAACTTAAGTCATAAATACTTCTTGTATCATTCTTCTCATAATCTGCATCATCAGCAGTAAAAAAAAACGAAGGTAATATAAAAAGAGATAAAACAGTTATAAACTTTCAGGTCACAAACATCCTGAAATGGATTACGCTTTCAAAAGGAACTGTATAAATGGCATGATGAGGTTTCCCTGGTGTACACCTTGAAAGATGATGTTATTCATTTTAAGCGCAAACATGTTCTCAATGCCCTACTCAATGCAATTGGCTTTTAACCCAAAATGGTTCTTTTTCATCAACACAGACTCATCATGGAGACAGATGGAGCTCACCAAATTCACCGTCGTGCACAGCCTGCTGAGGTTCCCTAGCTACACTCACAGCATATCTGAAGAGATAAACCAGTGCTCTTTTCTGATCAGTTAGTACACCTACCCGTGGAGTATTTTGAGTCGAGCTCAGCAGATCACAGTCTACGTACATAGCATTTGCCCTAGCAGGGCTATACCAGCATAACTAAAACACTGAAGTGTGAAAATACAGGCAGGGATGAACACTCAAGAAACATGTACGCCACAGAGCGAATGGCAACATACACCATCATGTATTTTGGCAAAATTCTTTCTGGGGTTATATGTAGCTGCCTTTCCTCAGAAGTGTTCAGGTACTGTGTCACGGAGTTTCAGCTTGACGCATATACATATATATAAAAGGACTTTAGCTATGAGCTTCAGACACGGGAGTGCTCATGGTCCCACATGCACTGCTACTGTCTACTAGATGTTAGAGTAAAACGATGAAATTACAAGGAACAATCAAACACCTAAAAAATGCCCCCCAAAGCGAAGAAACCGTTTCACGCTGCTTTTGCAAAAATACTTACAACACAGTCCTGGAAGCGATTTCCAAGCAAGCCACCTGCTGCTCTAGACAGTTTACTGGATGGTGTGGCTCAACTCTTTCATGTAAGCAGCACCTACAGTTATATCTAGAAAAAGAAATAAAACCAAAATTCTTTGTGAGCAAATACACAAATAAAGTCATCTTTCTTTTTAAAACCATAACCAGGTTAAAACCAGCTTTAGTAGGACTTGATCAGAGTTCTCATGCCAAGCTCCACGTGTGCTGCCCACGTACAGGAACAAGCTCCAAGGCGCAGCCAAAGCTGACCTTGGGTGCTGAAGCTGAGAGTGGCTGCGCTTGAGAAAAAAGCTCCATGCTGAGCGTATCAAAGCAGTGAACAAACGTGCACAGCTGCTTTTCTCATCTAGTTCTACTTAAAGCATTCACAGGAAACACAAGACAAAATACTGGCGTTAGCTCCAAAAAATGTAGGTGATTTCAGCGAGGCCAGAAATTCCAGGCACCAACTTCTTTTTTCTCTCTTTTGAGTGGGTGTTCACTTCTAAGTTGCAGACGTGTTAGCAATTCAACGACTGAATGAATTAGTGTTCAACTTAACAGTCTTTGTTAGGTTGGGAGGTTATTACTGCTTGTTCTGCTAAAGTGACAAGTTAAAATAGGTTTGTATCTGAAAAGTTGTTTTCTCCAACACATATTCCCCAGCTTTCCGTACCAAATAATTTTCTTCCATCACATCAACTCCTATTGTATGAACCACCCCTGCCAGCTCCACCACTGCAGCTGGGATAGACAAGGAGAATGAGCAAGGGGACAGGCAAGGAGGAGCGAGCTCTGCCCCCAACGTTTCCCTTTGGTCTGCCATCTTATTTTTCTAGGCATTTTTTGTTGTTTACACAACACTTCTCAACAAAGGACTACACTCACATTTGCAGGACACGTTTGGCTTTAAAAGCAAGCAACCAAAGGCACAATCCAAGAGTAGCGAGAAGGCTCCACTTCATCTAGCCACGAGCCTGAGAAACGTGTTTGCTCTCAGGCACTACTTGGTGCACCAGATGGAAAGCTGCGATTTCCCAACTTTGCAGGTGATTGTTATTAATGGAAAACCCAAATTTTCAAGGTTGAGCTGACTGGTACGGAGGAGAAAAAAAATACCACCACATGTAGAGTTTTTTGAAGACTCAGATCCATTTTGTACTAGTAAACAAGCTTTTATCCTTCNTTTTCTTTCCTTTTTTTTTTTTTTTTTTTTTACTTTTAGGGTAGCTCACAAGCTGCTGACAACTCACACTGTACTAAGAGCTGTTCACACCGCACAAAGTGTTTACCACTCACAACTGATGCTAAAAATTAATTTACAGCACCGCTACAGCAAGCTTTGACAAATTGTCATGTGTTGACACAGTCATAAGTTGTTGGTTAAAAAAAGTAACACTTCCCTCTTCTGCCACCTCATGTTCGAGACCAAGGATGGGCACATTATGCAAAGTTTGGGCGTTTGTAAGCTTCACAAATGTTTGGGCTTCACAAAACAAGCTTGGT
This sequence comes from Pampusana beccarii, assembly GCA_013399365.1. Lineage (NCBI taxonomy): Eukaryota > Metazoa > Chordata > Aves > Columbiformes > Columbidae > Pampusana > Pampusana beccarii. The sequence goes on along the minus strand of VWYH01004898.1, from coordinate 1,216,025 downwards.
TGTGAAAATTTTTTCTCTTACAGTTAGGGGCATGTTTATTGCCAAAAAGACTCTAGCAAGAAAAAAAATCCTTTCTTATCTACCAAGATCTGTGTGTTGTGCATAACTATGAGGAAAGGCTATAAAATAAATCACCTTGCATGATACTTTTTCTAGATAAGATCACCCAGGGACAAATACCTTGTATCAATTACTCAGAGCTGCAGATACCACCCTCCTCCTGCAGAAAAGAAGGAAAAAAAATGTAGCTCCAAGTAAGAGTTTTAATTGTTCTCAGCTGTCACACAATGTTATCTTAAGTGAACTCATTTATTTCTTGATTCTTCTGTATAGCTCTATATGGAAAAAAAAAAAGCAACAGCATTCATCAGACAAGGTCCAAATTGATTTCCGTGTACTCAAGATAGTAAGTGTTAGTCAGCACTTGTGCCCAGGGCAGCTCTTAAATCTTAATTCCTCCTCTTCTTCCTCAGGGTAGGACAAATAATCAGTCTAGTTTACACCCTGGAATCAGCAATGGACACAAAGGTGGCCTCAGCTGAAACGAGCAGTGTTTCAGTGGCGATGCTACCTCAAAACGTTAGGCCCACACAGGCATAAATCGAGGCAAAGAAACAAGGCCAAGGATGGAGAGAACCAAAGCAGCAGGAGATAACCAAGGCATCCATTTGGCTGAGGTGTCAACGACTACACATTATTTTTATTTTTCTTGTCTTCTGAAGTTCAAGTTCCTCTGCACTCTTTACACTCTCAGCGCCTGCCAAATGGGCTTTACGAGGGGCCACCACTTTATGTTGTGCACCAGCAACCCGGCCCTCCAGCACTCCCATACCTCTCCCTAAGCGCCATCACCTCTCAGAGCACACACTGCGGAAGAATGCAGAGGAAATGCATCCAGGAAATTAACTTGGCAATACAAGTAATTCATTTGCTTTTCACCCCCTCCCAAGACTTGTACAAAGAAGAGATGCTTCGAGCGGTTCCTAGGTCCTGAGGAGGGGCAACGCTGTACCTTTGCAGAACCAATTCACCTGCCTCATGCCTCCGTCAGTGCACGATCCATGTAATTTCTCTACAAAACTCAAATCACATAACATCAACAAAAAACAGCTCCTGCAAAACACAGAATCATTTCAGTTGGAAGAGACCCTCAGGATCATCGAGTCCAACCATAACCTAACCTAACTCTAGCACTAAACCATGTCCCTAAGCACGTCGTCTAAACGCCTTAAGGGGGGGATGAAATTCCATGCAGACCCTTCACTTGGTCACACCCCACACACCCTGTACAGAATTTCTTTACCATCTGAGATGTTACTCTGACAAATCACATGTATTACCCTCTGATCAATCTAATGGATGTAAAGGACATTTACGTCATTACAGCCAGGACAGACATTATCTTGTGCTGCTGACTGGAGTGATATTATTAGCTTAGATTGCTGTATATTTAGAAAGGCACTCAAGTGGCAACTCCTACCTCCCTCCCCCAAAGTAACAAAAATTTATAAATATTTTCAGTGCATCATGTGAAATGCTTTATTTCACTGGATTCAGTCCAAGAGTCAACGAGGTTGAAATAAAGATGATTCAACTACTAAGCCAAAATCTTCAGCTGTTCAACTACCTAGAAAGTAACACTCCTTCTCTTCCACCTTGTAAGAAAACTGATAAATCCTAAGTTTTACTGTAAGTTACCTCAACCGCCCAAATATAATCTCTCCTGTGTATTTTTACTTCTTTGCTGTATAGAAGGAAACACAAAGAACTTTAAGTTGCTGAGTTATTACTTTAAGGATGGGAAAAGCCCAAGACATCCCCACTAGCCCGATGAAGAACACTATCATGAAAAAGGGGGACTTGGGCTTTCATGTTTCTTTTTTGTTTGTTTTTTTTTTTTTTGAGAAAATGTATCTATTTACTTGTGACAAGTTTTTTCCTGATGGATCCAACTTTTGAGTGTGAAGAAGCCACCCACAGGCAGAAGGGTCTTTCTTGCCAAGTCCCTTACGTGAGCTCGTGCCTCCTCTGACCAATGCAGTGCAGGAAAGCCAAGAGGGTTCAACATCTGAGAGAAGCAGACCAAGGATCTACTGTGGCCTCCCTGCATCAGCCCTCTCCGTTCTGCCCTCCCCTTCATGTTTTGGCATGGGGAGCATGGCAGAATCTTGGCCAACCCCACAGCTGCACTCCCTCCTGCTGCTATTTGCAGGGCATTATTAATAGAAGAAAGCCATAGAATCATTTAGGTTGGAAAAGACCTTTAAGACCATCTAGTCAAACTGTTGCCCTCCCACTGCCAAGCCCACCCCTAAAACATGTCCTTAAGAATCACAGAATCATGGAATACCATGTTAGAAGAGACCACAAGGATCATGTAGTCCAGCCTTTCTTGGCAAAACCACAATATAGACAAGATGGCCCAGCACCCTGTCCAGCTGAATCTTAAAACTGTCCAATGTTGGGGAACCTACCACTTCCCTAGGGAGATTATTCCATAAAGATGACACATGCCCCACAAGCCCTCACCAAGATTTCAAACCCAAAAGGGAATATATGAAGCTGTCCTGCTCTCTTGATGATGGACACAAGTAAACAAAGGTGTACATATATATAGTGAATATATACACTGCATATGCACTGGGTAGCCCCTGCCTGCATGGAATGCAGACGGTATGAAACAAACCCCATGGCGAGAAATTAAAAAAAAAAAAAAGAAAAAAAAAAAAAAGTTGCATCTGTCTTATTCCCTGAGCACTACTCTTCCAGCCAACGAGGACGGGACACTAAGCCAAATGCTTCAGATCTGCTGGTGTTTAAGAGGGCCTCTCCACTCCCAAAGCCAGTGGCACCAGTGACTAACTACACCGTGGGCAATTTTCCTGTCTCTGCTCTGTGTCTGCCTTCACGTCACTACAAAGGTCACGGCGTCATATCTGCTACACTGAGGTCTGCCACCCACCAGCAAACAGGGAAGGAGCTTATCTGGACAGTCTGGCAGGACCTCCTGCGAGCATTTGGGGGTGGGGGGAAACCTTGCAGCTTTCCACTGAGGGGGGGCGGGGTGTGCTTAAAAAAGTTTCCAGTTCTTAAACCTTGAGAAAGGACTGAAATGCTAAAATTACTTTGAACTGAAAGGATCTCAACCTGCACCAATACTGCACAGCAGGTTTTGCTCAGCAAAGCCCAGGCCCAAAGAAGCTGTCCCATTCCTGACTCTTCCTCTCTGCTGGAGAAGCAATGGGAAGCTGTAGCTCCGTAAGCATGAAATGGTAGGAAAAGGCATCAGATCTTTGTCCCTGACTCTCTGGAGCACACATTGCACTTCCAGCCCTTGCAAGCAGAAGGAACTTGGCGGCCTTGTCAAGAGTTTAGTCCATGTTCCCCCTTTGCAGCTCCATAAACAAGGAAGTGCAAGGACCCTTCAGGAGGCAGACTGGGAACCTCCTGCCACCCCCCTCATGTGCATGCATGTGGGTATTCCTCCCCTTTGCTTTACAGTTTAAGCCTTTTTCTAACTGCATACATTAATATATTTTTAATTACTTCCTCAGCGCTACATCTGTTGCACGGTCCATAGCAATCAATGCCAGCATTAGCTACAGCATTACCACAGAAGCAAAACACGTAATTCTTTGAAATAGGACTCTTTTCTTCCCTGACTTCTCACAGTCATTTATCGCTAAATAAATCCATCTGATTTCTTGCTTGACTTGTGTCTACTCAGATCAAACCTTTACTAAAGCTGGAAGCATTTTGTTTCTAGCAAATATATTCCCATGCTCCCAAATGAAATCTCTACTTCTGGCTGAGACAATGTCATCCAACTTTTATTGTAGTGCAATGCTTCCAAACAAATGAACTTAAAAATTCAGTTAAATGGCAACACATAGCTGAAGGGCTCTAGAGGTTTATCTGTCTCATGGCAAAAATTACTCTTTGTACAGCATTTGTATACACGACTGGAGGAATCTCTGGATGTTTTTGAGCCACCTCAGGCCAGAAAGGTAACTAGGTAACAAAGAAAATCATGTCAGGTTTTATGAGACCGTTAGCAAAAATGCTTAAATCAGATCATTTTGGTTAGTACCTTGTGAAATCCTCCTATCTACTCCATGTGGTGTGACCTGGTGTGTGCAACTTGGTTCCAAGACGGGGGAAAGAATGAGCTCAACAGTTTTTCAGAGACTGGTCTCACCTACAGTGCTGCAGCCTTGCTCGACCTTTCGACCCACAGCGATTTTCACAAGAGAAATCACTGCAAGAAAGGTACCAGTCAAAGTAGTTAACAAGTCCACCTTTTATCCCTGCAGATAAGGACAACTCAATGAAAAGACGAACGTGCTCCCCCCAAGAGCCTCCCGGAGGCTTTTTTTCTTTACAGGATGTTCAAGGAGCCACCACCCCCTTTATGGGGTGGTGAGACATGGTGGGGGAAATGTTATCAACTCTTTGGTATTTCCCCCAAATTATAAAAGCATCCCAGTTTCAGGAGTTGCTGGGCCACAGGAAGGATGTGTTCAAAGCCCTGTCTGTTCAGCAGCACAGGTGCCAATGTTGGCAACACAAAAGCTGAAAAGGCACATGGGCATATGCAAAAGTTTACTTCAGCACAAAGCAAAGCAAGACCAGGACACAGAGATCCTAAATTAGTCCAGTTCCTGTCTTCCCAATGACTTCTCTCACCATTGGAAAACCTTTGGTTTGGATTTAAGTCAAGTCTGGTTTACAGTGCTCAACTTTGGCTGTCAAAAAAAAAAATAAAACAACTCTGCTGGAATGCCTTACTCATTACACAGCCTCGCAAAAATTATTAGCTATGTTACAAGGCATTTCCCTTTGGGAACCAGAAGGGGTGAAGAAAGGGGATGGAGAGTGAGAGTTTGTGGTTTCTAATGCAGAAGCAAAAAAATAAATAAGTAAGAAGAATACAGGATCTAATGTGTTTACATTTGTCAAAACAAGTTTCCTGGAGACACAGCGGGTTCATGCTGCTGAGCTGTCACTTCTGCTAGAAACTGCTGCCTCATGCTATTGGGAGGTCAGTCACTGACCTACTTTCTGATAGAACTGAATTCATTTGCTACTTCTGTACACAAGCCTTTTTTTTTTTTAAAGGAATATTCAACAAACCCATAAAAAGCTACCTTTCATCCAACTTGGAGCTTCAACTGTGTGAGGCTATTACACACCCTGGCATGGGACCCACTGTGCTTGGTCTGCTTATTCTTTCGGAAAAATCTGTACAGAATATTTTTAATGAGTTGACGCTGCCAATAACATCATTCCTTTTTGAACTCTTACATTACACTAATACCAGCGATGCAACCCACTACAGACAATAAGGGAGGCTAAAACTCGAACATACTGTGCTTTGTCTAGGCTGCTGCTGAAATAGATGCCTACCACAACAGGATTAGCTCCACAAATAGACAGATGCATGGCACAATATATTTACAGGACTAAAACACAAAGTTAATAACAGAAAACAAGATGAGTGGGTGAAACTTATAAACTGATCACTTTTTTATCCAATCATCCCCTGCACAGAGCCAGATAACAAACATCTGTGCTCACCAGGAGCTGGTGATACGGGAGAAGCACTTGAACTAAAACATTATACTCAAAAACTGAAGTAGCAGAAGTAGTAGCAAAAGACATGCCACCTACTTGCTCTCTTTGTTTAAAGGCTACACGCACACATCACTAAACACATTCTTTCATTAAAACAAAACCATAGTGAAGGGTTTCATGGATCTTCCAAATCCTTGAACCATCAAAGTATCAGCTCTTGAAATCGTCCTTAGCAATGCCATAAATGAAAGCTCCACTGCTTGGGCAGACTCATCTTTCCAGGGCTCTTGTGGGTAGCTGCACCGCAGCGCGGAAAGAGAAAAGTACCGTACCGTTCCGTGAAAGCAGGGCCTTTCTGCATTAGGGCTCTAGACTAACATTTGGAAGGCAAGAACCCACCAACTAACACTTGCATCAGACCTCTTCAGCAACCTGGTCTCTTACATTCACCTCACCTTCTGTCTGCAACGTGAGGATAAGGATCTTTTCCAAGTGCTTGGCTTGCTTAGTACCAAACCATGGTGGGCTAGACTTGCACCTTCCTCTGCATTTCCCCAGGGTCCAATCTAACAATACTGGGGGTGGTATCATAATACAGGACAACTAAGCGGTATCACAACAGATTTATGATCACTCGAGTTCCTGGACTTGATAAGGCTCATGTGCCAAAGATAACTATGCCAAATCCAGCACTTGCAACTGCAAGTGCTTTTTTGTCAACCTTTTTAGCTTTTATCTGTGCGTATTTGCAAGCCCTGAATCTGAAGTTCAAATAAATCCAATAATTCACTCAAATCCACTAGGATTTGAAAACATTAGGGAAGTGTCAAGATGTCATTGAGCTTGTTCTGCAGAAAAGAGTGCTTTATAGTTTCAGAAAGAAACAGACAAGGGAGCTATTTAACGAGACGGTGGCATATTGAAACATGGATAGATAAGTAATTAATAGCTACGTTCTCTAAGTGAAAACTTTTCTGAGTGAAAAATCAGTTTATATGAAAAACTACAAGTCAGTTGCTGCCATTTTGGGTGGATGAGAACTGTCATGCACGTTAGTATCTCCATTACCATGAAGGATTTTACTCCTTTAAGGAACTCACAGAGACCTTCAAATAAAACAGCATGTGGGAAGCAAGGAACTAACAGGAGACACCAAAAAAATGTTGACATTCATAACCAGAATTCTAATGAAAAATGTTATCAGGAATACACGAAAATGGGGGAGAACTTCTGCCACAAGAAGTTAATGTTATAGCAAGAGGTTCATTTTAGTCTCTTAGGAGCAAGAGTAATTGCATAGTTGTATAGCAGTTGTCATTAGGATACAGAACACTAGCCATATGACCTCTATATATTGGTAGCCCAAAACATTTTGCTATTAGAAAGGTCCAGTATTTGACTAGTAGATCATCTGATTCAGAACCCTCTTAACCCTGGCGTGCAGGTTTCTTTACCTAATTTCTACAGAGCTGCAAGTGGAACACACGACACCTTAAAGTAAACAAAACAGGAGAGAGGAAAAATAGTCATGCTCCACAAAATAGTGAGTAGCAACCCATTAATTAAGCATTTAATTATTTTTATCACTCATGTCTGTCTTCACAGTTTAAAGTCTCTCTCGGCAATCAACCAATTTTGGGATTCACTGCTGTCATGCCAATCGTGGCAGTATCTCAGCTAAAAAGGCACTGTCAAACATAATGAAGTTTTCCATCAGCTTGTACCCACACCGGTGCTGCGCACAGCACACGCTGCCTGGTGAGGGAAGGCGGGGATAGGACTTTACCCACCCTACATCCCAAGGACTGCAGAATGGTCCTAACTGGCAAAGGCACAACCGAATCACACTTACAGTTGAGAAGATACGCTATAGAATCCACCTCACACTCCTATACAACGTACAAATAGCACCCTATAGGCTTTGAAATATATTCGAGAATTTTCAGTTGTTTTCTTGTGTTTTCTTTCCAACTTTCCTATTATCTTTTCCAACCTGCACATGACTCAGACTAAGGCATGCTATAAACACGGAAAAATTTCTCAGCACTTCACTGTTAGAGCTCAACCTTTCCCTCAAATCCATGGACACCATTCCCTGTCCTTCACCCAGGGATGTTGCACACAGAGCATGCAGAAGGACAGAGGAGAAGGATTCCCTGCTGGGAAGGAGAATATACATCTCTCCAATTGGTATTCCTGTTTCTAACAGTTTGTTTTCATGCTGGTCCTACTGGAACTGGTGTTGGCAGAGACCAAGTAGTAGGCTAGGGCTTATAAGGCTTTGTAATACAAAATAATAGTCACCGACACAATGAGCTGTGCGTTTGTACCTGCTGGCCCAGGCAGAGGCAGTACCGATATCTTAACTGTAAAGTGCATTACAGTGCATTTACAGTGCCTCACTTGAATCATCTCTGCTTTATCTGCCCCTAGTAAGCTCTGGCCCAGCAGCCGAAACTCCCAAGCAGCTGGTGGCAGCGACCATCTGAAACCAGTGACCTTCTGAAACCAGTGACAGTCTGAAACCAGTGACCATCCAAAACATTGTACATCAGGCTTCCAGCTCCCTGCACAGGGGCTGTCACCCTGTGTTCACCCAGCACGCAGCAGCGCAGCCAGGACCTGACCTACTCGGCCTCTGGGCATCGCTGCAACATAAAAGACGACAACACACATGCCAAAGAGGGGCAAATATTCAGTCCTGGAGCAATGGCATGCTTTACAGCAAACACCTTGCAGCCCAGAGCTTGAAACAGATGATGTGAAAGTCTGCATCAAAAAAACAGCAAGCTGCACTGTTTGGCATCTCGGCTTGCAACCCCTGTGAAGTCCAAATAGCTGAAATACAAAACTCTGAGTAAGAGCTATTTTAAACCAATTTTGGCAGCTGCTAAAGTCGGAACCAGGATGCTGGCTGTATGGTTTCTTGCCTACTTCTCCTGGCTCCAACGGGCCAGCAGCAGTGAGGGGACACCCGCCTGCCTTGCTTAGGAAAGCTCTGATGCCTCCACCTTCCTTCAGATCAAGTGTGCTGGGTTCCTGCAGCAAGGAGCGCCTGTCTCTGCCACTCCAAGGACAGATGAAGCATATTACCAATAAAAATCGGAATCTTCAAAGTTTCAGAAGTTCCCTTTCCATAAAGCAAGCCTTAGACTTAGAATAACTGATAATGAGCTGCAAAGCCCTTTTTTATAGGCACTCACTTGAGATGACCCACATAACTCATCCACTTCGCCACTTAACTTTTCCAAACTTACAGCAGTATAAAAACTTTTACAACCACGTGTGATCATGTCACATTTTATGCTTTATGTATAAAACCACCTAGTGTATTTTTTAGTTTTTCAGAAAAAATTAACATCTCCACACAGGTACGTGGACTGTGATATCAATTTATTTATGCCTGAACAGCTAACATTTCCTGATCCTGGTCACTTCTGTGTTCCTCTTTACCTTTGCCATCAGCCTCCTCTGAAACATCTGAGCATGTTTCAGCTTTCCAAACACCAGCCAACCCAGCACCGTGGCTGGAGCACAGTTTGCCATGTAGCAGAGCTTTGTTTCCCTGGGTCCCCAGGCTGCACAAAACTCCTGTCCCGGTTTCCTACCTGGGAACACATGATGGGAGGGTGGGATTAAGCCTCGTGACCACACAGCACGGGCTACAATGCGTTAAACTAAATACAACAAAATAGAAATAAAAATAAGGAAAGGTCCAAAAAAAGTGGATTTACATTAGGTATAAAGAAGAAATTCTTCACCATGAGGGTGCTGAGGCGCTGGAACAGGCTGCCCGGAGAAGCTGTGGATGCCCCGTCCCTGGAAGTGTTCAAGGCCAGGCCGGATGGGGCTTTGAGCAACCTGGTCTGGTGGAAGGTGTCCTGCCCATGGCAGGGAGGCTGCAACTAGATTGTCTTTAAAGTCCCTTCCAACCCAAACCATTCTACGATTGTAAGCAAATTCTATTTTTTCCAGTGCACACCACAAGAACATACATATCTGTATATATTAGTGTCCTGCATCTGTGTTGGATGGAGGGAGGACGAGAGGTCAAGTCAGGAAATTTCTGGAAAAATCATTGCAGAAAGAGGGGAGGGAGTTTTTTGCACAACCACAGCAAGGCCCGCAGGGATGGGAACGTGCAGGGGAAGCAGTGGGGGTGGGAAGGGATGCTGTTCAAATGGCATTGCTGGCAGAGCGTGAGGTCAGCCAAAGGAGGTCATGTCATTCCTGCAGAAAACCCTGCCAGAATTATCCTACTGGGTAAGAATGATCACCCTCACAGAAAGAGGGCAACACACAGGCTTGGTCAACATAAGCGATCCAGGACCTGGGCTGTGGAAAAACAAATCCCAGGAATCAAGGCTGCTCCTGACAAACTGGACACAGATGGAGTTCAGCTGCTGAAACACATAACTGGAGTGACATAATATTAGAACATATTTTTATGCTTACTAAGACAACAACAAACTGAAGCCTGAAGCTGTATTTTGGGCATGCTAGCTCAAACTATCTTTAGACAGGAAAAGTGTGTGTGTGTACAGATGTTCCAGCAGGCATGGAAAGCAGAGAGCTGGAAAAAGCGCTCGCTCACTTCCAAGCCCTATAAAACAAGTCTGTTGTAAACACGGGTGGGAATAAATACACCTGGCAATACTGAATCAAAATAAGAAAAAGAAAAAGAAAAAGAAAAAGAAAAAGAAAAAGAAAAAGAAAAAGAAAAAGAAAAAGAAAAAGAAAAAGAAGAAAAAGAAAAAGAAAAGCAGGCAAGAAGTCATTAGCTGGTCAGGGACTGGTGAGGTTTAATGGTTACATACCTCCCCCAGATTCGCTTCTCCCAATGGATGTTTTCAGGTGTTACCCTCCCGTGGTGCCCCCCTACATTTTACTACTCTTGCCAGCTCTTTCATCCAGCTTTCTAACTATCTCACTTTCACAGATGCTTCTGCTGGAAGCACGATTGAAGCTATAAATTCATGTCTACACATCTGTAACAAAAATAATTTTTCTAAAAGCTGTTCTTCTTCCCTATCGATGGTGACAGAAATTATATAGAGTTGCTGGCAATTCAGGGGTCTCGCAGCAGCTTTAAACACCCACCAAGACACAGAGTAATGCTGTCTCACAAGGAAAACAGCAATAATGGAACTTTATCTATCTATCTATATATATGAAGCTGTCATTCTTGGAATCATTTCTATTTGTGAAGAACTGAAAAACACAAGAAACGGCCACAAAGCTCTTGTTCCATGGAGCAACTATTATTTTTTAAAGTAAAACATAATTATCACCTCTCTCCAGAAAAAGACTCAGAGTCCATCAGTGCAAGGACAGATCTAATTTACCATGGTCACTGCTCAGCTTGCAGTAGTAGAAACATAAGGGTAGCAACCACATGAAGCACAATTCAGACCTCCCTTGAAAAAAACCCTGTATAAATAGAAGATTAGGACGCTTCCATGTTAGATTATGACTGAGTCCTGCTTTTAGCCAAAAAAACGGTGTGGCAAAGAGCTGAGTTAAACCTCGGACACAGGAGGCCCTGCACGTGGGGGGCTTTCTGCCACCAGGACAGACACCCCTGCTGCAGCCACGGACCTGAGCTCCGGGCAGAGCAAAGAGAGGGTCCCCAGGTACATCCAGCACACATCTAGTCATGTTTTCCCTTGCCCTCCATATACGGAAACCCTTGGTTCCATGACCAAAGCAAGCAATGCTTGTAGGGGCTCTAAGAGCATACTAATAGTACAGAAGACGGTTCATCACACAACCTCCTAATCTTTCTTAATCTCAAACCAACAGCAAAGCAGAAACTCCACAGCTTGTGCTTTTGCCATGACGCAGAAGCAACTGCTTCTGCAAGCAGGACAAGACAACTGTGATTTGCACAGAAGCGCACCTCCTTTGGGCTCAGCTTGATTTATCTTTATGGCAAATAAATTAACCGTGGGCAACCAATGGGTTAATATTGGCACGACAAATTCCAGCCGTGAAGATGTGGAAGAAAGAGCACAGCTTTGGGTGACGGAGACAGGCCACCACCCTGCTGGCGGCAGGGTGACGGGGGAACCAGATAAAGGGAAACAAAAACGCACCAACAGGAGCAAAGGCAGATAATGGAGACTGATTACAAAAAAAAAAAAAAAAGAAAAAAGAAAAAGCCAAAGAAGGGAAGCCTGGCAGACAGGGACAGTGCTTGCAGGGAAAACTCTATGTGGTATATTGAAAACAAGGGCAGGAAGGCAGGAGCAGAGTTCAGCGCTGGACCTGGAAGGGTCTGGTGCACCCTGGCGAGTGTCGCTGCCTCCAGGAGAGCCCGGGAGCGTTCCTAAGCACCTCTTGTCTCCGTGAACCAGCACAAAGCTGTGCTTGCAATGGGCGTGCAGTGCCACTGCTACCCCAGTGTGACAGCCAGCAGCTTCCCAACATGTGGAGAGGCTGCTTGTAATTCTAGCGTTGCAATGGTATTTGCCATGAGTTTCGTTAAGGTTTTGACATTTAGCAAAGTCACTACTGTTTTTAGTGAAATTCACACACACACATGGTGCTTAGAAAGAGAGATGGGGAAAAATATAAGCTGAATAGAAAGTTGAGCGTCTTTCAACTTAATTTGTTAGTAGGTTCATCATCATTTTTTTGACAGAATAATCTTTTCACAGTGAATTATTTCCACTGGAAAAAATAGGAGACCAACAAATTGCTGGATGTAATTTGTGCCCTAAATAATAAAGCAATTAATGGCATTTTAGCAGGAACACATTTTTCTCTCCAGAAATAAAATCCCTATTTCATCTCATCTAAATTGCTTGGTCAGCTTCAAATGAGAGCAATATAAATCTCCTTCCCATACTGCTTCTGTTATCTATGATGAAGGGAAGAGACAGAAGGTAATCCTGTGTTCTGTATTCACTGACACATCATTTTCATGCTACACTACACTGTAATTTATTTCTAATGGGATAAATCTCTTGTAGTCTCCCTGCATTGTTCAGCCACACACACATCCGCAACTGGTACCGAGATTGCGGGACTGGCAGGTGTAACATCCAGGGACCACGCTCGGTGGAATTTGGATGTCTGCTCCACATTTCAGCGGTGCTACAGCTGTGAAAATAAACAGATAGACTGTACAATTAAGGTATGCTTTTATTCTTTCCCACCCACTGCCTCCTGGAAGCAAGGCAGTCAAAGAGTACAACACTTTTCAGTACTTATTGTAACTGTCAACTAAACTTGTAATTTCGCATCCAATCGGGTTGAGACATTACAAAACGAGCCAAGAAACATTAAAGGACGTGGAAGCCGACTGAAACTGAGAAGTCTTAGCAATAACAGAGATATCACTTGGTATGAAGGAAAATATCTTGAAAGCTCCTACTGCTGTCCTGATCAAGGAGAATGCAAGAAATAAGTAAACAAATGTAAGAAAATCAAGCTGGGGCTCTGAAGCGCTACATGCATTATTATTGTTTAAAACCAACATCTTCCATAGGATATAAAAGAAGAAGAAAAAAACCTGAGCTTTAGGTTTATAAAAGCTTTCTTCAAGTCAAAAAAGTCTGGACTTGGGGCCAAGTTGAGGATCCAGTTATTCTTGATGCAATCCTGAAATGGCTAGGCACAAACAGAAAGCTACCTATGATGTTCCTGCAGAAATTATTATATTTTCAGAAAACATCCGTGTTTACTTGTAAAATGATTTTCTCTGTTAAATTGTGCAAGACTACCACAACATTTAATTTGCTGCCAGCTAATAAACAGTATTATCAAGGGCCACAACTTAAAGAGACAAGAATCTCAGTACTACTATGCCTTTCACACCCACCTCTCTACTTCAGCTGATTGCTATACTCACATAAAGAGTGCACTTTTACAAAGTAAAATATTATCTAACTAGCTGTCTGCTACTTATCTAGCTACTTGTACGGCCTCCTCACTCCAGCAGTTTACAACAGGATTAATCTCATCTGATTCAGATGCAAGGTAAAAACTTGCAGCCAAGTCATATCTGTCCAGATTTCCTTTACTGTCGATGCAAAGTGGCAGTCCCTTCCAGGGCACACGTCACACCATTTCAGGTAGTCACATTCAAGGAGGTCAACAAACCCCTTTGCTGCCTACAGAAGGGACTAAGAGCTCTGCTGCAGCCAACTGCACCTGGACAAACAAACCCCTGCTCCAGGGCATCCGGCAACAAAAGAGCTGGGTCTGGTCTTCTGGGCCAAGGTCACTCACAGCAGAGTTTCAGTAGCTTTGCCATCTCCAGCTGGACTGGGGTCCTCACTGCGCCCCAAGCCCCCCCAGGTAGGATGGTGACAGCAACAGCAAGACTAAGGGCAGAAGAAATCTAACACCAAGCAGTAGGGTTGAAGCTGCTTTATACTGCTTCTTGCTACAGATTATGAATCTGCTCTGTTAGCTCTGGTTTACCAACAGTTCACGCTTCAGAAATTTGACAAAATACCCCAAAGGCTAACTCTTGCTGAACTTCATCGCTGCTGCCATGACCAATTTGTATTATGACTTTGTTCTAGGGATGCATCTACAACCACTTATGTGGAGGGCCCAAACGACTTGACTCAGCCTAGCCAGGCAGGCAGCGCTTCTCACGTCCGCGCCGGGTCGTGGGGCAAAAGAAGCTGTCTCAAGGAGACTGGCTACCAATTTAACAGGGTTTCCAGCTGAGATTCTGCAAGCGAAGCTCCCTGCAGAAGCCTCGCCAGATGCTCCTGTGGCTCCATGGAGCGCCGGCCGGGGAAGCCCTCGGGCACCCGGAGCTGCCCCCCAGCAAGCCTCCAGCTCTCACAACCGGCCTCTGCTGCAGCCCAACCTACCGATGGGGTCCGGTGCCAATCCATATTCTGGTATCTGTTGATTTCAAAATCTCAAATACAGCAGGTCCTGTGTTCACTTAGGCTCTTGTCATCCAAAATTCCCTCTTAAATGCAATCCAGACGAGCTCCTTGGCGTGGATAGCACACACAGCGGCTGCCCTCGCTGGCATTCAGCAGACTGTTTTCAGAAGGGACCAGAATAATTTTAGAAAGACTGCCTTTCCCTGTGCTTGGAAAGGGGCTCCTTGATCACGCTCCCAAGCTCAGACCCTGGTTTCTGAGCATCTCTGGCGAGGGAGGGCAGCATAACCCACACCACCACCGACACAGGAAAACGCTGTGCCATCACTGAGCTGCCTGTGATGCTTATCAGGTCTCACAAGGAAAACACATGACCTTGAACATGGCTCTTGGCTGGCAAAGAGAAGCGCATACTCTGTCATCTGGTGGCTCTAGACACGAAGGATAGTGTCACATGAAGTGCGGGGGTCTGTCTGCACCTACTGCCATGGTTCACCCTACTGCAGGGGGGCTCTGTGGCACATAAAAGGGCAGGTAGAAAGCAAACCCTCAAAAGCAATGCCCGGCCACAGTCTTCTCAATACCAGGAGCCACAGTCATCCTACAAGGCTACCAGGAAAGACTGCTGGAGGAAGAACCAAAAGGGTTAAACCTGGTTAGCTGAGAAGGTCATGGTAAATGGTAATTAATGTCCTTGAGGCACGTGCAAGTAAAACAGCAAGATTAAATCTGGGAGGAAGATGCTGGGATTCCCACTGCAAACAATTCTGTGGCAGAAACGTTGGGTTGGTTTGGGTGCTGAAACTGTCTCCCCAGGCAGAGGGCTGGAATCTTCTCGCCTCAACCTTTTAAAGCTAGGCTGGATGAGAAATAATAGGAGGCTGGCAGGGAGAGAGCAAGCAGATGATCAAATAAGCCTTTTGTGTCTTAAATTTCTAACTCTCTGAAAAATCAGCTTCTCATCCAAGAGGCTGATGACACTGCCACTAGGAATAAAAATGATGGCTGTCTGTACCCCAGTGCAGATGTCAGAACAGGAGCGGCAGGGATGAGGTGGCACGACTGGCCTAGCAAGAGAAGAACCAGCTGCTTCAGCCCTGAGACATGAGAAGGTGCTGAGCTGCAGGGATAAAAGCAGGGAGAATGAACAGGGTCTGATCACTTTTCTATGAAAGCATAGTTTGCAAAAAGGAACCAGAGCTATAAAGAACATCTAACTGAAATGTGCTACTTGTACAAATGAAGAAAGGATAAAAAAAATTAGTGTGGGATGTTATTTTTGTACCCACATTGTGAAAGTGGTCTAAAACTCAATAAGTTAAACATTTTTTTTACTGTAGTAACTGCCGTCATCTAAAACACCAAATGAAATAAATGCGAAACTGTATTAAGTTAAACATGCAAGCAGCCACAAATGAGGAGGGCCAGCGTTCAACCCTGAAGATGATCTGTAGCCACAGTTACATCATCTTAGGTCACTTTTAAATAAAGCTACAAGAAAATTCTTCACTCCCAGTGCAGTGTGTGTAACACGTGCTTTTTTCCTATTTCTACAGTAGCTTGCTTCACCTACTAGCCCCTGCAGATGGCTGTGAAACCAGAAAAAGTAGTGTACTGTCCACTGTTCCTAATTAAAATCCCATAGCCCTGTGGTCAGAGAGCTCCAGAGAACCGGCGAGGTCGCATGATTTGCTTGAGGTCAGACAGAAAAACCACGCTAGACCAGAGATGATGGATCTTTTGGCTCGAGCGTGCAATGCAGCACTCCTCAGCCAGGGCCAGAAAAGCAGCTACTGGCAAGCTCCGGTTCCTCTCAGTAACCTAACCTTAAATAGTTTAAATTTGCAAAGGAGAAAACACCATCTAAGTGTCCCCCCCCCACCTCAAGTGAACCAAGAGTAACTTTTTTTCCCCAAAAGGCTTCTTGTACACACGGATGTTGCTCTGGAAGCTGATGTGGCTCTGCCGTCTGTGCCCATCTTTAGCCGCTCCCTACAGTTTTTCTGTATCATTGAGTGCCAGTAAGTGTTCACACTCCAAGTAGTATCTGGTCTGACCATTTGCATGTTCCTCCAGCTGCTCAAGAGCCCATCTGCTCGGACAGGCTTGCTGGCATCACTCTCAGCACATGACCCAAGTGTTCCCATCACTTACCCTGGCGAATTCGGGGGACGTGCTGGTGACAAAGTGACAGATCTTTGCATTTGTGACAAATTCACTCCCTCTGTTACCTAGTATTTTTCCTAGGTGTTTACTTCTGGAGGCATGTCTGTGCCTTTGGTGAATTTCCAAGACTCACATCCACATGTTAAAATGGAAATAACATCTGAGCTGAAGACTCCTAGTTTGGTCTTTACATTTGTATTTTCAATGACGAATTTTGTTTAAGTTGGTAAACGCAGCTGTTGCCTCGCCAGTTGGTGACATTTCCTTTTGGACTACCCCGCTGGTTGGTGTGCCTCTGCCAAGACATGTAAATTGACTCATTCCTTGTATTCCTTTGCCTTTTTATACAATGCTTCAGTTGGGATTTGCTGCAGGTCTCCTGAGATTTGTTTTCCTAAGTAATTTTTAGCCCTGCAGTGCTAGACAGTCTTTACTCACATGTTTTCTGAATTATCACTTAAGCACCCTATGCTCGGGATGCTGGATCTAACTGATGTAGCATTTCACTGTATTCTATCTAGCTGTATTTTTTCTCATGGTGACTTGGTCATGTCAACATCAAGTCAACAGCAATTGTAAAGAGGTGACAGAAGATGCATGTCTCTTTTACACCAGTGTTATCCACAACGAACCATTACTCAGCTCTGTGCTTACTTCAGTGGTTCCAGCTTGTCAAGACTTCACAATTATTATAAATACATACTTGAAATGAGTAGATAAATGTCCTGAAAAGAGTACTTAAAACACCATCCCTCCTCCTCAAGAACATCAAACAAACAACTGTATCAGGTTGGCAGGCAATCTGCCTCAAGTGAGGGAGCAGAAGAGGCTATCAAAAAATCTGGACATTCCTTTATCTCCTGAATTGAAACGGCTGAGCTGAAGCTATAAGAGAAAAAAATTAGAATCTCTGTTTGGTGGGGGTTTTTTGTTTGGTCAGTTTGGCTTTTTGTGGGTGTTTGGTTTTTTTTTTTGGTCGTCTTTGCTCTTTGTTCTCTTCTCTTCTCTTTTCTTCTCTTTTCTTCTCTTTTCTTCTCTTTTCTTCTCTTTTCTTCTCTTTTCTTCTCTTTTCTTCTCTTTTCTTCTCTTTTCTTCTCTTTTCTTCTCTTTTCTTCTCTTTTCTTCTCTTTTCTTCTCTTTTCTTCTCTTTTCTTCTTCTTCCCCCCCATTTTTTCATTTTTCATGACTGTACCACTGAAAGGAACAAAACTTCTCTTCAACTGTTGAAATTTTAACACCTTTCTAGGATGTTTTAACTGGAATACAATTTCTCCATCAGTCAGATTATTATTTCTTTCATATTCCCATATTTCTCGAAGAACTCAGAAACTATTCATTCAATCATTCTGCAGCAATGGTCTCTACCTGCAGCTTCTCTAAATTTTGTTTTTAGTGAGTTTCTCATGTCTGCCTTTGTGCTGTGGGACAGCATCTTTAACCTGGCATTTTCAGTTCCTCTGGCAAAGTCATAGAGTTCCTCCCATTGTCGTCGTTCTTTTCCTGTCACTGAACGGTTTTCACTTGTTAACCTCAGGCCCACTGGGCGGTGGCACCTTACCTGTTGAGTGGATGCAGACAGAAGTGAAGGGGATAGTTTTTTCAGCAACCAGATCAGCTTCTTGAGCAAGGCTATCTGCTTTATTTCTCTTGGGGCCCTCTGCTCTTGTTCTGAAACCGACCTTCCTGCTGCTTTTGCTGGATGCATTCAAACGTCCGCTGTTGGCTTTGCTATTTCCATCCTTGGAAAACCTCACTATTTGGGCTTGCTTAGCTGGAAACCAGTTACATTTTTAGCAACCTATGCTTTGTTCACTTGGTAGTAAAACCAAAAGAAACACCTCCCTTACTAATTCTCCCGCAGAGGATTTTTTTTTCTTTTTTTTTTTTCCTTTTGGTCTTGTCACAAAAAATATCAATCACTTCGACTGCATGTGGAGACCCGAAGAGATGCACTGTGTTTGCCTCCAATGCACTCAGACCACAACGATTCCACCAGCTGCTCTGGGCACATCTTTACACTATGCCCACGCATCGCCAAGAGCCTCGAGAGCAGGCAGGGCTCTGACAGGCCCCGCGTGATGGCTTTGGAGACAGAAGATGATGCTTGGCCATCGATTCCGCCATTCTGTCAGTGTCCCTAACCCCGAGAAGGAAGTCTCTCCGTTACTAAGCAGACGTCAGGCTGAGGAATTTGGTCCAAATCTGCTGACAGCTCTTATCTCATCATAGTAGCTGCCTGTTGGTAACACTGTGTAATTGTCATTTCATGTACTGTTTGAAATCCAGTTCAGAGCAATCGACCGCTAATTGGTTCCCAGTCTATAAGCTATTTTTCTGCCTTGGAAGTCATAATTAATGCTATTCCCTCTGAGTTACAATCACCTTGCTTCATGAATATATTATAGTTTGTTTTCATTCTTAGATTGCTCTTCATCAATTCCTGGTCACAGACATTTTGCTTATTCAAAGGATTTTACTTGATGTATTCGTCCATCTCTTTCACCTGCACCTCTTTTGTTGTTGCAGCCTTTCTTCCAGTGTTCTAGAAACCTACTTTCAGTGGATTTTTTTTTTTTTCTTCTTTTTTCCAAAAACTTTCCTGGAAGAACTTGTCAGAGGCTTGCCTGGCTCACAGTTTTCACCAAAGCAGGTTGTACCATTTCAACCGAGACAGAATCTGTTTCTTACCTGTCATGTGCTTTGCTGCAAGAGCTACCTCACCATCTTCCTCTAATTTGCCTCTTTTCCAAGGACAGATTTTTGCCTGTAGCTGAACCCCAAATACAGAGTATCAGATCACTGCTTTTCATCTCAACCATGTCATTTGGCCAGTTCGGTTTCCGTCACAAGACTCTACAACCCTGCACCCAGTGAGTTTGGTTGCCACCTTGTTTTGGTTGTTGGGTTAAGTGGTACCCATGCACCACCAACCACTAAGGGAACACCTACATTCTACTCGATAAGGATGCTGCAAGATGAAAAGATTGCAGAGTACTCATATTTTACAGTAACGGCAGCCATTTCAATACCTGGCTTAAAAAAGAAACCACATCTTATATCTCAGCAGCAGTTGCGTTCTGTCTCCAGAGCTGCTGTGAGTTGTTCATACCTTCTCCAGCACAGCATTTTGCATGTCTCCCTCCTTTGTCCCCAGCATGCTAATATGTTAGTAGTTATCACCATCCAAATCTGATGCAGGTTCATGTTAGGACTCCCTAAATACAGTGAAACACAGAAACTTAACAACTACCAGAGCTGGGAGAAAAAATTCAGAAAATTTTTTTTTGGCTACTGAACTAGCTCATATTCTTCTATACTTATGGTACTAATTTGGTTCAGCAGATGGAGAATGAAAAGGAAGGTCCCTTTTGCCAACAATTTATACCACCTCACAGGAGAGACGGTATCTACACTCAGGCCCCACGTGACAAAGTCATTCTGGACCCGACAGTGGGTAAACCGTAAGGGAACAGCAGACTTTGCACTTGGATGGTCAAGCCACAGACCTGAAATTTTAACATTTAAAAGTCAGGTTCAAGAGAGGGCCAAAATGGGCAAAGAGTGTTGAAAAGAACAGCAGCTCAACATTGCAAAAGCCAAATCCTTCAGGGAGACAGGCTCCACAGAGCAGGGAAATCTAACCCAGAAGACCAGTACCTGGGGCTTGCTAACTTACTTTTTCAAAGTAAAATTGTGGGGGCCACCTATCAACCAAACAAGAGATGTACAAGCCAGACCAAATCAGGATGGTATCAGCTGCTCTGTAAATCTGCAGGATGGTCAACAGATTAGGTCGGTGCACTCTATACACTGGTGGTGTCATCCTTGGCACCAGCCAGGTTCGTGAATAGGGTGCGAGATGGAATGGGGCAAGAGAAGGGAAAAACAAAGTTCAGGGTTAAAATAGTCTTCTGATTAAAAAAGGAGACCAAAAATGCTATTAGCTGAGATATTTAGAAATCAGTGTCAGCCTTTATTTTATGCCAAATCAAGACACAAGACACAAACATGGAAGGCAAAGAAGAAACATTCAGAATAACATAAAAACTGGAGATGACAACAGTATTCACAGATAACCAGCTCCCAAGTAGTATAAATATAGACTGAGCGAATGTAAAAAATGTATAGCTGGCCTTACAAAAGCCAAACTGTCCTACTTCACCTCTTCTTGTTAACACATTGCAATGAACAAACAGGCATGCAGAGGCTGAGGCAAACAAAAGGAGTCCCAGGGTTGTGTTAAAAACCTTCTCGTATAACCCTGAGCAACTTCAGTGTGCCTCAGCTCACACATATGCAAGAGCTGTGTATACTGCAATAGGTGGATTTACCTAAAATTTGGTGATTAAAGTACTGCTCAGTGCAAAACCCTGAGAAAAGTTAAGTAATTCTGCCATTTCTGGTTACCTGATACATTTTTTCTCCATAAAAAAGTAGAACCTTGTTACAAAGAACAAAGAGCATTTAAAAGTGCCCTCTGCTTCTGAAACTGAAAGAGACTCTTGAATCCACTTGTTCAAACCCAGACTTTAAAACACCATAAGAAACACCATTAGACTGTCTGAAACGTGGACCATCGTGCTGCAGAGCCAATCTCTGTGGACGAAGAGCCACCGGCGGGCAGACACAGGACACAGCCGGTACCTGTCTGTGCTAACTCCCCACCAGCTCTCCACAAGGAAATTCCCAATGTACTTTTTTTGCTAGCCAAGAACAGGTGTCCGAGCAAATAGAGGTGTCACAAAAATCTGTAGCTATTAGGTCTCAGATGAAGAAAAGAGGAAGCTGAAGGAAGACTGAAGTAACTATTTCAGATTCACAAGAGAACAGCTATAATAGCTTCTGTTGATCCAAGTAATTACAATACTGCTTCGTTTGCTTTGATTATGAATTTTAATTTTGTGATACCTATCTTTCTTTGCTTGGCCTCATAATGGCTAGACAACAAATCTGTGCATGACTGTGCTGCAGTTTCATTTTTACCTCTCGGCAATTAGAACTCTTTGACAGAGCACATCTTAATATCATCTGTACTTCCAGATAAGCTAGGCTGCCACTGCAACGCTCCATCGAGATTGGGTTGTCAGCTTTTGATTTTATTGCTTGTGAAAAATCAGTAAGTGTGGACATGGAGAGGCAAGAACTGAAGCACCAACCCAAACAGGAATGGGGCTTGATCCCTGTTCCCAAAACCAAGCACTTGAGATACCTGGGAAGCCCAGAGAGCACACAAGGTCATCTCTTCCTTAGTTTAACTCCTCCTCTTTTGTAACTCTCTGAGTTTAGCACCTGCTGAGCAGACAGAAGAAGAAATAGTTGAGGGTGAACACCAAGGGAAGACTTCCTTGCAGAACATTTTTGTTTCGTTTTTCGTTAGCGGGTGGGTGACAGCCATACATAGCGGCGTGGGTGAGCACATGGGGGTTTCATGGAAGACAGAGCGCCAACGTTCATTCCCAGGAGGCTCCATCTCACTTATGTGACACCCACGTTCACACTGCAATCACAACTGCACCAGCTACAGTCGTCTTGGAGCCTCTGCTCGCAGGATGCTGGTTAAAGATGTCCTAAATCCCAACTCCATCCCCCATTATCCCATGTCCTCTGACAGCAGACTCAAACTCAGGTTCCTTTACGGTAACAGAGAGCTTGACCAACGGTTTTACCACTAATATCATCCGCCAAGCAAGTACTTTTCATTACGTGTTTTAAAACATATATTAGTCTGATATAGTAGCCTGATTACTTATTCCTTACCAACTTCATAAAACAACACTAAAGTAGATCAGCGATACAGGAGCTTTTGATGTTTGCAACTTGCTTACAGGACCCAAATCTAAGAGACAGAATCACTGCATTAAGAAATGTCACATCAAGGTTTCCAGTAACTTCAACATTTCCCATTTCATTAAATGAAAAAGGGGGTAAAGAAAGGAGGAAACTGTATTTCTGCTCCACTTACCTGACGAATGCAAGAAACTGCATATAAAAGAGATCATCTGACACAACCTCTCTGAATCTTGCTGAAACACACAAACAAAGCGAGCTCAACCCAGGTAACTAGAATTTGCTTCCATGATTTAGGGTTTAGGCAAATGGTTTAAAACCCAAAAGTTTCTGGATACCTCGGCTGAATGCTTCCAAATAATGAGTACCTGCACGCAAGTATACTCGCCAGTAAACAGCAGGTTTCAAAATTCAGGACATATCTATCTCCACCACTTCAGTCTTTCAACAGATTAACTCCGTATGACAAGTTAGCTACAAGTCTCAGCCTGGAAGCAACTTCCCTCCCCCCTTCACCTAAATCACAGTCAGAAATGCTCCGAAGGAGATTAAGGAGCTGATTTTGCAAAGCACAAAGCACTGACCTAAATGTGCTCCCATTTAAGTATGTGGAGGTTCTAAATGTGACTGAAATGGCAACATTCAGTCCAACCCTTTATGTTTTTCAAGATCCGCGTAAGCTTTTTAAGCCTCTCGTTTCATTTAAAGCAGGTTTCACCATCTCTAGAAATGTTTTCTGCTCTTCACCTACTTTGCTATAAACATAGTGACAAATTGCACATATGCATATTTTGCTGAATCTAGAGAAACGAAAGGTTTTGTGCTTCACCTGCTAGCTCTGAAACTGCAACAGCTGCACATGATGCCCCAGCTTGTGCCAGCATTTGGTAGCAGTGCTCCCACATCCAAGAGACACGGCTGCTTCAACAAACAACGTGCTCTGTAAGTTTTTACACCAGGCAAGGAAATCCCAAAATATAGGCCAGCCGCATTTCTTATTTTCATCCATACGACACTGTTAAATCAATGGGATTTGCATGGATTAGCAAAGGACAAAATCAGCCTATTTTAGTAATGGTAAAATGACGTTAAGATTATAACCCATCTCACACTCCCAAGCGTAATTACTTCCCAACTTAATGCATCGGAAGGCTCTTTCTGCCTAAGAGTCCTGTCAAATGAAAATAAAATAGTTCTTTTTTTTTTTTTCTTTTCTCTCTTTTAGACATGATAGATTTTAAAACTGAAAGCATTAATCACCTCATTTTCTCAAAAGAGTGGAAGAGGAGCAGAGGCTGCTCTGCCACTTGGTTAGAAACAGCGGACTTGGAGCCTGCCGCCTGAACCCTGAGCTATTGCATCAGAGCTGGACATGATGTAATTCCGTTTGCAAGATGATGCTCATACACCAGGGAGGCTGCTGTTCCCCTCAGCTGCTCCTGAGACTCTCACATGTTAATAACAGTGCCTGCATTGCAACATTCAGATAAAATGTCACCGAGGTCTTGAGATTATAACCAGAAAATGTGCTGTGGTATTAGTTCTGCTGAACATTATAAAAGCTTGAATTTTAGTTTCTATCAGCCTCTGCAAGGCTGAATTTCCCAGAATGAAGTAACTGGTGTCTCAAAATCATCTGAAAATGGTTTTGCTGTCCTCACACTAAATTTCTACATCCCCGCCTCCTGAGATACATATAAAATGGCTAATCTGAGTGCGACTCACACATGGGTTTTAAAGGGACATCAAATATACAATAGGCTGAAGGATACCTACGACAATGCAGAGAAACATGCTCCGCATGTGTTGCGGACACAAGCGCTTTGGTGTCACATAAGAAATCACCAGTCACCAAAGGACCTGCTGCAGCTGCCCATCTGTCCACTGCTCCTGGTGCGCGGCCACCACAAGCCAGCTCAGCCTACAGCTAGAGTGGGTTACTCCATCTGTAGCCACTCAGAAATAAAAGGGGTTATTTGCCTTCAATGCAGTGAAGTTGCAGACTTTTTAGCAGGGCCTGTTACGACAGGACAAGGGGTAATGATCTCAAACTAAAAGAGGGGAGATTCAGGCTGGACATGAGGAAGAAATGTTTTACAATGAGGGTGGTGAAACACTGGCCCAGGTTGCCCAGAGAGGTGGGAGATGCCCCATCCCTGGAGACATTCAAGGCCAGGCTGGACGGGGCTCTGAGCAACCTGATCCAGTTGAAGATGTCCCTGCTCATTGCAGGGGTTTGGACTAGATGAACTTTGAAGGTTCCTTCCAACCCAAACCACTCTACGATTCTGTGATTAACACAGAGCACACGTGGACACTCATTCAACAGTCAGCCCTCCAAATATTTGGCCTTGAGTGCACACCTGCAGCTGTGGCACTTGGTGGGATCCCAGCATGGGTCCACACACGGCTTAGTGATCCCAGGGTGGGCAACTCTGACAGCATCCTGAGCTGAGCCCCTGGCTGTTGTACATCAACACTGATGATTTTAGTAGCATTTTCCTCCAGAAGGCACTTTATTCTGGCTGCTTTGTTTCAAGCTGCTCACATTCACTGCTCCCTGCACCCTCAGCAAATGCAGGGCTGGTTTACACCCTCTGGCCTAGGGACTGCATCTCAGCAGCGTTGCATGTGTGCACTACAGTTCCAGTATTATACTTTGGGACTGCTCAGAGCAAAACGCATGAAATGCTAATGTATTACTAGACTCCTACAATATTTTTAAATAGCACCTCTGGTATATAGAACTATTTTATAAGCAAGTCAGTGTTCTATGACACCAAAGATTTTTATTTTATCTTTTAAAGTTTAAATATCACAGAAAAGTGGGTGTTGATAGGATCTGCCAGCAGCACAAACAACATGTATAAATCCAGACTAGAAGTGAAACGATCTCTCCACAATGGGGAAATCAAGGCAAAACAACAGAAAAAAAAAAATCCACAACATACAGCAGTTTACACGTATCGAACAAGCAGGTAGGACAAAGAATTTAAAGCACATTTGGACGTGCCCTTCTTCAGGCAACATGTCAAAACCACTACTTCTCCCCTTCCCCTTGACAGACGGTATGACTGGGCCCAAAGCCACACCACCAAGTTGTGATCCTGGCAAAACCCACAAGGTAAATAAGGCTGGGCACAAAGTGTGACTGGATGGGAGGCATGTGAGTGCAGAACGATGAGATGCTGGCGATTGAGCAAGCAGCACAAACTGCTCTGAAACAATGCTCCGGTGCAATGCCAAGAGTGCTCCGGAGGTAAACGCTACGTAGCCAGGGCTGTATTCATCTCCAGCTGGGGCCCTCATGCGTTTAAAAGGTTAAACGCTTCAAATTTCCTGGGCAAATCCCAATCCTGTTCATTTTTCTTCAAGCTACTAAAAAACAAAAAAACAACACACACACACAAAAAGCCCAACACCCCTCCCCAAAAAACAAAAAAAACCCACAAAAAACACCACCACCAAAAAAACCCCAAACAGACGAGCAAGCAAAAAAAACCCGCAAAACCCAAACTCACTATTATGCAGTTAACATTTAGTGAATTTTGTTTTCTTCCGTGCTGCTAGTGTAGCATGAAGATGCAAGAAAGTGCTACTGTGCTCTTTTGCAAGACAGGATATATTTCATGAGTACTAAACCACCTATACGCGTGCCTTGTAAGAGCAGCTGATTCCCTCAGAGCTAAAAAGCACCAACTAGATGCCAAGTTGCATTCTTTGGGCATCTTCTTTTGTTTTAGCATTGTGTAGTGGAACCATCTGCGTGAGACCCAATCAATAATCAAAGCCAGCCACAGCCAGATGACAAATCTCGCTGCTTCTGCAGGTTTAAATGTCAAATTACCGATGCCATTCGAATTGTGGTTCACTTTTAACTTCAGATCAAAGCTAACATAGCCGGGAAGACAATGCTTTCCACCCTCTGCCTTCCCCCCCCTCCTCGCTGCTCTGAAATCATCTGTCTCCAAGCCAGAAGTCTAAATGGAGTGTAGGGCGAGTTCAAAACAGAGAAGGTTGACGGGAGTCTACTGCCAATTCCGCTCTGCAGTCACAGCTTGCTCCCACAGCTCCATTAGCTGCCTGCAATCAAGGGCTGCCGACTCAGTCCTGCTTGCTGTCCAGGTTTAATAGGTTCAGCTAGTTAATGAGCAATGGCTAGATTGCATTCCAAGACTTCACATCATTCACAAAGCAATTAAGTGTACACTCCTTGGTCTCCTCCAGGAGCTAGAGTGCTGCGTTCTACTGAGAGGATAAATGCAAGCC
Organism: Pampusana beccarii; assembly: GCA_013399365.1. NCBI lineage: Eukaryota > Metazoa > Chordata > Aves > Columbiformes > Columbidae > Pampusana > Pampusana beccarii. Next base: position 1,189,374 of record VWYH01004898.1, on the reverse strand, counting down.
ACGATTGTTGAAACTGAATAGCGCGACGCAGCGGGAAACCATCAGAATATTCACCTTCCTTAAGTATCAAGCTGAATGCATCGTTCCTTTTCCACAAGCCTCTGAAGGGCTCTCTTACCTGTACACCCCTGGATTACAGATCGCTCTTGCCAGATGAAGCCAAGAGCTGTAAACCACTGGGAAGCAGCTCAGTGAGCTGCTGACAAAGCAGGCTAGGGAGCTGCCGTGGTAAAGAAATACAAGAGATTTAATTAGAAAGCCACTGCAAAGGCAGGGGTGCCTTTTACATGTATACCTTGTATACATTTCCAGCAGAGGACTGCAAGGCACCTTGCAAACAATGAAAACACTTATCTTCAGATTTACACAACTCAGAAGCTAAGTGACTTGAGCCCTCGGGCATCCCTCCCAAAACCAGGACCGTGCCCCTGGGGGATGCGGCTACCTCCAAGGGCAGAGGAGTGAGAAAAACAAGCATCTTCTCTTTGACTCGCATATGCCCATTCACCCCTCCATGCTCCTGCACCACTTTACTGCTGTTAATGTATGTACCACTACTGCGCCAATGCCCCTTCCAAATGCTTGTGTCTTCTTAAGCTCTCACTTCCAGGACAACGATCCCACTGTTAGAGGGAGGTGACTTCTCTGGTGGTACAAAGGATCCTAAGCCTTAAGTGGCTGATTCACATCTGGATCAAAGCTGGATCCTCAACATGCTCTGAAAGGACAACTTAGGTTTGCGGACTGGCTCTCCCAGGCTGTGCAGCTGAACCCAATGGAGAAAGGAGTCCTGCTGCAAAGGACCTGTCTTTTCTGTCCGTGAAGGGACTGAAAAAACATGCTGCTTCTATCTTACACCAAACGTTAGGAGCCACGATCACAGAGCTAGTAAGTAGATGGCAGTCACATCTGGAGAACAAGGAAAGAGATGCTGGGCATACATTGTTCTCTCCTCATTCCACGTACAGCACTCATACATGAGACTTACAAAAGCCTGGATACTTACCGGTTTATAACATCACTACTAAAAAGAAAAGAACAAAAAATATCTCAAACACTCAAGATCCCTTCACGAACTTTTTCTGTAAAACCAGAAATCAAATGAATCTAACTTGGACAAAGTGATCTTCTGAATTTTTAAGAATCGGATTAGCCAATCACTAAACCCACATTGATTCAGTTTATCTGAGTGAAGACACACAAAAGCATCCACTATCTAAACTGGAAATGAGTTTAAGGACACAAAAATACCTCTTCAGTCATTTACCAGAAAACTCATCATTGAACTTTAAAAAAAGATTGACACAATAACACGGATTGGTTGTTTTACTTTAAATGCAAAACCTTGGTATGGAAAGGAAGCACAGCTGAAGAGTTATATAAGTTTTTTTTTTCTATTATTCTCTGTTTCCTTCGCGCATGCCAGTCAAAACTATAAAATACTTGTGGGAGAAATGCACAAGGCACGGTTTCACATTCCAGAAGATCTGTTTCCATGTGCTGCGTACAAGCCAGGCGACCACCCAGGAAAGTCAGGCAAACACGAATTGGCCCACCAGTGCTGCAATCACACACCAGCAGCGCTTCTCCATCAACGCTTTGCCCCGTATTTGCGACGAGTGGTAACCACCAGGCATTACGAGCGGCTGAGCCTGCGGCAGGGTCACCTCTGTGTCTGCTCTGAAATAATACTGAGGAGCAGCTCTGCATTTTCTCCTCTTGACAAGCTGTGCCAAGCTCAGATGGAGTGCTAAAATACTTTGAATGCACTATCCATGAGAAAAAAAAAAAAACCAACCCCCCCCAAAAAAGTAGATAATAAAGGAGCCTGTAATACAAACAACTCTTCTCAAACCTTTCCATCCCCTGTCTCTTTGCTCTCCATCACAACACTTTTGCCCCGCTTTTACTAAGGAAAGGAGAGCGACGATGGATCATCTGTAGCCCTGGGAAAGGGTATGACCAGCTATTTCCCCTCCTTGGAGCCCACGACTATGTTATTTTCTTTTCATACATTGATCACAGAAAGATGTGGTAACTGTTTCAGAGTCACTGAAAAGGAATCAGTCTCTTGGCGGCCAAGCTGGCTGAGAAACTCTGCTGGCTGGAGCAACAGAAGTAGGCATGACTTGCCTTTCACAAAGCAGAAGGCATTTGTTTTCAGTTAACTGGGTAAAGGGTGGTAAAACTCAGCCAAGTATTTATTTACTGGACTGGCGTGACTGCAGCGAGAGAGGAGGGCGAGATGTGTGTAAGGTTTTTGTAATCCCAACCTTGGAAGGGAGGTAAGTGAACTTTGGTTTCACTGTTGGAGTAAAATAACACAGAAAGCCTGTGGTATGAGATGTAGAAACGTTGATTTATAAAAAGGATGTTCTGTCAGGGCGTGGGGGGAAAACCAAAACCAAGTCTTTAGCGCTTTTCCAAGACGATTACCTTTACTACATCTGTTGGACATTACTTTCTGTCAGTTCGAGACATCTGAGAGCACAAGGAGGTAACAAGCTGCTAGTGAGGCTGTTGCTTTGCAGGAACCACGCTGTTGTTTCAGCACTGAGGAATGCTGACCATATCCTGGGTGATGCTGAAGCGGACCCCTCTGATCTCTCCAGCGGGAACGCCAATTAAATTTAACAAAAGTAACAAGTATTAACGGAGCCTTATGTAGTATCGACACAAACCGATGCTCAGCTGTGTTACTACTGGATGATACTTCAGCACACGCCAACATGTGGCCCCACCAGCTGTGACCTTATTTGTTTCTCAGTCGTGTCCCCCAGCTCGTTCCAAGGGTAACACGGGAGGGATGCGCAATGAGAGACCCCAACTCTGGATTTATATCAGCTCAGGCAAACATGACTGACTTTCAGAGCATGGCAGGGTAAAAACACACGGAGGCCTTCCACCAGGAATGGTACCAGCTGGGGATGCTGCAGTGGCTCATTGGATGTGTGGCAAGGAGCAAGAAGCAAATATAAACAGGAAAAAGTAGATGACCTCACAGTGCTTAGCTGGAGCTGTCAGGCAACAGCTAATGCTAGGAATCTTGCAATTCTGTTTATATTCTTTCACCACAAGCAGGTGTTGGGAAGCCCAGGATGGGAGGGGCATGCAGATAAAAAAAGAAAGAGGAACCACGTTTTTTCTGACGTGCGTGATCTATTCAGATCAATCTTTTTACCGACAGGCTCTTTTCCTGGAATCAGCACGGACGCCCAAGTGTCACTTCCAGGCCCTCTGATAAATAGACAGCGTACCCCAAACATCTGGGTTATGCTATCTGTTTGTGGTGGAGGATGATATGGTTTTATGGGAGGTCTAGGGGAATTAAGTAATTTCTAACAGAAACATTATTAAATCCTCCAGGCTTTTTCAAATTTAGATTAGTTTTGCTGGTTTTATTTTATTTTATTTTTAAAATTTTCATACTGTTAATAGTCATGCGATGTCACATTTACCATCTGAAGAGGAATAAAGGATGGATCTCCAAAGACATCCACCTCGTTTTGTCCTTTGGACACTTTGCATACTGCCGGGAACAAGATTTTTACACCAACGGAGCATGTACAGAGAAATGCTTGACCTGCAGATCCCCGCCACCCGCTGCCGCTGCTTGTCCAGTGCCGCAGCCACCTTGCTCTCCCCTTTCTTCTATAGCTCTTTGTTGCTGAATGTCAGGGTCACCAGTGCCACCAGCTGACACGATTAGCGTGGCTGACATTACACCACCGCTCTAAAGGAAGCAGGCAGAGGGCAAAGGAAAAAAAAAAACCAAAACCCGCCAAACAACAAAGCAAAAAACACCACCCAAAACGAAACCTGCAGCCATTTTAGGCAGAAGGAATCAGGCTCAAATAGACATCAGCAACCCCACTCTTTCCAATTAAAGAGAAGGTCCTTGCGCTGCAATAGACATCTGCGGCCTTTCAATGCGCTCTCATGCTTGTAAAATCAGTACACTTCTGCTGCCCCAACAGATATCCTAGAGGTGTGTGCCAGTTCTTGGAAATCAAAGATAAAGATTAGGGAGGGGGAAAAACGAAATGGCTAAAAAACCCCAAACAAAACAGCATTAGACAGTAGATAAAGCATGACCTGTGATTCAGCAGATTTGAATGTTCGGAAGTACCACAGCCCGTGCACTACTGAAAGACAGCAGCAGTCCATTACACGTATTGATTTGCAGCACTTTGTCAGCACTAATGATGTTACCTCATTAAAAGAGATAAATGCCCTACTGTTCTACCAAAAGCATCTGCTCCTTCCTCCTTCTCGCCTGTTCTCCAGCGGGGCCCTCAGCAGCACCACAGCGAAATAAAATCAAAATCCAATGCTAAACTCACTTAGAGCTGCTTGCTAAGGTTGCTTTTTTGTTATTGTTTTCTTTCTTTATTTTATTTTTTTAAATTGAGTTTTACATTTCCTACCAGGTTATCTCTTCTCTTGACACCGAACAGACACATAAAAGGAAAACAAAGCCCTGTGAACCACCTCAGCCCTCCTGCAGGGAAAGCACTTTTCAGAAAATAAATTCAGATAATTCATTCACTGTTAGGTAAAACGATATGAGCTGCAACTTCGATCACAACAGGTGATGTGATAGGTAACGTGGCGATAATGACTTCTGTCCGCTGACGCTCAACGATGCGTTGCCACACGCAACATACTGGTTTTGTTTTTGACAGGTTCCTTGTTATATGCAAAGGTAGCAGTTTACCGTAATGAATGTTTTATGCATAATTCCTTTGTGTATAGGGTCTCCAAAGTACACATTATTAAAGTCTATTAAACTCTCTATTTAGCAGAATTACCAAAGTGCCTTCGGGGAAATTATTACAATGAAGCTGTACCGGTATTTAAATTCCAGTTGTTTAACAATCTTTTCCTAATCACCAAACCAGGTATCTACATTAAAGTGCAGTCAGACGTCTTCCAGCACAGCATAAATCTGTCTATGAGCTCCTTATGGAAATTCATTTAAAAAAATGAGTATTTCAACTTGGCATGTTTTTCATAATTAGCCTCAGACAGCTACTGCTTTAAAATAATATGAACTCCTTCCTGATCCTCTTCACCAAGCAGAGCACTCCACAATTAAGCCTGGTTACAGAAACAATTAACTATTTGCAGCCATACAATTCATACCAACATATCAGTATCTGCAAGATACCAGTCTATTTAAAGAAAATTTGGCCAACAAGGTCTTATTCTTTAATTTTGCATGAGAAAGGACCTGTCCTTGCATGGGACTGCATGGCTTCACAGATGGAGCAGCCCAAAAGCTGCTCAAACTCAGTGTATGCCCAGGTCCCCCCTCTGGTCCATCTGCTACTCTCTGAATTCTCTGTAAGTACCAACAGAACAGCTACTAACTGTTGGTTGTGCCCCTCAGGCCATTTCCCCTTGAAAAATGGCACACTACAGCTACAACTAGCCACTCTCTGAATACGCCGGTTTTTGTGGCAATGAGTCAAACTTAATTCCCAAGTTGTAAATGTGTGCCCATGCCTCCTGTGACAAGAACGGGCATTTTAGCAACGGGAAGAGTCTCACGTTTCTCAGGGGAGAGGAAGCAAATGCCATCATACTAGAAATCACAAGATTCAGCTTCCTGGGGTACAGAAGACCTAGATCCTAACCTTTCTGATTTCCTCCATGACCTTCAATAAATCACTGTGTTCTTGCCTCCATTCGTCACCAGTATGAGGGTGATATTTCATGCTCTTTGAGACGCCCAGATGTGCTTAGGTTCTATCTATGGGTCAGTTAAGCTCTCCAGCCAAGACAACTGAGCAAGTACCTGAACAGGTGTCTTGTCCTTGCCACTATATCACACTGACAGTTTTACAACTTCAACACTAGTTCAATTCTCAGTCAACTTCAATGACAGAACCAACATGTATATTCTGCAAAATGCTGACAAAAATCTTACGAAACCAGCAGTCACAGCAACAGAATACAAGCAATGAAGAGGAGCAGTTCAACAGTGCTTCTCAACAAATCAGTATGCAGAATTTAGGCCACCATACAACTGCCTGCTTTGATATGTCAGAATTCAAAGTTTATGTTCAAATACAGATAAGGAGGGACTGAAGTAATAACTGGAAGCTGGTATGCAAAGGTACCTCTGACAAGTATGAATCAAATAAGGTCCATACTTTTTGGCTCTAAGGCAAATTCAACACCCTCTGGCAGGCCTACACGATAAAGCTGTTTCCAAAAGTCCTCCAGAAAACAATCATTGGAAAAAAAAGCACAGCAAATGGGTGGACCTATTTTAGCCATACACTAATTCCCTATAAATCAATGGACAAAAATACTTCCTTTCTCCAGTTACAAACCCTGAGCCAAAACCACCTTCTCTGTTTTACAAACGCAACTTCATTGACTTTGCTCAAATTACACAGCACCAGAGCAGAGTTCGTCATTGCATGCAACGGGAGGCCAAATCTTCCACAAATAAGAAATGAAACAATCTGCTCATCTTAACTGAAGTGGGATGAGGAACATCCCTTTCACCTTTAAAAAGGAGACATATGTATAAGAGAGAGAAGGGAAAACACCACTAATTTTACTACTTCAGTTTGCCTCTCCATTAGGAAAGACTGTTATATCCTCAGAAAGGACATGTTCTTTAGACTTTTAAAATTACTTTATTGGAAGATCCAAAGTCAAAGAATATCAGATGTTTGCTTAGAAAAGTATCCAGTATTCACCTCACTATCCACTACGTCTTCCACCGAGTTTGACAGGGGTGGTAGATCAAGAGTGCAGTTCTACTGCAGCCTGAAGCCATCAGTCCCTTTTCGATATCATCACTTGCTCCTTTTCCTCAACCCTCGTTTCATAAGCACGAGGTGAGATGCTTCTGCTGAGCTGCCTAAAATCCAACCACATCTTCAGTTTAGTTAGCTGTTGGCTGGATTCACTCCGTCAAGCATCTCGTGGTAGGGCCTCATGAGCACCAAAGCAGGTGCAAGAGGGAAGGGGGGGAAGTCCTGGTCAAGGACACAGTGGGGAGAGAAAGAGGATGAACAGTCATAACTGGCACTGGCTTAGGCTGCCACTGAACCTTTAGTGCCTGACGCCTACCAGAAGACATCATAGAAACACAAGATACAGTGCGCAGTGCGGCATTTAACATGGGCATTGCCATACACGTGTCTAACATTCTGTGCTGGTTTGGGCTGGGATAGAGATAATTTTCTTCATAGCAGCTGGTATGGGGCTATGTTTTGGATTTGTGCTGGAAACAGTGTTGATAATACAGGGATGTTTTAGCTACTGCTGTGCAGTGCTTGCACAGAGTCAAGGCCTTTTCTACTTCTCATACCACCACACCAGTGAGTAGGCTGGGGGTGCACAAGGAGCTGTGAGGAGACACAGCTGACCTCAACTGGCCAAAGGGATAGTCCAAGCTGTATGACATCATGCTTAGCACATAAAAGTAGAAGAAGAAGCAGCAGCAAAGGGGGGGATATTTGGAGTGATGCTGTTTGTCTTCCCAAGTAACCATGACATAGATGGAGCCTGGCTTTCCTGGAGATGGCTGAACATCTGCCTGCCCATGGGAAGTGGTGAATGAATTCCCTGTTTGCTCTGCTTCCATGTGCAGCTTTTGCTTTACTTACTGTCTTTATCTCAATCCACGAGTTTTTTCACTTTTACCCTTCTGATTCTCTCCCCGACCCCACCGGTAGGGAGTGAGTGAGTGGCTGTGTGGTGCTTATTTGCGAGCTGGGGTTAACCCCACATGCTCATGTCCCTGTGTTTATCATACCAGATGACAGACCTCACAAAAGCACCTGGCAATACGACATCACTTTCTTTCCAGGGTATTGGGTGTAGATGTGGTGCGGCCTTCATTTGTTATTGCGGCATGTGGACAAGCAGCCACCTCAGCCAAGCCGTTGCTTTGTCTCTCCTGCCACCTACTGTACTGAAAATCAAAACGTGTCACCACCCCATGTGCATCTCTACTTCTGTTTGGAAATACCAACCTTTAGTAGTTCTAGTAGTACCACTGTGTGCTTGCTGGAACTCCCTACTGTTACAACTCTTCCAGTGATGCTATCCAGCGTTTCTCGATGAAGGCTAAATGCAGTACTTTGAGCTCTACTGAACTCACTGATGCTTCAGGGTTAAAATTAGCATTAAATACAAAAAATTCTCTAGAGTTTAGGGCACGAACTCCTCTCCCCCTTCGCCCCACGGAGAATTAATCACATTAGATTAATTTTAAACGGTGAACAGGCCATGACACCACATAAACCTCCATCCCTTTATTTGCTGTTATTTCCGATGACAACACTCACAAGGGGCAAAACCCAGCAGAAAAATAGCTTCCCATTGGGCATGTGACTGTCAGCCCGTGGGCAGGGGTGAAACTCTCGCTGCACTTCAGCTGCGTAACCAAATGAGCGTCACCCAAGAACAGGCCCGCCAGATGCAAGAGTCTGCTTCAGACCGTGGTTTACCCTTGTCCTTTTCACCTTTCACTCTCAAAAAGCACAGCTGAACAAGTCTGGCTGTGCCACCCGTACCCTCAGCAGAGCAGTGCCACCCATGCGAGATGTGATACCCATGCAAGGTGCTACCCATGCGAGATGTCCTGCCTGGGAACAGCACATGGTCCTGTTGCCTCCAACGTCACCGGCTCGTACCCAAGTGGTGCTTCCAAGGAGAAGACAATTAATAACCACCTGGGTTCTGCCATCCATCCAAACAGCATTAATCACAGTGAATGGCAATGAGAAGGGCAGCAACAAGTCTGAGCTGGTCCAGCACAGCCCAAGCCCACCACAGGGGCTTCAAACCCACTCATGGTACTACGTGGAAGCCAATAAGCAACCAACCCTAAAATGAGCAGACAGATATCCCATGTTAATTATTTATGCCATCCCCCCAAGAAGGCCTGACAACTTTATTTTTTCAGTATTTTATTATTAAGTTTGAGAAAGTATCCAAATAGAAACAACAAGTTGAAGTTGCTAAAAGAAATCTCTTTATTTTTCTAGTAAGAAGCTACACTGTGGGTGCTGGTTTATTTTCCCATATATGGCATTCCCTTTTACCTAATCAACAGCTATGGGGTATATAACAGCAGATATCTTTGATAAAAAGAGTATTCTGGTGAAGGAGGAAGACATTCAACATTTGCATGATCAAGTAAGCTATCAAATGCATTTATTTATGCTGTGACCATAGTAATCAAGAGGTATTAAACGTGGAACTGAGCATCGGTTACATGCATTTTCAATCTGATCTTTCACTGGTTGCAGTAAGGAAACCATTGACTGGCAGGACTCCTTAGGGTCTTTACAGGCTGCAATTAGAGAAGCGGATATAGAAGATAAATTCCTCCTGCAAAAGCAAGTCTTACTTTTGAAAGTAAGAGTGGGCCTTTCATCTTAGCACTGAGAATTTGATCAACTGAGAAAAAAACCCCGCCACTAATATAACTCCACTCATTCATGGATAAATACCTCTGAAAAATGAGGACATCTCCTTAAACAAATCTGACAAGGCTGTAACTAAAAATACTTGTGCAACACACAGAGTTTGGTACGGACACAGGAAAATGACTGGCATGAGTAACTGGAGTGTCTAATCCCAGTTATTTAGCCACCAAAATGCCTCACAAGCTGTGATACTTCCACTTAAAGGCAAATATGGCTCACAAATATCTATTAAACATGAATGAATTTATCAGGGAGCAACAGTACGTTCCCATTAATTGCACAAAGGCTGCAAAGCAGTAAAAAAGACTTTTTTTACAGCATGTGATCAGAAGCAGCTTTTGCTGACACCAATTTAATTTCTAACAGAATCAAGGCAAAAAACTAAAGGATCATGTTACCAGCTAGTAATGATACAGGAACTATCAGTGAAAAGCTAATGGAGTGAACAAGAGCCTTAAAATAACTTGATATTTTTTTAACACAAACTTGAAAAACCTGCTGCTGCTAGGGCAGTGTCAGAGGGTGCTCACAGATCCTCGCCAGAAACTCTCAGACAACTCTCAAGGATCCCTAAGAATGCTCCAAGGGAATTACAGAAGCCAATTTTACACAGGCTTGTGCTGTCAGGATTGATGTCTCACTAAACAAACAGGCAAAGTTTAATCTCCAGAAGGACTTGTACCTCTGCTGCGCTCGACCAAATGGAAGGGAAGGAGATTTAAGCTTGTTTGGTCTACGGCTGATGGAGACTTCCTAGCAGAAATGGAAGTCAGCGGGTGATCAGCTGCTCCCAGAGCCTCCCTTGCTATGAGAGGAGCAGGAGTGGCTGGGAGCTCTTCGGAGCAGATTCTCCAAACAAGCTGTTCAGAGAAGCCGCTATCCAGAAGGCTCGACAGGAGGAAAAGGAAGCAGGGAAATCAGAGTTAATGGGATTTGGCCGCAACCAGAAAACAACTAGGTTTCCGAATACATTATGAACAGTCCTGCGCTTCACTGCTGCACCATTTCATCGCTGGATGAGAAAAACTTGCATAGATGTAATGCCTTAAAAAACTCCATGGAAATGTAGATTCATCTGTTTAGAACAAAAATCACCTGTCCCCCTGGGATGTCCTGTAGATCCATACATGAAGAATAAGAAATTGCCACCACTACACCATAACTTCCGTGACTTTCTGCAAGTGGGAAGCTGTGAGGCTAGAGATTTCTTTCTTTCGAGGTTATTCTGTAAGTCACATAAACGAACACTTGCCTTACATGGAGGTCACCATCCAGCTCATCTCAGACATCACTCTTCAGCCTGTCTATCCCTCCATGGAGGATTATAAAGCTTGCCCAAGTTTTCTGCAAGAGGCAATTGCTATCCGATCCTGTCAGGTGGGATAATTTGAGCTCAAAAGTAGAGGGTTACCTCATTCCCAGAGCGTCTCTCCTTGGCACAACTTCAGATTGAGGAAAGTTATACAATTAGGGCACAGAATAAGGTCTTTGGAAGGAAACATGGTGCTCCCAAGCCCAGAGAAAAGCAAGCAAACAAAACAACAAAAGTTACATCACTTTGGAAAGAGCAACCTCAGCAAGAGGTGCTCGGTGTCTCCTGCACCAAGGACCTGCTCATCCTCCAACCTACGTGGAGAGCGAGCTGGTTGCTTAAGGCAGCAATGAAAGAAAAACTACCATAGACGATGCCCTCTACCTGCGCAAACTGAAGCCAAGCATGGGACATGACACGACACGTACAAAATCCAAACTCATCCTTCCTCAGATCCCAAAGGAGGCAGCGCCGCGGTACGTGCAAGGAGGGGAGACACTGGCAGTAGAGAAATTTCTGGTCTAATCATGAGAGAGAGGAAGAAGCAACAGGAGCAGAAGAATAGAGACGATAGGAGAAGTGAGATAAAAGGATTACGGGGCTGATAGCATCTTATAGACAACACAATTTTAGAAGAAGGGGAGGAAGTTGAGCGGCCGTGAAAAGAGGGGGAAGGAAGAGTAAGGCTGATTTTCCCGATAGTCAGGTCATGAACAGTTCCTGAAACCTGTCTAGTCAGGCTGGATGTCCGACGTAAAGGTGCCAAAAGCCGGGCATTCAGCATCTTCGGGGTAGAAAAAGGTGATATTGGGGAGTGGGGCAATCTGTGGGGGAATTAAAAAAAACCTACAGGTCTTCTAAGTGCCACAAATAGAGATGAAGCTACTGAGCTCTCAACTGATAATGAACATGAACAGTTAACAGAGAAGTTATGCAGAATTGTCCACCAAGACAAAAAAATCTTTAAAAATTTTGGCTCCCCACAACCTTCTTTTCTTTTGGAAATCCCACAGCCTCTGCTGGGAGATTAGCTCCATAAAGTGAGAATTTATATGGAATTGCAGCTCCGGGTAACGACGGGAAATGTTGCTCACAGCAACAGAAAATGTAGGATAATTAGGCATTTTGGAGAAAGAAAGTTACAGTAACTATGCAAACAGCATGAATAACAACACTGTCCTTCCCTGGGACCTCATGAGGATCTCAGAGCAATCTATAGCCATTTTTCGTCCAAAGCTGCTGTGCTATGGCCACATCTTATTGCATGGTCTGGGTCCAGTTCTAAGCCTGGCCATCTTTATATTCTTATCCCCCTCCTCATCCTCACCTCGGACATCAGCTGTAAGCTGAGGGACAGGGACCCCGTTGTGGGTCTGTGCGGTGCAGGACCCCAGCCAGGACTCGGGGTGCTGCCAAGTGCTCCTTCAACATAATTAACGAGGCGGCGTGATCAAGAGACACAGAAGACAAAAGGTTTCCACCAAGTGAGAAAACTTTTAAGTGCGAGAAGTGAAAGCTCTCCCCACGCCGAACGTGCTCAGCCGGGTAGGGCAAGTGGGCTGGGAAAGAGAGCCGTCTTTCAGACAAAAAGTGTGAAAAAGAAGCAGGAGGAGAAAAAAGGGAAGACAAGGTCAAGCAGAGGGAGGCAGGCTCCAGACAAACACTCCCCAGATGAAGGCACCACAGTGGACACCACTGTGGAGTCGGCAGAAGATGCTGCTCAGTGGGGGAAAGGGTCAAGTTAAAATATAAACCCGCATTTACACGCTCCTGTGAGTTCCTTAACTGCGCCGAGAATTTAATTATATGCTTTGCATAGGACTTGTTTGATTGCATATTTTCCAATTTCCAGTACCAGTTTCTGCTCCTACTCTGATTTTTAATTATCACAGGGACAAAACACTAATATTCAGATATTGCCCTGCTAAGAAATCTGGAGTAAATGGAAGTTATATTAACAATATTTAAATACCGCCCATGTCTATTTAAAGGTTTGAACGCATCTCGTTAGAACACTGCATAAATTAACCCAACCTAATTCTCCAGGATGCATCAACATCTAAAAAGCCCCAAGTTTGACGTTCTCTCTTACCACCCACTTAAAAAAAAACCGAACCCAACACGTTGGGGTTAGCTTAGGTTGCAAACGGTAACAAAATCAACATTCAACTGAATACATGCAATTTACTCCCCAATGTAACGAAGATCATGCCATAACCAGTTCAAAAGCAAAACAAGAGGCTCTCCCCCGCCCCCACCATGCACATATTCCCCCCATTTTCGCTGTTAATGACTCCCCAGCGCATCCTGCCCGCTCGGGATCCTGCATCCCTCCCTCCATCCCTCCCCACCGCCTGAAACCATCTCAGGACAGGGGGAAGCGCTGCTGCTGCCGTCGGGCTCCCCGTCCCCGCCGGGCTCCCCGTCCCCGCCGCCCCGCTCGTGCTGGCGGCAAGACAAAGCAAACTCCGGTTGCATCACGGAGCAAACTCATTTTCCAGCAACCTCCCAGTCCGGAGTTTACCGCTACTGTAATCCGGTGCTGTCAACAACACTGGCTTTGTTGCGCGCAGCTTGCTTGTTGGGATATTTTTTTTTTTTTTTTTTAATTGTTATTATTTATTTTTTAAGCAGAATTTTTGTTTTCAATGAGTAATCTGTTTTCGAGTGATTTCTCCTCAGCGGTGGCTCCACCCTGTACTGTAAACGAGACATTACCTTATACAAGAATGAATCTGCTGCATTCCTCTGTCTAGCTGCCTCGCAGCACATTTCCTACGCTCGCAGCAGCCCCAGCAGCACACGCTCTCCCACCCCTTCCCCCCCACCTTTTTTTTTTTTTTTTTTTTTTTTTTTTTTTCCTTTTTTTTTTTTTTTTTTTTTTTTTTTTTTTTTTTCCTTTTCACTGCCTTGCTGTGTTTTTGTGTAAATGATCTCACATGACTCAACAAATCCATCTGCCTGGAGCAGGCCAAGTTTGGAGCCTTCCCAGGAGGGAGGAGAAGAATTGCTTTGTGGAAAGGACCTGGAGCTTTGCCCTTTCTCTGGCTCAAATTACCCGCCTGTCAGGCCTGACGGATTTGGCTAAAAATAAAAGGAAGCGGGCCGTGAAAAGGAGATGAATGAGCTCAGCAGTTCCTTAGATAACATGGGCCTGGTGTCGCCCAAAGCTCCCAGAGCAGGAACTTCGGATGCCAGGCATGTAAGTGCGGTGCTGCAGCCGAGGTGAACTTGGCTGCCTGGGGACCCAAAAAAAAACCAACCCCAAAATTAAGGGCAAAATAAAAAGGGCAAACCCAACCATACGCTGTTGGAAATAAACGGATTAAAGACACGCAGAATGGGAAAACTGCCTGCTGTAGGTTTTGAGCTCGTAGAAGGGGAGATTTACGGCGTTTCCAGTGGGGAAAGGGGGCGTAGGGGGGTGTGGCGGGGGGACATATGTGATGTCAGCCTCCCACCCTGCCCGGGGAGCCTCAGTATCCTCCCTGCAAACGCCTGCCCAGTGCCCGCAGCAGGTATTAAGCACTTAGTTTGGCAATGTAATGACACACTGCAACAATCTGTAATGCGAGGCAGTCAGCAAAGCCCTGGCTTGCAAAGCTCTTTCTCCTAACCATTAACCATATGTTTGGCTCCACCGCCGCCCGAGCGAGCGGGTGTTCCAGCGCACCATCTGGTTTCTATCCACACAAGCAACTGCAAAGCACAGAGTATTTCCCTCTGGAGCCGTGTCTTCCTCCCCGGCTCCCCCTCCCCACCTGGCCCCCCATTCCTCCGCTCCCCCGTCTTCCTCCTTCACCCCATTTCAGCGGTGGCCCCGTTTCCCCGCTGCGATGCTCGAAGCACTGGGGACCATAGGCCGCCCCGCTGAAGATGCAGCAGAAGAACGAGGATGCTGCGACATGCCACCCCCACCATGAGCTCGCACCCCTGCACACACACACACACATAGGGATCACACACCTCAGAATCAATGCTTGAGGTACCATGTTTCAAAAAAAAAAAAAAAAAACAAAAATAAAAAAAAAAAAAAAAAAAAAAATAAAAACTTGGAATACAAAAAAAAAAAAAAAAAAAAAGGCACATTCTTAACCAGCCCAAGAACCACTGCAGCGTCCGTCACATCCCACTCACACACACGCACACAGGGAGCATTCGACTGGGATTACATCAACTCCATCCCGACACTGCAGAAGGACTTCAAGGTTGAACCAAACAACAGGAAAAAAATTAACAGTGTTATATCCTGCCCCCAAACACGGCTTTCTAGGCACGTTGGGTGTTGGTGCCCCATCCCACTAAATTAAGAAGATTCTTGGGGAGGGGTGGAAATAAAGGAGAAAGAGGAATGGAATGAGAGAGTGCTGAAGAAGGAAGAACGAAAATATTTACTTTCCATGTGATTACTAAACAAGCTCTTTCTGAAACTATAAAAAAAGCTTTCAAGTGCTATATTTTACAAGACCTTGTACCATGTGTTTGCTTTACGATTTTATGAATTCTAACTACTATTTATGTTTTTAAAGCACTTCCATCTTTCTTTTTATTTCTGAAGTCACCTATGGGAGATCAGCAGTTATGTTCCTCTCAGGTTGGCCAATTTAAGATTAATCATGACCTAATGCAAGTATTCAGGGATGCAAGCAATAGGATATTCAGCAAATCCCACACTTGCTCCTTTAAAATAAGTTTATACTCTGCAATGAGTCACACATACAGTGTTTATCCAAGTTACCAGTGCTACGAGGAAAAAAAAAGCCCATTACATTTGCAAATACATACAAATCACAGCTGTAAGCACCCAACTGCTTACACCAGGACTTGTTTCTATGACTGGATATTGATTTTTTTAATAATGTGTCATTATACCAGTGTTGATACAGCAACTATCTTCCTGGAGTAGGCAATTTAATATTAAAAAGAAGCTGGGTCTAGGAAATATCAAATCCACACCCATTCACATGCTGTTTAAATATCCTTCTTGCTTATGAATATAGCAATGCAAAGCCACGACTGTGGTTTTTTCCACCTAGCACCTAACAAAGAAAATGGAAAGGACTCACCAGTTAAAACCAGCTCAGTGTAAGGCAACCAGCTCTGCTGATCTGCCACTCCAGCAGGCGCTGGAAACCAAGAGGCTACGTTGAAAAAGATGCACGTTTTCCGAATCTCTCATACATGTGAGAAATCAGCGCATGAAAAAGCACACTGTAGACCCCTACCCTGAAAGCAAATACGCATGGGGAAAACCCATATGCTTGTGAAAAGCCTGATGACTTCACTGGGATTGCCTAAGAAGTTTGAGGGTAGGATCTGGCCCCAATTATGAAAGGAGAGTGCAATTAGCACTGTAAACTCCCCTCCTTCATCTTCCACTCCCCCTCGGTGAGGGAAACAATTAAAATGATTAAAAACATAAGAATTGCCTTTTAGCTAGCAACTTACATTTCCTGCAAAATAGGACCTATGTATGTTAAAGGCCATTATTTTAAGATAAGATTGTTGCAAACATATTAGTAGCATGCTTAAATGTCACACATCAGGTTTCCTACAATCATGCAACAAGAAATTGTCTTCATTCACACACAGAAAACAACCAGCGGTAGTGCTCTAAAGCAGTAAAGGTCTAGATCTGGGTCTTTTAGCAGATAAAGATCGCTGATCCAGAAATCTTTAAAAGGGGGAATCCAAGGGAAATGTTCACAGATTTAGAGCTGCGCAGTCTGAAGGGACGACTAAACATTTGACTTTATATGATAAAACACGCATGAAGCTTCCCCACCTACAATGACGCCGCTGTAAGAGTCTGAATTAGAACATCTCTTAAGGAAAAAAAAAAAACAAAAAACAAAAAACAAACAAACAAAACAAAACAAAAACCCCCACAGAAACCAAAACCAAAAAAAGAGCATCAGATTTAACAGCCTGACATAAGGAAGGGAGCACCCGCAACCCCAGCAATGTTGTCCTATTCAGCAATCACCCATGCTGCGGGAACACTCACACCCTCTCTCCTGGTCTGAATTAATTACACAGCCAGCCGCTGGGTCTTGTTACACCTTGTCACCTTCCTCTACTCCTCAGTCCCCGACAAAGGGCCACTGTCAGCCTGAAACCCAGCCCGTTTTTAAAGCATAATAAAAAGCGGTGCCACATTATTACCTGAATCCACCAAGTCCTCCTGCCAACAACGATGTTTTCGCAATCACATTTTTCTGTTGTTAAAAACTTCTCTCTTGCCTCATCGCTCTGTGTGAAAAACAACACAAAAGAGAAAATTGATTAACTGAATGTGATTATCTATTATTTGCATTACAGCAGTTGGCTTTCCCAGCAGATGTTTAGGTCTTTTTTTTTTTTTTTTCCTGCCATGTGTCATAAAGATATTTAAAAATAAAAACTCCTTTCCCCAAAATCGCTTGCTGACCAAACAGAAGTGACAGAGAACAAACAATCTGGAGGGGTGAACGAGGTAGCACAGCCCATCCTTTGTAGACCTGCACAGGAGAACACAGCTCTCTCGTGCCCAAATACTCTGCCCTCTCCCCAGGGCACCCTGCCTGGCAGCGCCGGGACCAATGCCAAGGAGACACTCAGTGCCACCAAAAGCTTGAAATACGGGGGAAGAGAGAGCTGCTTAAGTTTCTTTCAGTTTCAGTAGTAAATACATGCCACTAATAACTGCAGCAGTGATGTAAAAATAATACTTGCAAAATTACATCAACAGTAAATTACTTAATCCTACAGTTTCCCTGAACTTTGCACCTACAACACTATTTAAGCAGTGACTCCACTTAAAATTCTCAAAAGGTTCTTTTAGTGTCTGTGTTTACTCCCCACTTCACATATTAGTAGCTTTAAGCTTCAGTGTCAAATTCTCCTGCCAATACACCAATGAAGCAAAATGTACACTGCATATAAAAAATTTCCATACTTAAATAAAGAAGAAAAAAGCCCATATGGTAGAAACCCAACTGAAGATACAACCTCAAAAAACCCCCACCAGCCTCTCTGAATGGCCGAAAGACGCATCATAGGTAAAGAAAGAACGTAACTGGATTTTCAGTACTGGAAATGCCATTAATACTGATCAGTATTTCATCGCTTTCTCTGAAAGCAAACAAAACAAACCCCTTCACTTAAGGGGATACAACTCAACCATCTGCACATGATCCCTTGTCTACCTCCATAAGGGCATATGAATTAAATGCAGCCACGCAGCACAGGGCGGGAATATGGCTGTGATACCCCTCCTGCCATTTCAGGGCTCAGGCATTTGGCATACTCTGTCCATCGTCAACAAGGACGTTTGCCAGAAAGTTTTGCTGCAAGGTTTCAGTTGCAGTGGTCTGACGGAGACATTCCCAAAAAAGTGTCTGGAAAGGCTGAACAAATTCTGGCAACCTCTGGAACGGGAAGTTTAAACCTGGGACTAGCCAGGTGCCACACAAAGCAAAGATCGTGGTCTAGTCCAGGGCTGAGGAGGAGAGAGCTGGTCTTTGCCTCCGACATCTGCTCCTGACCAGACAGGGCCACCTCCTGAGCAAAGACAGGGACCAACCCTCTCCCCTGCTCCAGGTGACCTCCCAGCCAGAGCTCCGGCAGCCTGGAGTCATCTACGCTCAACACAGAGCAGCCAAGAGCTGAGCCAGGGGATGGCGGGGAAAAATACGTCAGAATGGGAAATTTCACTTAATGGGGACGGAAAATTGGAGGCAGGATGGTGAGAGAGTGACAACCTGGCTGGGCACGGACGGCTGCAGTAGGGTCTGTGCAGCGGCTGTGCAGCGGCAGCACTGCCAATGCACCATCTTCAAGCCTCTACAACACCGACGGACACCGTTTGCCATTTGTTTGCACCCTGCCCTTTTTTCTGGTGTGTAGCAAAGCTCCGTTGCAAGGGATAACGCTGTCGAGTTGAGAGGCTGAAACGGGAGGGAAACGTGGCAGGGGAGCGCTGCTGCAGCGGCTCCCTTCGCTCTCTCCAGCCGCAGCAGATCCCCACCGTGCCTGGCACACGGGACATCCCTCAGCCCCGTGGGACCACAGGGCAGGACAACTCCGACAGCTGCTGGCAGCAAAGACGGCAGCCACCCCACGGCTCCCTGCCACCCCACAGCTCCCTGCCACCCCTCTCAGCGCTCAGGCCGATGAGCCATCGTGCCTTGGAGAGCTGCCACGCAGCTCCGATGCTGTGCCGCTCCAGGCATTTACACCCAGCACGTCGTAAGTGGCCATTAATGGCGAGGTCCTAACCCACCCGAAACTCTGCCCTCTCTCAAGCAAAACTAGTGAACGCTCACAGCAAAAGGGAACCCTATTTCCAGTATGTGAAATACTACGCAGTACGGAGATACCTCAGCCGCAAAGCTCTAAGATCCTCAAGATCCTTTGTCCTCATTTTAATGCTCTTCCTGTAAAGAAGTGGCAATGCTTCCCAAACCATTTGTCAAACCCTCAAGCCTGACACTAATCAACAGAAGAAGTTTGTGAGGAAATGACAAACTTCTTCAGCAGGATTTGAGTAGTGTGCCATAAATAAAAGCCCGGGGCCAAACACAGAACAGCAGGGAAAAACCAAGATGCTGAATAGTGCGTTTGCCCAGGACTTGCAGCTACAGCTGCACGCTCAGCACTAGGCAGGGGACTCGTGGAAAGAGCAGGGTGTGATCGCGTAATCAAAACTGTCCATGCGTTCACAAGACGTAAAATTAGGTCTGCACAAATCCTTTTTATATCTCACCGAGTTGCACTCTGACCTTAGTTATAATATCGCAATGTATTTGTGTATGAAAATAAAATTAACAGCAAATAGCTGAAACCACCTTAGATATTACGCTGTCTTAGACATTCCTGGCTTATAACAGAGCATAGATCTACAGTCAACCAAATGTGCAATGCAGGAAGACAGACCTTAAAGGTAAATAATTCAAGGCTTGAATTCTTTAAGGTAAATAATTTAGGGCTCTAATGAACTCTCTGACTGTAAATAGGGAGTTCCACTGCTAGGAACCCTCCAAACTGCCCTACATCCAATCCTCGGGAGTCCAGGGCAGAAAACCATCAGCAAAAACACGGTTCAGATGTTCCTGACTATAGCAGCAAGGGCTCTGTCTAACACAAAAGGAGTCTCAGATAGGAAAAGGCAGCTTCACATAGTGGTTCCAGTGCTCCATACTGTACCCATGAGCTGCTGAAATGGAGCTGCAATTTCAGAAATATCACTTGGGCAAGCAGTCAGGTGAAGGTAGGTGACTCATGTGGAGTCCCATGTACGCATCAGAAAAACCCTTCAAGGACAGCCAATGCTGCAATTTGGTCCAGAGTTGCTAAAAACACACATGACTATGTGCAAAGCTGCAAGCTCTTTGCTAAATATGGTAGCCCATAGATGAAAAGCAATCAGAAAAACCCCCACCTCCTCTTCACAATCTCTCTTCTCCATCCTCTTACAAAATTGGCTATGGTCAACTATCAACACCCGGGAATTCCTGTGCATCCATTAGAAAGCATCTCAGCCAGACAAAATCCATCAACAAACCACAGTATCAATCCTCACAAATTCTTAAACTACCAGCAAGCCTCAGCCTTTCCAGCCTGCATCCTCTGGCTCCAACCAGCCATTCACAAGCAGCAACTAGTCCAGCCCAAGCAAGGAAACTGTATTAAAATGAAGACACGGCGAACTGTCAGTTATACAACGTTGTTGCTGCTAAAAAAACCCAAAAGCTTTTTATGCTGCCTCACACAAACATAAAGTAGCACTCAAAAACACCCTGGAGTTGCCTCACAGCCTCTTACGAGACCAACGTGAAACCAAACCGTGGAAGCAAACCCCGCCTTTCGCCGCCAGACACGGGGACGTCAGCAGCAACAGCCCGGGCGTTGCAGGGCTGCTGACAAGCCTGGAAACCTCACATGGGAACATGCCTGCGGACCAGCAGTGGAAAACGCAACTGCGGCTCTCGCTCTGTGCCCAGCGGAGACGAGATCTCATCGCCAGCAGAGATCTGGGTCACCACCAGGAAGCTGGAATTATCCCAGCACCATCTTCTGCGTAACACCCTTGAAAGGGGAAACAAATCTGCGGCGAGGTTGCATCTGACAAGATCCTGGGTGTAAAATAAAAACAACCACCGGCAGTTTATTTGCTCCCTGGTGATGCCATCCAACTGAAAAAAAAAAATAACAACCAACCATAACGCTTAATGTATGCAAACTTCTTTGCAGGAAGAATTTGTTATCAACGCTAGGTTCAGACTGCAGTGTCTCAAGAGCTGGAAAACACATCTCGGTTGCCAAAATCAGTCTCCTAAATGCCAGGCTAAAAAGTACGTGTTTGCCTATCCTGTACTTTAAAAATGAACACCCAAACGTGGGGAAGGAGAAAGCAAGAAAGACAATGAAGCATCAATTTTAAACCAATGACATTTGTGAAAAATAACTGCACCGAGTCTCTGCTCAGCCAAGTAGCTGATATGTCTTCAGGCACAGGACTGAAAACTGAACCAGCTTTCCAATCTCTGCTAACCAAAGCTTTTGCAATCTTCCTGTATGCCATTTCCTTGTTTACATCTCATGGTACTTTTGGAGAAACACGTATGGCGAACCTAGAAAGTGAAACGTGATATTATTTACAGAATAAAAGAGCACGCCGTTCGCAAGAATTCGTAACCACACACATCCCAATCCTGTTCCTCAGTCCAACACCCACTCCAGAAATCCTGTACCAACCAGATTAGCCGATGTGCACATGCTTGTGCTCTGGCGGAAACAATAGCCTCTTTCAGTCCGTACAATCTTCTGAAGAACCAGGCGAAAACGTCATGGGAAAAGTTAGGAAATATCTGCAGAAAACAGTCTGCAAGATGAAAGGCAGAATGAGCCTTTTAACTTGTATGAAGTACATAACATGGAGGAGAAGCGCATGGCTTTGTTACCTAGCCCCTCTTCCAAACGGCTTGAATTTTTTTTTTTAATTTTTTTTTTCCCCTAGGATGGAAAAGGGGGTTGAAACAAGTTTAGAAATCAAAACACTCCAGTAGCGGAGTTATAAACAGAGTGCTGCAGGCAAAATCCATCTCAGAGAGCTGCACGGCAGATCCGGGAGCTGGTACCCGCTCCCCTGAGACGCAGGGATCTCCCACCCAGGCAGGGACGGCACAGCATCCCTCCCTGCCCTCCCCTCCCCAACAACACTCTGCTGCTCTGGAGGGCACGGCACTACTTTTTAATTAATCCAGCACAAGGTTCGAGCTGCCTCAGGGTTAAGCTAAACATTTTCTGTCTTTAACTGCTATAGCAAAAGTCACTATAGAGAAAAACACTTTGCCACAAGGCTAGGGAATTGAGGACAGAAAAGAAGCTGCCACAGAGCCAACCCTGACCTCTTGAAATTTTGCCTCCAGAGGACTCAAAATGAAGAAATCAAATTTTTAATCAGCAGGGAAATGGGGCAGAGAGACTAGCTCTCAGTAATATTATAGTTGGGAATACCGCATAAAAGGCATTATGGAGTTGTACTATCCACCTTCTGTTCCAAATTGTAGGTCTCCAAAAAACGTATCAGAAAAAATAATTCCCCTACTATCAGGACAGCACTAAGCACTCGGAGACATTTAAAATGAATACAGCTCTACAAATCTCTGCTTCTCGTCTTGCAAGGGGCTACATAACTCCTGCAGGAAATAAACATCCCTGTATCAAAGCAAATTTTCTCTGCATGCACTCATGCAGCCTATTATTTTTTAATTCTCTGGTATGCACCTTCCTATGCAACTGCTTACGTTAAAGGAAATACGGACATTCACTCTGCAAAAAATACCAACTCTGGTTCTGCACAAATGCCACAAAGGTTAAATAGCAGCAATTGCGGCATCAAGTCTGCCTTTGCCTTGCACCAAACAGACCGTACGACCGCTGGCATCTTACCTCTCACGTGCGCTTCCCCTCGACTCACACTCCTTCTCTGCAAGAATTTACTGAGCAGTCCATCTAAACCCGACAGTAGTATATTCCAAACTGTAGGAGTGAGCCAAAGTATTAATTTGATGTGTCTGATTGCACAGACACCACATGAGAATGTGAGAGCTGATCACAGAAGAACACAAGTTGCTTTTTCACTTCACAACTCTGAGAGTCAAAAAGGGTGTGCAGGACCCTGATATCTACCAGATGTTTTACGGTAAGGTGGAAAAAGTGGTGCAGACACATTTGTCCATCGTGAAAGCTTCCCGACAGCTACCAACTGGCCATGCCGCAGCGAGCAGCCTTGCTCTGCCTGCGAAACAGTAAAAACCTAATGGAATGGAGTATTCACAGCTTTCACGCGTATGTATAATCCTGCTCTCAGTCCTGCTCACTTTTCCAGAAAATAAACTTGACAAGTCCATTGGTACAATGTGAGAAAGCCTCAAAGCAGAACTCATTTTGGTACATATATTCTTGTACCTATTTAAGAAAAATTGATTATTTTAAATTAAAAAAAAAAAAATGGGCTGGAGCACATCTATGGTTTCACCAAGTTCCACGTTGAACCCAAGAAATGAAAGACCAGAAGTTTTTTAGTATTTTGTAGCAAGTCTTGTGTCAGTTTAATTCAGAATATTTTTTCTCAGAATTTGCATTTGGATTTAAAACCAAAAACGCTCCCACCTCAGCTCCCAGGGGCCTCGGCCACTACCCTCCCTGCACTAGGCACTCTACACATGAACAGGGACTTCACATCTCTCTCCTGAAAAGCCAAGTTTCATCTTGTAGGTACAAAACTGGCGGTTGTTTGGTTTTCTTTGTCCAAAAAAAAAGAAAAAAAAGGGAGAAGTTATCATTTAAAAAAAAAAAAAGTAAGAAGGAAAAAAGGGCAGAAAAGGAAAGGAAAAAAAAAAGAAAAAAGAAAAAAGGAAAAAAGGAAGAAAAGGAAAAGGGAAAAAGGGAGGGAA
>VWYH01004898.1:1130538-1165654 GCA_013399365.1 Pampusana beccarii | reverse complement strand
AAAGAAGAAAAGAAAAAGGGAAAAGGGGAGGGAATAAGGGGAGGAAAAAAAGGAGTGAAAAGGGGAGGGTAATAAAGGGGGAGTAAAAAAGGAGAGGTGAAAAACGGGGTAAAACGGGGGGAAAAGGGGGACAAAAAAGGTGGGACAAAAAGGGAGGGGCAAAAAGGGAGTGGCACCAAAAAAAAGGGGGGGCAAAAAAAGCAAGCAGCCCAGAAGAAAAATGTCATTTCCACTGGCCTCTAGGGTGAAGCTCGTTGCAGAGACAAGCTGTCTTTCCATGGACTTGAGATGAAGTCTGGAGAGCTCAAAACATTGCTGATGGTGGACACTGCTGTCCCCGACCGTGCGGTGTGGGGCCGTGTGAAGGGACGACTGCTCCACCAGCTGTACGCCCCCTGGTACCAGGAGAGCCCCCGCTCACGTGGGCTCTCACAGCACAGTAGGTGACGGGGATCACGTGTGATGGAGAGAAAGAAACTTCGACAACCTTCTTGCTGGTGACCCTGCAGCTCCTGTTTCCACAACCCATGCCAGGCCAAAGAACACCACAGGACGTGCAAGGAAGAAAAAGGAGCATCTTAGGCCGGGGACAGGTAAATACACACACGAGATGAGCTTTGGAGGTCCCTTCCAACCCAAGCTGTTCTATGATTCCATAAGTGAGGCACTTTGAGGGCTGGGATCTCACAAACCTCTTATATCCAACCCAGAGCAACTTTTTCACAGAACACTGCCTCAATTCTTCTTCTACATAATGTTTGCACTCATAAAAAAGGGTTTAGGAGATTTACCAGGGGCTTGTGGGGTGACAGGATATTTTGCTCACAGTCTCATTAAATATATTTCTGCCTGTTGTTTTGACATTTACTTGTGCACATACACTGCCCCACCTTCCCTCAGCCTGGCTCTATCTGAGGAGCAGAACTGCCAAATCTTCTGTCTCTCAGAGTAAAAACGCTGCCTGCGCCAGCCTCGAGCTCGGCACCAAAATCACTCATTCCTGTAAAGGATCATGGAGATAATCCTTTGCCTGTTAAATATCCCACTTTCTTCCTTATTGCTCTGGGAGGATACGAATGAATGAACTTCACTTTTTCTGAATGCCACCTTCTGCCTTTATCGTGTACTTCGGCTACTGGTTCCAGCTGCACCCCCCCTACCTTTGAGGCATCAGTTAATCCTGCTGGGTCTGATTTCCAAGTCCCCAGCTCTAAGTCTCTTTGAGGCAAAAAGGTTGGACGCTATCAGCCCTGTGAGAAAAGATGCATTTGGTCCATAACCACGGGCTCCTGAAACACAGCTGTTAAGCGCAAATCTCAGTTTCTGAAATTTTCTTTCTGTTGCCTCATTATCTTTACTACATCCCAACAGAAACCAGAGTCTCCGCAGGCAGAGGAAGTCCTTGTGCTTCCAGCTGCATCTAATGCTGGCTACTCAACCAGATGCAAAATGTTGAATCAACCCGATGTTTCACTTTAAAGTCTCAGAATTTTTCTCTTGCTGCTGGGACTAGGTGCTTGCGGTCTGAGTTACCACTGGGGAAATGGAAACTCACAGCCAGCCCTTCAGATGACTTCCCAACACCGCCAGGCTGCCCTCAAAGCAAAACAACCCGAAGATTTCAGACACAAAACAGCTTAAATCAGATACCTAGAAAATATTCTGTAATAAACGAAACATTAAGTGCAACTAATTGAAATGAAGGCTGGAGCTCCCAGCAAGTCATAATTTTGATCTTAAAACTAGGACAGGATCTCTAAGAAGTAGCTCTGCCAAGAGGTCCTGACCGCTAAATTTAATCCTGCAGGTGCTGACTTCATGCTGTTGTTGTCCTCCAGCCAGACCATTCCAGTTAAGCAGCCTTTCATATTTTCAGCACAATCCATAGACTGAAACTCCATTTTTTAAGTATAGTTATGCAGAGGGGGGAAAAAAAAATCAACTTGCCAGTGAAGAACAAAAATACCAGATCAGTGAGCATACAGTCCTAGAAATATAACTATAATACCGCACTTGCTAAGAAATCTCTTTCAAATAAATGTTTATGTTAAAATTTAAAGTTATGTTCAACATTAATCTTAGGGAATTTTACAACAGAACATACCAATTTTAAAAGGATTCTACAGTTTTAATGAATTCCTAGAACTCATAGACAGAAATTAAATGGGGGGGACCTACAGTGTTGGCTAGACATATTTCAATATTTGTTACCATAGAAACAAGCCAGCAGATTTAGGTTTTGGACTTATCCTTGCTATAAAATATTAAACTTTTTACAATTTTTGCATATGTATATTATAGCAAGAACACTGTCAATCCTGATAAAGCCCAAAGCATCTTAATTATTTAACAGGATTTTAGCCTTTTTTTCTTTTTTTTTTAACAGAGTATCTTTTTTTTTTTCTTTAATAGACAGTATTTTAAAATCTTCCAATACTTCCAGAATACCAAAGAGAGACTTCTTCTCTCAAAGAGAGAATAATATATAGGAGATGCACAGGAGATAAAGACTTCTTTTTCCACAATGCTGTGGAGAAGTGGTAGATAAAAGGAACACAAACATTCTAATAAAGACGATTCAACTCTAATGATAAAAATTATACCAATTAGCAACTGTGATAATTTCACCAGCTAAAAGTACATTAAATGTTATATTTAATTTGAAAGAGAGTTCACACTCCAAATTTGGTGGTTTTGTTCTCAACCCTAGCAATGGAGAAAGGCTGAAGTACAGAATTTAAGTGATCGGGATAACATCTCAGCACTTCAGCGCTATCAAATACTTCTGGCAGACGCCCAAGAAATGAAACAAACGCATCGTCCTTTCATGCTTCAGAAGAGCATCAACAGTTGTGTTCAACCCACGGCGCACCCAGCGTGCACAAAGATCAGCAATTCACACGAAGAGCAAGGACAGACGCTTCTTCCTTCAAAACGGAAGGAGGAAAAGCTTGTTCAGACAATTCCAGCGGTGCATCCAGATGGGTCCAGAGCATCATTTGTTGTTGAGACGTGAGCTCAGCTGAGAGCACGGAGAAGATCAACGCTTGGGCAAGCCCAAGCTCACCGCTGCTGGGACTGGACGTGTGCAAGTGGTTTTGACCCCAATTTCACTGCCAAAACTGGTTGCACATCACAGCCCTCACTTCTTGTTTGGATTCAAGAAAATCTCTTTACTGGAGGCTCAACATGAGGGTTCCACATGATGAAAAAAACCAAAACAAACAAACTTGGGGGTAAAAGCCATAAAGCACATAGTTGTTTCAAAACTATATTCCGGCACTGAAGAAGACCAGGGAAAATACCAACAGAAGCAAAGCATACCAGAATAAAGAAAAAAACTGAGTGAGACTGAAACACCCTCTTCTTCCAAGAATTAAACAATACTTTTTACGAAGTGTAAAGATAAGCAGTGGGACTACCATTTCCTAACGCTTCTGAGGTCAGTCCTCTAGCACAGGCTCTCAAATAGCCAATTATATGTATTCAGTGCTCATTAAGCTGTTACACTCCCGTAAATTATATACCATCACATTAAAAAAGCCAAATAGCTCAAGCCTCTTAAAAAAAAAAATGGAAAAACTTATTCTTGAAGGCTTGCTAGACAACCCTTTAACTGATGGAAAAATCTCCTACACTTTAAAAGAGGAAAATGGTTAAGACAGCTTAATTTATATGAGTAAGAATTTAAATGTCACTTCCTGCATGTGACATCAATATTAAGAACCTTGCATTTTTGTTTTCTTTGGTGTGGTTAACAGTGGAATCTTTGTGGACTACATTTCTGTGGCATTTACTGTTGCATGTTTATGTGCAGCAACTGCTTTGCATAATTCTGAACACAAGAAAAGCAGAAAGTGATTTTACCTCCGTAAAGACAGAGCTGAAAAGTAGCACGCTACTTAGGGATTTCAAAGAAAGAAGGGCTGGAGAAAAACTATCCCAACACTCAAGGGAAAAACACACAATTTCCTTTCACTGACAGCTGTGCTGAGCTACAACGCATTTCTTTTATCTGAGCAGTTAGGTGTACATGTTAAAAGGCAGAGCAACACTGTGTACTATAGAGAATTTACCCACATGAGCCCACAAAGGGCATTGCTATCAACCTGCAGCCGAGAGGTGGGAAGTTATTCAGATGTCTGAATAAGTCCTGGAACGATAAGAGATGCAGGCAGCATGTGTTGCCAAAGATAGGGCACTGCATACACGGATTCAGCCGCGGAGCTATAAAGCCCCTTGAGACACCCTCTTGTAGGGTCTCTGGGCCAGGTCTGTCCCTCAGGGAGCTGGGCACGGGGCTCCGGGTCTTTCATTTCCAACTGCTGCTGCAAGTGACACCACCTCAGCACATCCCCTCATCCTTCTCACCAAGCAGTTGTAAGTCAGGAGGCTGGTTTGAAGAATCACTTAAGAAACGTGAAGCAGCTTTTATAAAAAAAAAGTTTCTGTGGAATTCACATATAAAAGTAAAATAAAACAGGCACGAGACTACATGTGCTGCAGGTAGATCTCGGAACAAAGGAGCTATCGCTCAATCAGACCACTTAGCTGATAGGCGTCTCTCCCGTGCCCCGGTAAAAAGAACCCCGAGAAACACATGCACACAGTGATGGATTTTTAAATCATTTGACAAACATTACTTCGATTTAAGTGACGGTCTGTGGTGCCATTGGGGCTGGCTTGGGTTGCTCTCCCAGGATGGCAGGACAGCACAGGGGCAGCGCCCGGCCACCCCACGCCTGGGCTCCCAACAGGGGCACCCCAGCCCCGAGGGGCAAAAAGGAACAGGAGACAGCAAAACCCTTGCGGCAGCGCTGCTGAGCAGGAGGAAGGTGTGCTCTGCTTCTATGGTCTGCTTAAAATACATGTTTTAGAAAACAAACTGGGAAGACAAAACAGGAGACTGCGTTTCTCTATCTTGTAACACAAGAAGAAAATAAATTTCAACCAAACAAAATGTCAACACATGTAAAATAAAATATTCTCTATACAACATGCAATTCAGCGAACAGTAATTTGTTCCCCCTTATACCAGGGAGGCCAAGAGTCCAGCTAGATTCAAAAAGGACTGGACACGAGTCTTCCATCTCAGTCAAACTTTGCAAAAGAACATAGATGTCTCATGCTTCAGTCTTGACCCAATAACTAAAGGGTAAAGCCACCACAGGCTGTCAGGATGTTCTATTTGCCATTTGAGGTGGGGCAGGAATACTGCTTTTTCCTCCGGAGCATCTTGTTGCTGGTCACCAAATAAACAGAGGAAATCGGGGTATACGGACCTGGAGCTTAACTGGCACAGAAATGCACACAACTCCTCTATTATCAGAAGATTAATGCGTGAGTGGATGAATGGGAAGGATGAAACACAGAACCAAAAAATAAGCTAAATGATTAATTGCTAGGAAAGCGAACTGATGATTTATGGAAGAAAAAATCAGTCAGAATTACGAAACTGAAGGGAATAAGCAGGGAGTGAGCTGCAGGGTGGGACCACCAAGTGTGTACAAAGTACAGCAGTATAGGGGGGAATGTGCCCCCAGTTTTGGCTGCCCCTCTCACCTTCTCCCAGCCTGGGCATGTGTAGAGCAGACACAGCTGAAAAAGGCAGCATTTAGAGGTTACTGGCTGAAAATAGCTGACTTTAAAAACAAAAAGCTACAATCAGTTTTAAATAACATCCTATAACTGAAAAAAAAGAAACTGGTCTCAATTTAATTAAGTGCTTCCATGCGTTCTCACAGTGGGCTGGTAGCACTGTCATGCTCATGTCCTTGTAGTGCAGTGCTTTCTAGAAATTTCTAAAAATAAATGGATATTTGTTTAACCCTGTTTTAATTTATTTTAGAAAGAGATAAGTAGGAATGGAAATGGAAGGCATTTTTAGCATATTCATTTTTAATTTGGGGGTTATAACATCTCAACAGTAACCCATGCTTTTGGTACTACACTTCTTTGCTTTGCAACCACTAACATAAGCAAACTCTTTTGCAGTCAGTGGGCAACCAACAGGCACCACAAAGCAGCATATATCTGAGCAATAATCCAGCACCTTAAAGTGTATTATGATCAGCCATTTGCTCAGTGTCTTAAATCCATTTGCTTTTGTGGGAAATGATGATACAGATGGAAAAAAAATGGTTTATGCTGTGAAACTATAAAAGCACTTCACATTTTAGCATAACACCTGCTTGATTTTTTTTTAACCTAATGCCATTTATGCATCACTTACAAAAACACTTTTTTCAGTTAAAAAAAAGAAAAAAAGAAGAAAATACAACTGACTATATCCTCTTTGGGTTACGCTCATGAATGAGCTACTGTCTGCATTAGAAACAAGCACCTGGATCAACTCATGGGCATCCAGCGAAGCCCGTTGGTTTCCTTTCCAAACATTAATTTACAAAAGACACCGTCAAATCCTAGCCTGCGAGTGGCCTCGCTATTAAATACAAGACTTCAGGGGTGGAAGCGATGACGTGCGGGAGGCAGAGGGGCTGCCCACCGTGGTGGCAGCCGACGTCTGGGTCTGGAGGAGCCCAAGGCTCGGGCTGGCAGCAGCCATGCGTGGGAAGGAGACCGCTCCCTCCCCCAGAGACGTTGTTAAGACATCAAGGCAAATACTTTTCATACTTTTCCAAAGGTCCATTATGAAATGCCATACCGAAGACTCATTAAGAAACAATTTCGCGCTATCTTTCGGAGATCTTGCATTTCCACACACGAGTCTCTATGTGGGCTCATCCCCTTTACAGCCAAATACTTTCTGCACAGGGTAAACAGCAGGACCTGGATTCGCACAGACACCCAGTCACAAAAGACATAGTCTTGAGACTGTGGGGAGGCATTGGCATGTTTTGTTTCAAGCACAGTTGTCTTATTAAATAAAACACCCAAGAGTTCAGCAGGGACACATGCATTACCACCTATGCAGCTTTCTGTGCCTATCACTCCCATCTCCCAGTGCCTCGCAACTTCTAAATTCTGCACCCTCCCCTCTCCATCCTTGGTCTTCCAGAGGAGTTTTCTTTTGGGCATGAGGACACTCAGCACTGTGTTTCAGAGGGACTCCAGCAGCTCCTGCTCCACTGAAGGAAGCTCCTCATAAACTTCAAGGATTAAGTCAAGGTTTAACAGATACATTATCTTGATGCATTTTTCTTGCTGAGGTCCAGTTTTGCTCATTAGCCTTTTGAAGGAGCACCTTTTCATTCAAGATGAGTATGCAGTCGATTTTTGTTCCCCCTGTACGAATCTAGGGCAATAGCACAGGTAATCTGCCATGATGAAATTCTGCATGAAGAGCACTAATAAAAATTTCTGAGGCCCCGACAGGGCAGCTATAACAACTACTAAGTTGAAGTGGCCAAGAGACGAAGCAACAGAAAATTAGAAGCAATTAGCATATAATATTCAAAAAATATTAAATCCACACTGAAGGCTCAACACAGCATCCACACAAAAAGACATGGTGATGAAAAGCAGATACTTTGCATAACCAGCAATACGGTATTTCAAACGTAGCCATCAAAGCAGAGCAGACCGGCAATGCCACACTGAGAAGAGCTGGTTGCAGAACAGCCGCGCTGGTAGCGTAGACAGGGAGGGACAGGGCGCAAGTGCCTGTGCATCGCCCCACTGCCAGAAGAGGAGGTAACAGCTACACACAGCCCTTCAGCTCTGCCCAGCCAGCAACAGCATCTGCCTGCTGGCAGCCCAGAGGGTACTTATGGCTCTGGGAAGCACCTTCCCCCTAAATAAACATCTCCTGGTAAAAGCAGGAGAACCACAACCTGTGCAACCAGCAGAATCACAGCGCCTGATCAGTGTGCCCTCTCGCTGTGCTAGCTCTGTCTTGGCCCAAGCACGCACCAACGCTGGCCGCTCTTTAGGCACCTCCCAAAGTCACCCTCCTCGCTGGCTTCCTTCAAAATGCGACATCACAGCCCAGCTCCCCTCTGTCCCCGGACCAGCACCATCTTCTTAGGCTCCCAGTAGGCTTAGCCAGAATTCAGACATAACTCCAGGTCTTCCAGGGCACAGATGAATAACTCAGACGTATGGATAGATTTTATGTGGGCTCCAGAAACCAGCTTCAACAAGTACCAGACACATGTGTAGCCAGACAAAATGGCGGTTCCCTGCATGCTCTACCTTTTCTCTCAGCTGATGCAGAGTGGGATACAGTAAGTGCTCTTCAGATATCACTTGCTGGTCTGGAATCACAGGGCTCATCCTCTGTGTCAGGGATCACCACTGCCTGCCATCTGTGCCCAACTTCTCGCTGCAATGAGCCCCCGTTCACTGCAGATCACACCTCACAGCAAGTGATTATACATTCTCCCAGAGCCTCTGTGAGCTGTACACTGCCCATTCCTGCTACAAGGGAAATGTGAGGAGCTCATCGACTGCATTTAAAAAAGACAGCAAGAAGCCTGATGACAAGGAAGTGCCAGGATTTTCTGTCTCAAATTTAGGCAGAATCTCAAGATGACAAAGAAATCATCTGCCCCATCACAGATGCAGATGCCAAAAGAGACTTTCCCTTTGTTTTTTTCCTATGTTAGTATTTCCAAGAGGCTGATTTTTTTATTTTTTTTTTTTTAAACTGAATTGTCATAGGTTTCAAAGTACCACCTCACAGTGTGGGGCCTGGTAAACTTCAATGAAAATGGCTGATGAATTTCAGATATTTTTGTTCTGTTGTTCTTATGTTCGATATTCACACTTTGAAACCTGAAAATGTTGGAATGCAATTGCTACTCTTGCATGATAAAGGCTGTTTCTAACACGGACCTGAAATACTGCAGGGGTTACACACAACATGCAGAGCTTTATTACTTTATTGTATTGAGCCCATGAAGTTGTTACCTGAAGAAAATAAATTCCTACATGGTAGTTACTACAGAATATTAATATAATTTGCACGAAGGAAAAAGTATGTTCTCCCTGGACTTACAAAGTTATCTTCTAATATTACAGTATTTGCCTTCTTAGGATGGATAAGGAACATCAACAAAGAAAAACAAACAAACAAAACAAAACACAATCAAACAGAAATCTGAAGTAATGTGAGAGTCCTCTGGAAGTCAGAGATGTGCTTGGGCAGCCCCTTCAGTCTGCATAGTGCAGGAGCTCTCTGCAGCCCAGTTTCAGACCTTGTTTTATCTGTTGGCCATTATCCAGCCCAACCACATAGAGTTAAATCCTGAAGGATGCAGAACAAGCGTTTGTGTCATTGATTCTGCTACGTGATGGTAATTTGTTCTGAACCAGGTTTTGAATTTGTCTGGAAGCAGGCACTGGGCATGGTTTTCCAGGTGAACACCAAATTTGTGCTGAATCATAGAATAGTTTTGAGTCGGTAGGGACCTTCCAAGGTCATCTAGTCCAACTCCCCTGCAATGAGCAGGGACATCTGCAACTAGATCAGAGCCCTGTCCAGCCTGGCCTTGAATGTCTCCAGGGATGGGACACCTACCACCCCTCTGGGCAACCTGTGCCAGTGTTTCATCGCCCTCATTGTAACAAATTTCTTCCTCATGTCTAGCCTGATCGTGCCAAGTGGCGAGGCTTTCCTTTCCTGGCAGGCTTTTTGGAGGAGGCCCGGGCCCGGTAGGCACAAGGCAGTGTGATGGAGCCTGAAGGCAGCATCCCCCACCCCAGGCCAATTGTAACAAATTGACACAGGGAGGTGAGGATGCAGGGATGTGCATACACACATGCCCAAAACAGAGCTCGCCCTGCAAGCCCAGCACGTGCAGATCCTAGGCGCAGCTCATTTCTCAAACTGACTAAAACCAACAGGTTTGTGCTTGTATTTACTTAAACGTTCTGTGTACTTCCCCCCCCGGCTTGTCTCACTCTGCTTGCTCTGAAGAGCCAGCTGCAGGTGTCCCTGAAGAGCCAGCCATCCCCAGGCAGCTCTGGTGTCCCCGTGGCCGCTGGTGGCCTGGCCTTCCCTCCACCCACGCAGGGGCTCTCCTGACCCTGGCCTCACTAGCTAATGCTCCTCCCTTCCCATCTCCATCAGAGCAGAAATACGTCACGCCACCCTGCTTAGGGCTTCTCCTCTCCAAAGCCGGCCGTAAGGAGCAACTAATCCTCTCTAAGCCCCGGGAAGGCAAGTAGCCTCCATTTTACACATACAGAAATGGAAGAAGGGGTGAATAAGTTCAGCCTGTTTGTTTCAGCAGATCCCCGAAGATCAAGCACAGCACTGGTAAGCATTTTAACTTAAGCTCTTAAGCAATACCGGCTAACCTACCAAATAAACATAACAAGCAGGTGCTGAATGTTTATGATATATTTGCTTATGTGACACACAAAATTTTACTGTGGGCAATTTCTCTGGGTATGTTCATTGCTCTGTAAGCTTGTGCGTACGCGCTTGTGGCTGTATCCTCTCCTCTAATCTTCAAACTAATTTCAGCCAAAGAATTGACCAGAGGCAATAGGAGCAATCCATGCAGCCTTGCGAGCTTCCTTCTGAAATCTTTGTGTGGACTACATGAGCCACACTTCCCATTCTCCCAGCCTAATCGCTATACAAGAAAGGCAGCAAGACAAACAAAAGCTGGAGAATGCCATTTGCAGAAACCATGAGGCAGCCAGCTGCAAACCTTTCTGGCACAGGAACTCACCAGCATCATCACTGGACATCCCACGGATTACCTGCCCTCTGGGCTTCTCACACGCGTGGTCATTACATAAGGTCATATGGTCCAACACGTGTATTCCTCGAAGTGATGGGCTCCCTGGACTCCATCCAGAGGATCAAGGAGAGCTTTGAGAGAACACTGCTGTTCGGTCGGTTATATCCTGTTTGGACACTTGACAGGGATGACCCTACTCTTCTAGGACGTCGGAGACCTCAGTGGAATTAATTCATTAACGCAGTGGAACTCTACACCCACGTTACATGCTGTGGGAGAATGATCTCCAGTACCAACGCTGGTAGGTATTATCCAAATGGAATACAAAACTGGCTTCAAAAAGACATAAACCTTTTAAAACCACTTCACGATGCTAAGATTTTAAAGTGACTGAAATAAATGTTATCTGCTAACAACAACATTTAAAGTGGGTGGCAATCCTGATTCTAGCATACTTAAGCTTTGCATCAGAACAAAACTATCATAAATTGGTTAAAAATCACGGCGTTATGCAGTTGACACCCACGTATGTTATACTGGTGCCCAAGAACAAATTATATGTGTATAATGTATCTCAGTATGCTCCATGTATTATCGCTGTTAAGAATAATGCAAAGTACTTAAAATCTAAAAAAAGTCTAATGCACTTGAAAAAAAGATGTAAGCCTCTTGCACACACGCACATTCCTCTACATTCTCTACAAGACTGCTATTGTTTACTAAAACATTATTTGAATAGATAGCAAAAGATCAACAGGAGATCATCAAATAAGAGAATATAAATGAAAGCATATTTATAACTACTATGTCCTCCAGTCCTTTCCCCTACATTCTTATTGTAACACATACACTGAAAAAGGAAAACAAATGTTTTTTATAAATGATACATGGACATACAAATACCACTTGAAATACAAAATCTTAAGCTGCCAGATGTGGTCTCTGAATAACAGTGATTCCTTTGAATATTCCAGGTAACTGCAGTAACAGAAAACCAACTAACAAAATCACCTTGGTCAGGAGCAACTGTGTTCAAAAGCAATAAATACTACCGGTGTGAAAGAGCGGTACATCATAAAAATCTTGCATCTGTTTTTTGCAAAGAATGAAGTGCTATCTGACTCCTCACCTGTAGCTCTACAATACCATTATTCTGACTGACAAACTCATCTGATTTCCAATCTGAAGTTTGCTCTATCTCAGTCTGCAGAACTGCAGAGATGCTTCTCCCATGAAAAATGAAAACCAGCCTGCTGCCGACACTTGGCTAGTAAACTAACAGCCATTACCCCTCTTCATTATTTGTTTTCCTTCCGTAAAACACCCTCCACCAGGTGCTGCTGCCAGTAAATTTCTGGGTGTTTTAACTACCTGCAAACACATTAGCAAAATAAACGAAGGTGAAATGGCATTTCAGATATTGGCTTCCCTGGGGTTCTTTCTGCCACAGAGGAAAATTTCACCAGGAAAAAAAGAAACTCTACAACAGAAATAAACTTGGACAGGAAAAAACAAATCTTTCAGTTTATGAGGGTAATCATTAGCTTTCATAATCCCAAATTCTCTGGTTAAACAAGACATTCAAGACGAAGCATAGACAAAACCAGTTACCTACTGGGATAAAAAAAAAGGGAAGGAAAGAAAAACAATCTTTTAAGAAGACTTCATTAAATGCACACAAAAACCCTTTTCTGAAAGCCTACCACTTACATTCCCTGCATTTATTTTCCCACATTAAGCAGATAATTTCCCAAACACCGTTGAAAAGGGGAACACAAATTCTAGGCATTATTAATGACCACAGACTACATCTCCTAACTGCAATCATTCTAGACTGAACTTCACGTAGTAAACACCGCATTCCATGGACTGATGAGCCAGCTTTCAGATAAACATGCTTGCTTAAATACCAAGTATTAACACCCTATGGCAATCTGAGTCCATGCACAGTGACTCAGTGCAATTATGCTGAGAGTAACAATAAGTGGGCAGTCATGCAGATTTGTAACTTATTGGTTTAAGCATGAAATTAAACAAGCAAGAAAAATTAATGAAAACTATTACATTTTAGACCAGACTGGGTACAAAATATGAGTTAGTATTATAAACACAACATAATCTCATTTAAAGAGACTGTATAACACAGGTTTTACAAATATTTACAGACATTAATCTTGTTAAGTTGATTTCCAGAGTTTTATTCAGTAACAGGATTGATTGGCTGGAGAAACACAGGCTCAGACAAAAAAAATAGCTGAAAGCTCTATTTTTGTCAGAATGATGGATTCTTTTCTTAAGTAACTTGTTTTGTTGCCTTTTGTTCCAAGACTACAAACACTATTAGCAGTTCTCCAACTGGCAAGAGTGGCTGAGATGTTTTGTCTTCACCATTCTGGATTCCTTTTTGTTTTCTTGCCCAGTCCAAGAGCCAGGGAAGAAGCAACGGCTTCAATTTCCCTTCCCTGTAAGACCACCTTTCTTCTGCCCACAACTGGATCTCGCCTCCGAAGCAGCACGTGTGTATCTGTGCCATGGGCTCACACTTGCTGTGGTAAGACATGGGTTGCGGATCCTGATAAGCAGAACTATTGCAACCTACACGAGTTTACAAATCTGACACCACCAACGTTAATATCCAGTTCCCTCTTGTTTATTTGCATCTCATCATCGCTGACTTCCCACAGCCAAGCCTCCGTACAGCTTTCATGTGGCTTGGCTATTTCTGTTTGCACCCAGAGGTCATTCCATATGCTGCTCGTAGAAGGGATACTGGTTTCTTCTGTGACTTCAGGCAGCTTTTAGGAAACACAGATTTCCTGCCCCATTTCCAACTAAAGGCAAAGGTCAGCGAGTCTAACAATGAAGGACAGTGTTGTAGCTTGATATTTTAGCACTAGAAAATTTACCCACAGAAGCAAAGAGGACAATTGCTATATAAAATGCCATGTGCAGTGTCCAAAACACGTCCTGTCCAAAACATGTACTTGTAGCCCCAGCAAGGATTTCTACTCACTAGAACAATGCTACTATGTATAGGTTTTTCCAGAAAGATGATATATTACTAAGCAAAAGTCCAGTATATTGAAAAGGGTTTGTTTGTTGTTTTTGTTTTCCAAGAAATGAAAAGTACAATATATGCAATATAAACAAAATAGGGTACATTCCTTGCTTGATTCAACAGCTAATGGTCACATTCATGCTTTACTTCTGTGTTATGACCTGCTCCAAACTCTCTGCTGTCCCCTTGACCTACCAGAAGCATTATACTGGAGGGGGGATTTCTTTACATCAACATATCCAGGCCAGTTATTCTCCTCTTTTCACTGGCCTATACCAGATGTACCATCCTATCTCTGTGGTATTCCTCATATTCAGGATCCAAGAGGAAACATATTGGAACGACTTTAAGTTATTCAGAGCAGTACAATACTGTCCACATTTATGAGCAGGTGATTTTCAAGCAATGCCCTTCCCAGGCAAACAATCACCAGAAAAAAACACGCTGAAAATAATTTCATTATTTGGGTCAGAGCTTGACAGCATGATCTTAGCTGTCCCATACATGAATGTCAGCTTTTGTGCTAATGTTCACTGTAATTCTTATACTCCATTTGGAGGAGATGGGGTCCTAAATCTGGACAGATCAATGCAGTCTATCTATGACCCCGTCAATCAACGACAAGCCCCTTACAGATTTCACTGAACACAGCCTAGTAGTCTGCAGGATGCAATACACAGCATTTAGTTTTGATGATTTTCATTTCTGTAGAAGCTAAGTGTTCCCCACACAGTGGTACTTTTTACTTACACACTTTGTAATAAGACTTCCAAATGCATCATTCAGAGGAAATACTGAAAATGTTTAATAGAAATTGCATGATAATAGTTTATACTGTACACAAGAAAATGCCTTCTCAGAGCATACTGATGGTTCATCCCCTCATCAGCTTCAGAAAACAGAGCTACAGACACTTCAGGGCAAGGTTCAAGAAGGCGAACACTGGTCAATCACTGCAAAACCTATCCCATCCTGTCTCTTCTGTTCCCCTTGCCCTGCTAGAAACCAAGCTCTCAGGAGTATGCTTATGGCCCAGAGCACCAAGCTGTCAGCAAGAGCCTCACTCCTTTGGGTTACTCACTGGGATGCTTCTTCCATAAAAACGAAGCTGAGCCACTTTCTCTGCCCCAGACGTTTAAGCACGCTCCATTCTGCAGCCTCTGTGATGAGCTCGCGCACGTGACAGAACTCACCATGTTGGGTGCTCACCACAGCACTTCCCAAACTAGTCAAGCATGGGGTGGAATAGGGACATATGCAGAACAGAAATCCAGCTGCTTTTCCTGAATAGTTTCAGTGAAATTAAAACCCTCCGTCTATTTGCTTACTTCCTCCATTTAGGCACAATTAGTTAAATGGCACACACCACTGTAGAAAACAGGTGTGTTGCACCCAGCGGTTAGAGAAAGACAAAAAATATTTACTACGTAGGTAGACCACGTGTGTATATATATATATATATATATATTCTACTGTTGCCTCTTCAGCTGGGCAAAAGCAAGAAGAAGGGCCTCCAGCAGGTCGATCAGATGACTTCTCTTTTGCCTTCTCTCCAAGTAAGGAGAGAGGCAGGAAAAGAAGTACAAGCTGTACTGCTAGAAAAGCAAAAGCTTGCTCTACTCATGCTCCACTCCTTGGAGAGCTGTCATCTGACTTGCAGCACACCATTATTTTCAGTAGTCCTCCATCTCCCTGCTCTTGTCCTACAGACACCAGTCCATGCTCCAGCCCTCTGCCCCATGTTTCCTGTCCAGCTCCTCCACACCTCGGTCAAAGTGGCGGAAGAAACGACAGGAATGGCTGCACATTGTCAGTAAAGCACCTAGGACTCCTTCAGTGGACCTCACAACTGGGAGCCCCTTCTCCAGCCCAGGTGAGCCACTGCAGAGTGGTGGTACAGGTTCCCTGAACCACTGCGGGGCCTGCCAAAGTCAGCCCCCGCTCCAGCACAAGCCTTCCTCTGCCCCAGGGAAATCATTTCCCCTACACTGATTCACTGATTTGCAGCTGGTTAAATACTCCCCCCCCAAACTCCTTGGTGAGTGCGCACACATACACATTCACAAGCACATGGCCTGCAGCTGGAGGAAGAAACCCCAGGGGAGGCAGAGCTATTGATGTGCCATGTATGGCCGGCCACCAGCTGAGAAAGCTCCCATATTAAAGGATAAATTGCTTATCTTCAGTATCAGATGTTCTTCACATTGTCTTAGATAAAGGATCAGTCCCAAATCCTAAGCCAAACCCCCCTCTATCCATAAAAATCACACATCCATAAAGGAAAAGAACTCTGATTGCAACCGATTGTGCTGCTTGGTCCATACAGCACTTTCTTCCCGGCTTGCTTTCTTCCATATGTCAACGCCAGGAACCATGTGCTGCTACCCTGGGATTCTCCTCTTTTGAGGACAGAGAAAGGTAGCTGAAGAGTTCTTCCTACGGCCTTTGTTTTGGTGTTGGCCAGGTCTATGCAGCTGGGACCACCAGAGCCCTGTGCAGGGGGGCCAGCCTGGGCTGCAAACCTGGCTCCCCCTGGACGGCGAGTATTGTGACTGGACTCCTCCAGTACCCAAATTGACCTGTTCTCAGGCTGGCAATTGCAGTGTAATGCTGCTCCACATCTTACCTGGATCCTGTTCTCAAGGTGAAGGTGATGGCTTTATGTGTTGTAGGAATAGTTTTCTGCCAAAGCAGAAAACAAAAGAAGCAATGGCAGGAATGGGACAGCAGTGCTAACCTACTTGACTGGTGGACTCCAAGGAGAGCACACTGGCCCACATCCTCACAGCCAAGAAGAGACCTGCTGGTCGAGGGCAGATTCTTGCATCTCAGGAGACTACTGATGAGAATGCCAACAAGAGAAAAATGAAGTAAAAAGCTAGGTCACTGAGACTACTAAATGCCAAGAGGCACAAGAAACATATGTAGAAAGGCTCATTAATCATAAAATACCCTCATCATTCCCTCCTGCTCCTTGCAGTGGGGATCCAAGATAAACATTGGAGTTTTAACCTCTTTTCAAGAAATTACACCAAACGATATGAATTCTTGACTTCTCCATGTTTGGGTTTCTAGGCAATAAGATTTTAGTAAAACTCTATTCCATGCCAGGTACTAGTTTTAAAATGGAAGTCAGACCTCCTTGATATCTGAAGGTGGGAAGTCTGACCAAATAAGTCTACTTCTCTGAAGACACTGTGGGATACTCCCCAACTTACATGAGAAGTGGCTGCTGCTTTTTGTTGCTGGTAGTTGCATGCTTTTAATGTAAAGGCATTTCCCCTTCTCCAGAAAATGTTCCCAGGGTATCCTGGCATCCTAAGAGTAAGCTTTGTGTGGCATCTTGCTTGAAGGGAAAACCAAAGTTGTCTCCTACAGAGAACTGAAGAGACTCCGCAGCCAGGGTCCTCCCAGAGAAGACCAGCAACACACTCCAAGGGGAAAGCAGAGGCCAAGAGCTCAGGACTGACCTCAGAATTTTCAGTCTTCCTACCTAATAACAACTGTTACGCTAGCACAATAAATGTCTGCAAGTCTGAGATGTAAAAATAAGGTACCTACAATTAAATGCTGGCAAACAACCTAAAAAGGAGGACCCAACTACGTCAGATTTTTGGACAACTGCTCAAAGTTGGCAGTTTCTTACAAAAGGTCATTTTTAAGGTACAACTGTCATACAAGGATGTAAGAACAGTTTTCTCACTCTCTTTTGCCCTTAATGGAGACTTCATGTATAATACCATTTTCCCCAAGAAGCAAATGGCATTGCTGCATACTAAGTAGGAAAAAGAACACTGAAGGGTATAGAGCTCACTGCCTGTATCTGCAGCAATGCCAGCTCAACATATTTCTATCTTCTCCTGTCTGTTTGACCCTATTTCTCCTCTACCACAATTCACTGGCCTATTACTTTTTTCACTTTAAACTGCTGTAGCTTTGTTTATGAGCAACACAGTGAAATGGCTGCATTTGAAACACCTTTTTAAAAATGTCTTTTTTTTTTTTTTTTTATCTAACCTGAATGCTTCATTGATAGGGGTTTTATNTCTTTTAAACACCTCCAGGGACGGTGACTCCACCACTTCCCTGGGCAGCCTGTTCCAATGCCTGACAACCCTTTCTGTGAAGAAATGTTTCCTAACGTCCAATCTAAACCTCCCCTGGTGCAACTTGAGGCCATTTCCTCTCATCATATCACTTGTTACTTGGGAGAAGAGACCAACACCCTCCACGCTACAACCTCCTTTCAGGTAGTTGTAGAAAGCGATAAGGTCTCCCTTCAGCCCCCTTTTCTTGAGACTAGACAACTCCAGTTCCCTCAGCCGCTCCTCATCAGACTTGTGCTCCAGACCCCTCACCAGCTTCATCACCCTCCTCTGCACTCTCTCCAGCACCTCGATGTCTTTCTTGTAGTGAGGGGCCCAAACTGAACAAAATGTTTGAGGTGCAGCCTCACCAGTGATGAGTACAGGGGGACGATCACGTCCCTAGTCCTGCTATTAGTAGCTGTTATGGTGCAGGTGGATGCACAGTACGTGGTTGTAGAGAGGAGAGGTTGAAACAGAAGCCTGGAGATGGAAAACTTCACAGTCCTCTGGAAAAGCCTCATGTGAACCCACACTTTCAGCTTAAGTTACCACCTATAGATGACTGCAGAGTCATGAGCACAAATATCTGCCCTACCTATGGCCTTCCAGCAGCGGGTATGATGGCGACACAGTCTAACACAAGGTGTATTAAGGTGCCACCAGAAGAGCAAGGTGTGTGATGCTCTTACCTCAGGCTGCTGCCGTATTAAGGTACAGACCAGCACTGTCTGACCAAAGAGACACAGAGAAAAGAGGTGGAAAGGGCCTTTCTTTCCCTGCTGGAAACCTACAGAACAATAACCACCTCAGGAAGGGTATCACAGAAGCTTTGCACACTCACTGCTGGTGTCTACACTGCTTCTGGCTCCTGGTGCCCTGTCCATGCGTATTTCAGACGGGGCAAGCGGGATACTCCGATTTCAGTGATGAGTTCAGTCATCAACACAGGCACATTCCCCGTGCATCATAAGCCTCCTCTGTATCTGCTGAGCACAACTGGGAGGGGAGGGAGTAAAGGGAGGAAGATATTGTGCATTTATGTTTCCTTTAATTCAGCAAGAGAAATAGATCAAACATTCATTTATTCTGTGTTCCAGGACACTTCTCCTAGACACTATATATAGTTTCTCAGATGCCAGCATCTCTCTCACCTACATATTCATACTAATCCATATAAAACTATGAGTCATTACACAAAGTTCCATCCAGAAGAGTAAGCCATTCATCCTTTGGGGGAGGAGGAGGAGAGGGGAAATTAAGAGCTGTTTCCAATTTAATTGGCAGACTTTACATTTTTGTTCTGCTTCCACTGGAAAGTGTGGTGCTAATTTTTCTGCCACAGCTTGCAACCACACAGAGATCTCGATCTGCTTCATTTATGTCTACTAGTAGGACCTCTAAAAAAAAAATTAAAATACATTACAATTGTGTTTTAATTAGAATGCAAGTTCCATGTGCTGAGCTAAATACTTGTTTTGTTTCGGGGATTTAAATGTTTTAAAACTTCTTGCAACTTTTAGGTCTCTTTCACCAAACGGATGGTAAAATGGAAGCGTTTAAATGGCACGTGGTAACTCTCACACCAGCTGCTCAAGCCTTGGTGCTGTACCTTGAAAGTGTGATACCCTCTGAACTCATTTTGAAAGGGGGAGAGAAATAACATGGATTCATTTACATTGTTCCGCAGCATACCCCCTCTTCTCGCTTTCATACAATAAAGCACATGTATGCCCCACCCTGTCTTCTTACTGTATCTTCTAGTCAAAAACATGTTTTCCTGTATGCAAGCAGCTCTTTTTTCAAGTAGAGTTAATTTTGAAATGAGGTTGCATAGAAAGCAGCAGCTTGGAACAGCTATGTGT
This sequence comes from Pampusana beccarii, assembly GCA_013399365.1. Classification (NCBI taxonomy): domain Eukaryota; kingdom Metazoa; phylum Chordata; class Aves; order Columbiformes; family Columbidae; genus Pampusana; species Pampusana beccarii. Next base: position 1,145,991 of record VWYH01004898.1, on the reverse strand, counting down.
TTTAATTCCTGCATCACCTACTCTGACATAGGAGCCTTAATTTTATGTTCCCCTTTCCAACAGGACAGAGGACAGGGCTTTGACTGTCCTCTCCTTCTTACTCTTTGTGCAATTTCTGTTTGTTTGTTTTTATTTTTTCCCTCTCCTCAGCTGCTTCTTGGCTTTGCACCAACTTCTCTCTCGTTTTCTAATCCAACGATTCCAGCCTGGCAGTTGCAGTGACATTTATGACTATTTCAACTCAACCTCCCTCACCCTGTCCCTTTTTGCAAACAGCCCCTAAACCAGGGTGGCCAGTCTTCGCTTCCTGAGCAATTCAGGGGCCATTCTCATGGACTGTGTCATCCAAGAGGTGCGAGGGCTCTGCTGGTGCAGGGACCAGCTATTACCCTGGTGGCATTGAGACGGGTGAACTCCCCAGGAGCTGCCAAGCCCCCAGGACCAAGAGCAAGGCAGCTCCAAGGTAGCACTGAGCAGCAAATCCTGCAGAGAAGATCAGCACCTTCTACCCGAGCTGCTCCTGGAGTTCTTGCAGTACTCAAGTAGGGACACCCAGATGATCTCACCCATAGGAGGATTTTAGTGAGCAGACTGCAAGGTTACAAAACCCAGCCACCTCAAGTCCAAGGCAAATAATACACAAGAAACAACATCTTGGCAGTCTTTCTGCAGGAGATGAACTTCAGCCAGAGTGCTGTAAGACTTTCACGACCATCTCCGAAATTAAATCAGTTTAATTCTGGATAACTTTGCTAACAAATCACATATCTTGCTACCTATTTGTGGGGCATTAGATTTCCCTGCAGTTATTCCTTTTCAAACCATGTATCAAGCCTTAACACTTCCACAATGGTTATGTATCAACATTTTCAAAAGTGTCAAACTCACAACCTAGAAATACTGTTGGGTCCTGTTGCTGCAGTCCCAATTAACGAAGAGATAGGAAATGGCACAAATATCAGAAAGACTGATGTACACCTCTGCTTGATATTTAATAGCTACATTTGACAGCTCAGCTCGCAGAAGGTTACTAGGAACAGAGCATTTGGAGCTTGAGTCAACCATGAGATATTCCAGGTACCTCCATGGGGAAAACACTTTTCTTCTGTAAGAAGAGCAGGTAAACTCTATCCCGCTCTGTAGTGAAACAGGACATGAAGTGAAATAAGGGGTAATCAGTAGGTACTAAAGCTGCACAATCTGCTAAGAAAAAAGGGTGTCACATCCATCAGATGTACACGTAAGTATAGGTCCACTCTCTTCCATTCCCACCTCCTCCCCATGCTAGCACATGCAGTTTTTTTCTTCATCATTAGCATGACAGCAGTGTAACTTGCTAGTTACATCTGAAATGCAAGGGAATATGAGCACACATGCAATACACTCAACAAATATCCGAGGCATCAAGCGGCACCTGCACAGCTAACAAAAATGAGCAGGTCCTCACATAAAGATTTCAAAGTTACGAGGAAATGAATCCGTACTTGCAAATTTAAGACCAAACGTATTGGGGTACAGTTGCAGAAGAAAGGCACCTTGTCTAAAGAAAGAATCACTTCACATACTATGAGTATAAAGCTCCCTTTTTATTTAGTTTTAAGGCTTGCCAACAGTTTGTGTTAGATGCTTAGACCTTGAAGGCTATGAAATTATTTAATGTCAAAAAAAACGATCTTCGAAAGGCAAAAAATGCATACTCGCAGCTAACGAGTAACAATCAGGGAAAGCTTTTTCTTTTAACATAAAGTTATGCTTCTTGCCTTCTAAAAGTTGTTGAAACTTCTAAAGGCAGAAGAGGCCACGGCAAAAAAAAAAAAAAAAAAGAAAAAAAAAAAAGAAACGCAGTGCTAGATAATTTTAAACACTTCGCATAACTAAAAAAGGGCATATTAAACCACAACCTTAGTCATAAACCCCCAACAGCAAATCAGTGAGAGCAAAGACGAAGCACCGCAGGCACGACCTGCTGCTGCCGGGCTGCCGGCGAGGCAGCGGCTCGGAGCACACGACAACACGCGCCATCGGAGGATGTGGGTGTCGTTCCTCGCCCCAAGCATCTCCTCCTCCACCCCCCGCCCTCCCCGACCACCTGTAGCAGCCTCGGAGGAAGCAGACGCGCTCCCACATACTTTCCAGCGCCACCGCACCCGCCACAAAGTGCGCAGGCAGCCACGGGCACACGTGAAAAATACACACATGGAGCAGCACCAGCGGCGAGTCTTTCTGCGATGATTAACCTACTTTGCAGGCAGATGGGCTTGCTTTCTTTTTTTCTTAATTTAAGAAACAAACCAGAAAAGCAGCCCAAGGGGGAAGAGAGACCCCTGCATCCCATTCGTGCCCTTTCCCTTTCTCCCCCTCACGCACACCTACCCACACCTACGCGGCGCTGGAAAAAGGCTGTAAGCAGGGCATTGCCACTAGCACCTCCCGGGTATTAGGAGCTGTGGTTTTGACATTAAACAACCAGCAAAGAGATTTCACCCTTTTGACCAGAATTTTCCATAAGCGACGGACCACGGGTTAGGAAAATTTAAAAAAAAAAGAAAAAAAAGAGAGAGAGAAATGTCTAAATTTCCTCTTGCGCTCAGATGTTGAGATCGTTTCTCTGTGATAAGCTAAAATTAGGGCAAAAAGGGCACATGCCAAATGCCTTGACAAAAGGTGCCGGGTGGCAGGGACCACGCTGCTGGGGACACCAGGAGCCAGTGTCTGGCAGCAGGACCTGGCTTGGGGGGTTCCTCTTGCAGGCACCAGAATGGTGCTCTGCTTCCACCAGCTTCAGATACGTTGCTATCGGTATCTATTCATCACCTGTCAGCCCTTTAAAAAAAAAAAAAAAAAAAAGAAAGAAACGCAATCTCCTGTGCAATTAAAAATAAAAAAAAGCAGCCACAGAAAAAGAAGTTTTACCCCCCGTAAACCCCAAATAAGAAAGAAGCAGAATGGAACAAGTAGGACTTGGGGAAGGAAGAGGCACGGGATCTCTGCCATTAGGAAAGCAACTCTCTTTCCAAGGGTCCTTTGGAAACTCTTGGGGTGCTTCGCGTATTCCGCAACAACGATTTTTCCCTCCTTGAGCCGTTTCAGCCTCGCCAGTTCACCGGGGGAAGGGTTAAAAACAAACACTGAAAAGCTATCGGTAAACTGTCTCACCCCAGCGATCATTTCAACTCGCGGTTTCTTTAACCGCCTGAGCAGTGCACCTGCAGAGCCAGTCAGGGCAGGAGACACCCCTCTATAAATACCGGGGAGAACCCTCGCCTGGCTGCGCCTCCTCGGCACCTCTCTGAGCAGGACGACAACAGCGGTGTGCCTGTCCTCAGGGGAACGTCATAAACTTCACACTCAGCTGACAAAAGTAGGCGTGGGGGGTTGTGGGGGGGAAAAGGAGAAAACAAACCAAAAAATCCCTCAGATAAAAACATCCTGAATACAATTTCAGCTTTGCAACAGTCAACACTGCCCTCTTATCGGGGTTTCAACAACTACAGCGTCTTGGGTGCCTGGCCATCTCTCCTTCAGCCCACAGTCTCTTAATCAACCAAAGCAAGCAGCTGTGCCAGGTGTTAGAGCAAGTACGGCCATAAATCCTGCAGCCAGGTGCCTTGAAACCTGAAGTGTCAAACCCGGCGATTAAGCGATCCCTGAACACTGCACAGCCCTGTGAAAGGCAGGTGTCCGTCTCCTCCAGCGCTCAAGGTCCGTCACCTGGCATTGACCACCAGAGATCAGGAGCAAAAAGGTGGAAGCAAAGGCACTCCTTGCAGTTTCGGTTTACTCACAATCCAGTGAAACAGCACCAATTCCCACCTCTGGGCAGATTATTTCCTTTAACAAAAAATAAATAAATAAATAAATAAATAATCCAAACCAACTTCAGGCAGTAAATCGGCCACGGCTTGAGTCACACATGCACGGAGCACACCAAACCACCCTGATAGCTGCAACCTCAACCTCGGCCCCTGCTCGTCTCTCCCCTTCACCCCAAAACTACCAAGGTGTCAAGCTTCTTCATAATGCTCTGAAGGTTTAAACTAGAAGCCTAAAAGCAATGCTGGTGTGGGCACAGACACCCTATGTGGGGTGGGGGATGCCAGGGGGGGTCCAGCAGCCGATGGCCCTGCTGACCAGGCACCTACCAGCAGCTCCCTCTTGCTGAGCATGGGGGAGCCAGTGGCACAGTCCCCAGCACCACCAAACACACTGGGAAGCAGGGCAGCCTCCATCAGATCAGTGCCTCGTAGGAAGGTGGAAATTCTGATTTTGGAAAACAAGAGAGGAATTTCGTAATGTGCTGATATTATAGAGAGAGTTTCTCAAGCTATTTGGGTACAACTTTTGAGTCCCTGTGTAGGCAATCCTACTTGGTTTATTTTGTTTGTTTGTTTGAAGTCAGGCAGGGGAGCAGCACTCACCCAGGTTGGTTCCTGGATGCTTTTCAACAAAAAGCGGGTAAAAGCTCCACTCATACTTGAACCAACTAAGAAGCAGACGTATCCAAGAAATTTTAAAATTCTGATCCAGCATCACCCCCAAAAAATATAGCTCAACAGCTGAAACTAAGACTGAACCAGAAACATATAGTTTTTGAAATACGATAGTTACAATCAGCCTAAAGAGTCAAGTGCATTAACTAACACTGCTGATGCTGGAAAAATTTGCAGGCAATCAGGATAGGCAAATCTGAAAGGCTGGTTTTCAGATAAGCATCCACAGTACGGCTGTTTGCCCAAAGCTTAACCAAACTATTCAGACTCACTGGTGTGCAAAGTCAGACTGCAAGGAAAAACCTTTCAGAAGTCATAATTTGTCACACTGGAACATGGCTACCGGGACATTTTAGGTATTTAAATGGACTGGAATTGGACTCCAGGAATGAGGAAATGGATCTTCCCCTACCTTTTCCTCAAGATAGATTTTTCTTTTCTTATGGTGACAACTGCAGAGCATGACAGACTCCTGCTTTCACCCCATTACTCTAAGGCAGGAGGCAGCCACGATTTGCCTACAGACCCTACAAACAAAGGCAATTCCTTCCCACCTACTGGCTTTTGCAACGCCTGCTTACAGATCCATGGCACCGGGGACACCCTAAAACCATCTGCACCACAAGATGACAGCACAGAGACAACGACTTCGCTGCAAGAAATGGAGGGAAGGGGTGCAAGGGGGGAGCGACACACAGGTGCCTGCAGAAGGAACAAGCAAAGCATTGGGCCAAGCAAATCACTTCTGATACCTGTTTACCACCCCCCTTAGCCTAACCAACCCCCCCCCCCAGCACTTGGGTCTCTCCTGCACTTTGAATTCCTTTGTTGCGCTCATTCCTTTGTTGCTGAGAGCGGGGTTGTCGGCCCTTTCATGTTATTTCAGAGCAGACTGTAAAGACTTTGGCCCTATAAAGTTCTCCTGTGACATTACTAACCTTGTTACTCTTTATGCCACTCCAGTTTCCATAAGAAAGAAAAAAACTAGCTAAAAAATTCCCAAGTGATTCAAACAAGTACTGTGTTCATCTTCAGAAATGACTGGCATCACCTTGAGATCAAAATATCTACCCAATCGCTATAAGAAGGCTTTATAGCTTCAAGTTCTGTATAGATAACACTTCAACAGCACAGTAATTTTTTTTCCCCACCAAAAACGATCATGAAAAGCACCAGAAATATCTGCAGCAGGCAGCTAATACCAATTCTAGCTTTCCTTGCAAGCTATTTTCACTAAATTACTCTTGATAGCATCACGATTTGTTGATGTAGGGAACAATATAAATTAACAAAGTCATGGCAGCCTGGAGAGAGGGAGGGAGAAAGGGAGGGAAGTAAGGCAGTATTTATTTGTTGAAAGTAGGAGTTGCAAAGAAAAACAAGCAGCATTACACTGATTAAGTAATACACGGGTTGGTATACAACAGAACTCGCGTATAACATTTGCAACCTTGTGTTTTGCTTTAGTAACTGGGACTAGACAAAACAATTGGACTGCAGCTGTACAACACCGCATGCCAGACCTTTGCTTTGATCTTACTGAATGGTAAAAACATTGAAGAGAAAGTTTGGAGACAATCTGAGTGATGCTTACAGCTTTTTAAGCTTGGAATTTGGTGGTTGGTGCATTAAGCATTACTCACTTTCTGAACAAAGTGGAAAGTTAACACAAACTGGCAGATGACTAACTGTCCAAGAAACAGATTACTGAATGAATCACCGACTCTACTTTTAGTCTAATAATAAGACAAATGAAGAGGAACAAGAAGGGGAAAAAGACAAACAAAAAAGTTCCTTGCAGAGTGCTTATATTTGCACTGCTTGTGAACTTCCAGCTATGACAAACCACACAACAATTTTATAATTTACCGTGAGTTTTACATTGGGGTTAGTTCACCAACACACCTCACTGTTACTTCACGCCATCAATTAATTTGGATTTCTCTAAGAAGAAGTCTGCGCCACACTTCCCCTCAGCACACACTTAATAACAGTTACAGAAATAAACGAAGGGATTGGAAATGAAGTTAAATGGCTAAGTAGAGTCAGAAGCATTCAGCAGGTTAAAGGTGCAACACATACAAGTATAAATACAAGTATTAATACCTCAGGCACAGCAGGTACATTAAGTTGACCTGAATCAGAATTTAGGTTTCCCAGTTCAAGAGCAGGACGTAACCAAATGTCTGCAGACACTTTGATTTTTGCTAGTCAAGCTCTGCCCAAAAGTTTGCCTACTACACATTGCCAGCATTCAACTTTGAGTAATATCACCACCAGTGCTGGTCAGAAACACAGGAAAATGGGGGCAGCGCTGTCCCCCTTCCAAACAACAGCCACCCAGCTCCAGCAGCCACGTAGGGTGAAGATACTCAACACAGCTTGAGGTGATCTGGGTTTGACACAAAGGCAAAGGCTCTGCGTCCCCACTGCTCCCCCCATCTCCCCTGCTTTAGCTCTGCTGCTCTTTGGACCTGCAGTCTTACTCATTAACTTGTCTAGAAAATTAGCCAGGGCTAAGAAAATGGTAAATTGATGTGTGCTAGGTTGGAAAGCTGAAACAGCTCAGCAAAGTCCAACAAGTGCATGGCCAAGAAGTACCTCCTGCTTTCACCCAGCAGCACAAGAGGTTACCAGCTCCTAACTTCACCTTCTCATTATGAAGGATGAGTTTAGACTCTCTCCTTCACCTGAGCAAATTCAAGCCGCTCTGATCATCTGCTGAACCTGTTACTCAACATCTCTAACTGCACACGCTTGTCATCATCCCCAGAGTGATAAACACTTGCAAGACCTGAGGGTCTAGGACTGCAGCAACCCGATTCAAAAACCTTGCTACAGTCACCAGGTCTGCTCATCTCCTCAGCTGTAACTTAGGTTTAAAACCTAAATTCACAAGAGCTCATCACAACTGGGAGATAGCTGACATGACCAGGTCACATCAGGCTAGGAGCAACCAGAATCAGGTGGGAATAACAGTAATTTGAATATTTGCAAAACATAGCACTTTTGCATTTCGTTAGCACAGAAGGCTTGCTTGATTGAGTTCTGTTTTCCTCTAACGTTTCTTTCAATTGTCTGTTGCAAACACAAGCCAAAATTACACAGTCCAAACCTCTCATGCCCTGGCTGCAAGGTCTTACTGCCAAGCTACAGGTCAGGCTGGGCACAGGCTGCTGCTAATGGTTTCCTGCAGTACAACCACGTGGCAAAAGCAAGACAAGAGTGACCTTCAGGAGATGTGGTGCGATGCTGTGATGGCCACTGCACTTTGGGGGCTGAGTGTCCCATGGTCAGCTCTAGGTCTTTTAACAAATTTTGGTTTAATTCGATTCCTTACCCAGGTCCTTGGCAGACTCTGTGGTAAACTCAACCAGCAGAAAACTAACTCTACACACAAGGAATAATCTTCTGCCAATTTAGCTCTCAGGGCTGGCCTGCTGTGGGATGAGATAGGTGCCAGGGCAAGCACAAGGAGAAGAGACGATGCAGAGCAGAGTCACAGCGTCAAAATTCAGCAACGACAGCCTCTGTTGCCCTCCACAGGTCCAGCCCTTGGTGATTTTGGACACAAGTCCCATTTCCAAGTCAGCAGAGCTCAGAACATGGATGAGATTTAGCCATTTTTTCATCTGACATGACCCAAGCCTCATGACACTTCAGATGGCAAGATTTTCTAAGGACAAGTTGAAATCAGAGCACTGAACCTATGTCCTCCTGAACTCTGAATAACCACTGACAGTGTATTTTGCAGTCCTTACCAATTATTCTTCCGTGAACTTCAGTAAGGACTGTCCATAAATAAATCCTTAAAGTTGGAAATTGGCCTTTTCTGCTATACCGATCTGAAAATAGTAAAAATCCCTCTTATTGTTGCCATGTAACAAACAACTGGATTTTCATATGTTTCAAAGTTGTATCTCCACAGGCTTCCTCATCTCTATTTTTAGTGCGCCTCTCCCAGTAAGGAGCTACAAGACAAAGATTCTCCACCACAGTCTGGTTATACATGAAACTAACACATCCACAGTACTTCAGCGCAATCCAAATTAACTACATAAATATATTTAAATATTTAGTGGAAAAAAATGCCTGCTGACACTGAGGGAACTGGGATAGGTCTGGATTTACTGAGGATCTGCCCCAAAATGGATTTTGTAAAAAGCACACTTTGCTTTCAAAATAGAATAATAAAAAACAAAGAACTATCGCATCCTTATAAGGAATAACTTACTAGTATAAATATTGCAAAGACAGAGAAAGTAAACATGGATGTTTCATAAATGTTGGAATTTTCACTCTAACAATGAAAAAAAGACTAGCTCTGCCTCATTTATAGTCTTTACATCTTATAACAACACAGGCAACTTGAAAGCAGGCAGAAACACTATATACTAATGGAGCAGATCAGGAGACACTGATTGGACTACCATTAAAAGTACAGTACCTTGCATAAAAGAATTGAAATTAGACATACTGTAACAGTTGGGAGGATATGTTCTACTTCTCTAAGAACAAAATAACCTTGTGTTCTGCAAGGTACAGTTTCAAACAAAATGCAGTGTGCACTATGGATTGCTTCATTGCACTGAACACAGGGCAGAGTCTTTACAAAAGGATTTCAGCCTCACAGGTAAACAGCTAAAAAGATGCCAGCACATTTGAAAACTATTACTTAAAATTAAGGAAGAGAAGAAAAAAAAAGAAAGAAAGAGTTTAATAGATGACTTTCTGATTTGCCCTTTTTTCAGTATCACTTTCAGTACTGGAAGACATGCATTTCCTCCTAGGTAATGACAGACACATCCTGCAGTTGTCATTTACTCTTCAACTCCTATTTTTTGTTTACTTTCCTCTGCGGATCCTCTGATCCCAGCTCAAACAGCAATACAGGTCACTCTGTAATCTTGGTGTCCTCTCTTTACCAGCGCGGAATAGAGGTGGAGAACAGCAGCTCAGTAAGACGGGGTAGTGTGCCAAGTCTTCCCCCACTCGACATAAATAGATTATATTTTCCAGATGCGCATCTCTGACATCGAGGCTATGCGTCGGCAATACTCACTGCCATGAAACCCGAAACACTGAGGAGACAGGGGAGGTGAAGATTTTAGCACCACAAGTCGTAGCACAATTAGGTTGGTTTGGCTTTTTTGGTGTTGGGTTGTTTTTTGTTTTTTTTTTTGAGGATACGAGATCTTTCACTGTTGCACAGCAAATCACTAAACCTTCCATAAGTTTAGAAAAAAAAAAAAAAGGAAAAAAGCTCAAAGTAATATTTTCCAACCTTTCACTAAGAGTAGGGGCCAAAACCACACGTTTTAAAGGTCTTCCACAGTTTTATTATTAGAAGTAGAAACCCTACTGATACTGATGAGTCATTTGTATTGGCGGAAACCAAGAACACCCATTTTCTTCATGTGTTAAAAGCTCCCAATGTGGTTTTCTATTCATTACTGGTCGAAGTAGTTGACTAAAAACAAAACAAGTGACAAGAACTCACCTTGTTGTTATTAAAGTCTGTTTTATACCAGCTGATTTTGTTTATTACACTTCTAGAGAATGCTTATTTTTTCCCCATTCCACAAAAAGAAGAAAAATGCAGAAAAGATGACTATGAATGTAAACTCAGTGACAGTAAATCCAGAACTGCAGAGGGATAATTCACTCCGTTTGTAAAAAGCCTTTTGTGAATGACTAAGAAAGGAAAAAGAAAGGAGGGAAAGAAAAAAAACCACAACAAGAAGATCAGTTAAAAATCATCAGTCAGCAGAAGCTATCAGTTTAGGATCCTTATGAGTAATCATAACAGAGCCTGTAAACAAAGAAACAGTTGTACAAGAGCATAAGTTTTCATCTTCACACCAATGAAGGAATCCTTTCACACTAACGGCCAGTGTTATCGCCACACGGGAGACAAAAAAAAGAGACAGAGAAACAGCAAAATTCTGAAAATTAAAGACAGCTAAACCCGGGTTTTTAAAGCTTTGTAATTTCTTGCTGGCTTTAAAGAAAATTTCTGCCCTAAAAAGAGGTGGAGGGTAGGAGTCTGTACAGCTTGAAACTGGAAAGGGAAAACACGATTTGTACGCTGGACTTGTCATATCCAAACTGGGAACAACGCTTGGGTTTGGGCTTTTTTTTTTGTTATGTCCCTTTCACAAAAAAAAAAAGAAACAAAACAAACTCCAGAGGTGTGCTGAACACTCACAGCATCTAGATGCACTTCGAGCACAACCTCCGCCGCAGCGCAATGAATTTTTACTTTACGCCATGCACCTAGCAGAACGGCAGCCTGACGTGTATTTTTATATTCCTGGGGAAGAAAAGCACAGCAAAGCAGTGACCAGAGAACTGAAAATAACCTTTGAACAACGGCTCAGCACCGACGGTCTCTCTGCTTGTGCCTCCTATTGTGGACAGTTTATAGCAAGGGGAGCTCCAAGCTGCACCAGACACGTGAGTCAGCAAGAGCAGCTTGTAGGAAACTGCTGACATGTTCAATTGCTCTTCACATACACTGAACACACCTAAACCACTAAATAAAAAACAGGCTGCATGCAAATTGGGGTGAAGGAACACCTCCACACCTACAGTTCCTGTTTTCCTAGTTCAGGTTTAAATTTTAAAGCGATCACTAATAAAGGAAAAAAGAAAAAAACCCTCAGTGGAGGTCAGCTATAATAAGTATTTATGATTAAGTCTCAAGGGTAATTTTGTTTATTTAAACAGACATAGCTGCTTTTCCTCTTTTCAAAAAACAAAATTGCCGCTCCGCAGCTCAGAAGCCCTGCACAGTGACAAGCCATAAACAGTTCCTGTTTTCCTTCGTGGGGAAACTCCTTTTGAACCTATGCACCAAAACCAAATCTACCCATCACAGCCCGTCTTGAGTGTTTTCAAAGCTCCAGAGCAAAAAAACCCCAGGCTTCCAGCTTCATTTTCAACTCCTATTAGGGGTAAACTGGAAATTCACAGGTTTTTCATTCCTAACAGTTTTTCAAGTCTCTGTCCCATTGATATAACAGCAGAGAAAGTTATGGGTCAAGCTGTATGCAAATTACAGGTCTTGGGAATAAATCTGGGAGGATTTGGCGCCTTTTAGATCACCTTTCACATTAAAAAGAAGAAGAAAACAGCGTACCTCAGGTCCCAGTGCCTCTTGCCTCTGCAGCCATCACCTTTTCTTCCTTTCAGGCACTGGATCTCAAGCGCCCCAGCTTGTTCTGAGGGCAGGTTTGCACCAAGCAGGTGTAAACAGCCAAGGGGGAGCAGAGGCAGAGGAGATGGGGAAGGGATGAGGGGTTCCATTCGGAGGGGCTCCACACCTGGCAGCCTCCTCACCCTCGCAGGAGTTGCCCTTCAGCCCCCGCTGCATTCGGAGCTTTTTGCAGACAACCTGTTTCAAGCCAAACGGGGACACGTCTATTGATCTGCGGAGATGCCAGCGCAGCACAGCTGCTGCTCTTCAGGTTGTTGCTGTGGCTCTTTCTGCATAAAGATCAATACAATCAAGCAGAGGAGTATTTGGAGTATTTTTGACGGATCAAAGTCATGCCACACATGTAAACTTTTAGCACAACGTTTTTTCCAAACTTATTCACTTGTTCCTTTTCGTTCACCCATTCTGGACATGTGGTTGCTCTTTGATCAATACCATTAGTTCTAGTAACTCAGGAGGTTCAAGTCCATCACTGGCCACAAAGGCATTTGTATGCATTCCATTGCTTGCCTGCTTTAAAATTACAATTCATAGCCCAAGAGCGGCACACTAAGTAGTGGCTCTTTTCAATCCACTACAAAGATGTTTCTGCCTAACCAAAACGCAAAACGAACACATTGTAACTCAGCTGGCTGCATTCATACATTTTACATCTTCTTGATGCGAGCTTCAATTGAATTCGTAATATTCAGGCAGCTGCCAAGGTTAATGCATTTTGGCTCATTTTAAAGGAAGTATGACCATTTTTTGTAAAACAAGCTAAATAAGCATTTTGATCACTATTGCGGAAAACCTTAGGGAGTTATTGGTGGTAGAAATCTACTGTCCATTCAGCTACTACAATAAAATCATTTATGCACCTCAAATATCAGTAAAGAACTGTAGTATCAGAAAGACTCTCTTCCACATTCTCTTAAAGCATTTGTAGTCAGGAGAAACACTGAAAGCAGCAGCACTACCTTGGACTTAGAGAAAAGCTTTAAGTTCAAATTCAAATTCCCTTCAACACATTAACGGAACAACTGATACATTTCCCCTAACATACATAGTTCAACCCAGAAACCACTAATATACGACCATCACACCCAAAATAAGCCGAGCTGGAAATTCAGACCCAGAGGTGAAAGACGGAAGCGTGCACGCCTTCAAACGTAATTCAGATCTGCTGAACACTACAGGTATGTTCATGCAACTTGTAAACTGAGAAGCCATTCAGAGAGCATTCCTTCGAGTAAAAAGGCACGTACATTTTGATTTGAATATATAAACCATGTTCATACTACCTAAATTAAAATCACAAGAGACTCTGTTCACGTCACACAATAAAGGCTATTCAATTTACACCAACAGTTTATTACATAAAAATGTCATTACTACCGAAATGATTACTTCGCATATATTAATGTTACACATCTCATTTTTCAGCTTAGTGCCGTAAACGTCTCTTAGTTACACTCTAAGAGGTTTCCTCTTTTTCTGTGTGTATGTGAAGTCCTAACCAAAAAGAATATCACAGGCAGACAATGACAAAACAACTCTTTTTATTCTTACTGGGTTTTTAAAACAAACAAAAAAAAAGTGATTGCTGATTTTTTTTTTTCATGGCTTGTGATACTTTTAGAGAAAACCTTAAGGAAAATAACTAATTGGCAACCACACTGTTGCCTTGTTAAGAAAAATAGCTATTGCACTTCAGAACAGAAAATCAAGCAATGAAAGTTTTGAAATAAGCAAAGGCAAGCAAACAACTTCTGTCACATATTCCACAATACACATGGTCTATACAGGGTTTTTTTTTTTCAGCTCTGTCATTAATTACTCGCACACAAAAAGAGATACGCAAGATTGCTGTACAGTATGGGGCTTTTATTAAACTCATTAATTTCAATGAGTTTCTGAGGCCTTCTGCAAATATCAAAGATTTACCAGAATCTTTTCATATTAGGAGCACTGTGTCAATGCCTATTTTATTGGGATTTGGACCTTTATTCTCAGCTAGCAATCTGTGTGCTATCTCAAACTTTCCTTCATGCTCAGCACTGAAGAGGGAACTACCAGTGTTTTCTTGCTGCAAAATAAATGACAGAAAACAAAGAGGGAGAGAGAGAAGGGTGTCCCACCTACACCACCGACGCATCCTGCCAGTATGCATGACATTAACAGCAATACGTGTTCAAAATGTGCCTCCAGGTCAGAAAAGGACTAGGAATACCTGTCCTAGCACTGCTTCCCAGTGTGAGATATTTGGGCGTAAACAATCGCTGATGATTAATCAGTTGGGATCTGTCAGCACGTGCATCAGTCGTGCACCTTCGGTGTGCACCTTTCCCATCCCGTCCTCACAACTGTTAAAGTTTTCAAAAAATTTAGTTGTTCAAGCACAAATTACACAGCAGAGCTGCACAGCATTGCCCAGAAATGCACGCTCTGCTTCTGTGGAGCATTTCTGCAAAAGATCTCCAAATATCTTGACAACCACCCTATCTGCAAAATCACCAGGGACCTTTCTTGCCCACTTGACAGCTCGGTGTACTGGCATACATCAGTATGAATGGCTCCTCCAGTGTTACAGAGCAAACTAACAGAAAAACTAGACCTACGATCCTCATTTTTCAGTCCTCTACTTTTCCAATTAGTCACGGCTTCCTTCCATTTCTTGCAAAGCACCTTCTGAACAGCCTTTGAAGCTGGAGGGTCAAACGTGAAAAACGATGCTGAAAGCACAGGTTCAATAAACCGCAGAGAAGTACAACGCCGATCCACTTTGCTGAACAAGTGCCCAGATGCCAGTGGTGGGGGCCAGGCAGGTGGACACAAAAGGCAACACCGCTTCTAAAAGAACAAGCCCACATCTGAAGCGGAATTTTATAGCTGTCTGTCAGATATAAAGACTCCTAAAACACCATCCTAAGGCTGTTGCTACAACAGCCCCATCGACAACAGCTTAACACACGACCTTATACTTTTATTCTATTCATCTCACCAAACACAATTATCTCAAATTTCAGTATTTACATACCTGAAGAAGTCAATTTACCCAAGCACCACCACCCTCTTAAAACTGCAGTGCATTCCACCATCTACAGCAGAAATCTCTGACAATTCCCAGCGCAAAAAAAATGACTTGTTTCTAGCTCGAGCCCCAGAATACCAAATTAAAACATGCACAAGTTTAGCGACAGTTCCAAAGTCTTTGAAAACGCGCTTTCATCACAAAAACACTGTCACGGCTTCAACTAGAGCAAACAGCAACACAGTAATTTTTGAGTCTTTCCAACATCCTGAAGAGTAATTCTAGTAAGATGCCATCCCTGCCTCATGTTTATTCTCCAAGAACGAAAAACGCGGTTTACTCCAGAGCTGCTGGAGCTTCAGCAACAAGGGTACAATGATCTCACGATAACTGAAGCGTTTTAAGCAAGACACCCGCTGCATTACAAAAATAGCCTGCTCCACAAAAGGAGAGGCATGATTTCACACTTAGCGTCTTTCATGACAGCCAGCGTCCTCGCCGCGCGCTGCCTTGCCTACACGTTACGTTCTAACGATCCAAGAAACTGTTATCGGAGTTCACATCTCTCTCCAAACCTATAAAAACGGGGTGGGGGGGGGGGGGGGAAGGGGGCCACAATCGGGGGTGCGGCGCGGTGCCCGCTTGCCCCGAGCGGCTGCAGGTGGCCGCGGCCGCGGGAAAGCTCCGGGACAGCCCTTCCCGCACGGGGCTGCCCGGGGCGCCCACCCGCC
>VWYH01004898.1:962459-1129612 GCA_013399365.1 Pampusana beccarii | reverse complement strand
CCTCAATCGCTACATTGTTGACATTCGCAGGCTGACATCATCCTCCCCGCCCCGCCGCCCGGCTCCATTCACAATAACGCTACGCCAACGGCGCAGCGCCCGCCCCGCTCCCTCGCCCGCCCCCGGCCCCTACGCACAGCAAGCGGCGTACGGCCGCTCCGCGAATAGCGGCGCCGCTGCCATTCCACCCGCCCCGCCCCGCCCCTCCGGCCGGGACGGGGCGGCGCATGCGCAGGACGGGCTCACGCCCTCCCTCCCGCTCTTCCCGGGGGGGGGTGTCGTGTGTGTGTGTGCCCNCCAGCTGCTTCCAGAGCCAAAGTCTTGCGGAGAAAAATAAAGGGGGAAGGGAGGGAGGGAGAGAGGGAGGGGGCTGGCAGGGGGGCCGGAGGAGGAGAGAAAGCCGCAGCGGAGGGAGGGAGAGTGGGAGGGAGGCGGGAGGCGGGGGAGAGCGGCACCGCGGGGCTGTGTCGCTGCCGGAGCGGCACCCGGGGCAGGCGGCGGTGTCAGCCCGGCGGAGGAGGCACGGCGGNGTGTGTGTGCGCGCGCGCGCGCGCCGCCGCGGCCGGACCCCGTACCGGGGCTCGCGCCGGCGGCCGCAGGGGTCTCTGGGAGCCGTAGTCCGCCCCGAGGGGCCGGCGGCCGCCATGATGGCGGTGGGACGGGACGGGACGGGACAAGACGAGGGGGGCCCCGCGGGGCAGCCTGTCGTGGCCTCGGCGGGGCGGGGTGTGCAACTCCCCTGGCCGCACTTGCTGGGGTCGCTGGGGCTCGCCAGCCGCCGCCAGGCCTGGCCGTTGCGGGGGGCGGGCGAGGGTGCGTGGCCCAGGGGCGGCTGTGGGCAGCGTGTGACGGGCAGGGCCAAAAATACCCGCCCGGTCACCGGCGGGGCCGCCGCGTTGATCCTGGTGACATTTTATGCGCTCCGCCCCCGGAGGAGCCTCATCCTACTTATATTGCCGACCGCAAGCGTCCAACAGTCATGAGTCAGCCGTGCCGAACATCACAGGGGCAGATAAGCGCTCCCGAGGAGGAAAACAAAAACAAAACCCCATCAAGGGTTCCCAACGAGAGAGGGTTGGTTGTTCTGTGCCTCCTCTCAGTGGGTGTAAGGTGCCTGTTTTCGAGCCCGCTCCCACCCCCAGGCTCGGCGCCATGGCTCCTTTTGCCAACTGGAAGGCTGCGATTCCTGCAAATTACCCTGGTGCCGGCAGCCAGCGCTTCTGAGCGAGACCCCAAATGTCACGAGACGTGAAATGCCATTGGGGTAACCGGTAAATGAATAAAAATGCGTTCTACAAGCCTGAGTTATTCAGCCAGGCTGGAACAGAAGAACATGTAAGATGAAAGACGTCTGATAAAAATGAAAGTTGGAAATTAAATGATTCACAATAGGGGCTGTGAGTTAGATTATCTCTGGAGACATCTCTAATTAAAGGGCGTTGGATAACTAGAGGGTTACATTTTCCTGGGTCAGTGGTCTTGAAAAAGAAATTGCAGTTGCAGTAAATGTCAATAAAGAATGATGGTGACCTGCTGCTAACAAAAGCACGTTCAGTAATTAACATGTGCGTGTTTGTTATTTTTTCTGTTTATGTCAGTTTTTATTGTACATTTTCATCCTCTGTTTCCCCCTGTCACTACAGACAGGTGATAGATAGCGTTTTCCATATCTTTGAGAGAGGAGCAATTTCTGTGAAGTTGTTTCACTGCCGGCTTCTGAAATTGCAGCAGCTCCACTGGGCTACCTGCATTTCAAGACTACAGAAAACTATGCAATACCATGTGCCAACAAAAAATCAACTCTTTGTATCAAGCGACAAATACATTGCCACTTTGCAAAAGCATAGTTCTCCTCTGGCTTGCATTTTGCATGGTTATTCACTTGTGTAAAGTGAAAAGATTTTTAGTTCAGTAGCATTTTACTCTTTTCCTAGCTACATGTGGCTACAGAATGGGACCCCACTGAAAAAATTGACTCGTAAACTTCACTTTCCCTTTCCAAGCAAGATTCATATAAAGCCTTGCTCGCAAGTGCCCGTTAGGTTCTGGTTCTACAGACACGTAGTGTTAAGCAAGTGAAAAGTCCCACAGCGTGTAAGGAGACTTGTCATGTGTTTAAACACCAGCAGGGCTGTGTCTCCTTGTTGCCTTGTTTTTCCTAAAGACACAAAAATAATTTTGTATTGGCATGAGAGATAAAAATACTATATTGAGAAGGACGGAGAGATAAAAATAAGCCATGCAGCATTTGTAATGCTTCAGTGAGCACGCTATTTGCCCGTTGTGCTACTGCATTCCAAGTGCATATATTCTGATCTTTATAATACATTACAGGAGATGCGTCTCCAGGTGGTCAGAGCTGGCCAAACAGAAACCAAAGCGCTCTGTGTGCACCTCTACCCATAGGGCACATTTCGAAAAGGCACAACAAGTGCCATTTATCTTATTGGCCGACATTTTAAAATGGATGACAACTATTTGGCTTAAAGAAAGTGTAAAGTGAAAATCTCCATTTTAGATTTATTTTCTCTGTTTACCCTGTGATAAGAATTGCAGTGACTTCAGTGTAAACCAGATCACGCTTGTACAGGATGGAAGATGGGCAGAGAGTGAAAGAAGCTGGAGCCAAGCAGGGACTGGGCACATAGGCTTTTTGAAGCCTCACCAAGCACCTCTATGCAGCTTTTGGTACCCAAATACTATTAATAATATTGTGACCAACTCATAAGGTAAGACAGAGATCAGATTCCTGTATATCATTCAGATCATGATTTTATTATGGTCCATTATATCTTTATATAACACTAGAAAACTGGGGAAAAACTAAACAGAGTTGATTTTCAAAGACAGAAGGAATATTACGCTAATCAAATGAAATCTACTGTTTGAAAATGCAGTTTTTATATCCTATATATTATGTTTTAATGCATTAGCTTCCCAATTAATTTCCAAACTGCTTATATTCCAGCAGCAAAGCCAGTCTGATCCCGTTTCCATTGCAATGAACTATCTTCACACCTCAATTTTTATATACGTAACTATTTCTGGACTGTTTTTCCTGAAGTACAGCCAAACATATATTTCAGACAAATATGAATTATCTGAAGAGGTGTCGTGTGTGTTCTCTCCAAATGATCCACAATTTGTCATGCAACGACAAGAAAATGAGGTAAGAATAAATGTGAAGAGGTACAATTTAGAAGTTATCCCGTTAATACTTGAGGGATACCTCTCTGTGAATGCTGCAGCGCTATCCTCGAGAAAAGGCTGCGTCCACACATTCAACAACTGGTTTTAGCTCAGCTCTATGGACAAATTTCCTGGTTACACGTTCCCTTTACGAATGTCTTAATTAAGTGGTTTCCCCACACTGCCGTGACTTCATCCCTTCAGAAAGGACCGCCTGGTTGAGCTTACAGCACTTGACCTAGTTTTCAGTGTTTTCTTTATGGATAACACAAAACTTTCCAGAATACTTGAATTACTAATATCTATTTCGATCATATTTCATATGTAAATTTAAAAGATTTGAAATGGAATCCAATATCATAAAACATGTCCC
This sequence comes from Pampusana beccarii, assembly GCA_013399365.1. NCBI lineage: Eukaryota > Metazoa > Chordata > Aves > Columbiformes > Columbidae > Pampusana > Pampusana beccarii. The sequence goes on along the minus strand of VWYH01004898.1, from coordinate 1,126,050 downwards.
AACATCCCTTCCTGAGATCTCATTTGCATACCAATCTCGAAACTTGAATAGTCTTAATAGTGCCACTTGTTGGAGAGCTCTGTGTATTGCAAGGTATTCAATCATATTTATAAAAACAAATTGCTTTTTCCTGGTGATAGGTAATTCCTAGTTTAAAGTGCTTGTGAAGAGAGGAAAGTACTGCACAGAACAACTTCTGTTGCAGTCGCAGCTTCAACCACACTGACTCAAAGACTCTGTGAATGAGCAACATGTTAGTGGATCTTATGCAACTTGATGTTTACGATGGTAATGTAGGAGTGAAAAAGGAAAAATAAGGACAAATCTTGCGGGTTTTAATTGAGGAAATTGTCGTTTCCTTCTGAAGTACATTTTGCCCTGCAGCATTCAGGTGAAAAAGATCAGCTTTCCTGGATGAGTCCTGGTCCTGCGCACAGATCTAAGTCATTATTGATAATTACACACATATTCTCTTGGGCTGTGCAGGTAGAATTCATTAAATTGCATCATTTTCTTTCCAGTGATTAAGAAATTCACAGTTGATTACTGATTATGCTACAGGCACCACATGTCTTTTTGCAACTGGATTCTAACATGCCCCAGGTACGTTGCGTTTCCAGGAGCACCGACAGTACGAACAGCACGCCCTGAGTCAGTGCCTGTGACGGCTACGAAGGAGGCTTTGTCATGGGGCGTAAATATCAAAGATCCACGATGTAACCTCTTTGCAGCGTGGCTTGACATCACATCAAAAGCTCTACAAAGGAACATTTGCCATGTGTGGAGCATCAGATCTCCGGCATATTTTGTGGAGCTGGCGAGATGTAATATTTGAAATATATTGAAGTATTAACAGAGCGTTGTTGCTGAGACTAAAATTATAGTGGCGGGAAGGAAGGTAGGAAAAAATGGCAGGCACTGATCTTTAGAAAATAGATGCAGATAACATGATAGGAAATTTAAGGAGCTGTTGATTTCATATGTCAAGAAATGGAGGGTCAGGAATCATCAAAGTTTATGCATTATGTCCAAAACATGTTCTGTGATCACTAAGTCAAAAGGTAGAGTCTTCTCTGGTGTTTATCCTTTTCAAAGATCAGATCGCCTGCTTGCTGGAATTGCTGGACTTTGGTTTGACATATAGTAATTTGGGAAGAGTGATTGCAACACTTATGTTAGACAGACGGAGTGGCCTATAGATTTTTCTTTCTGTTGGTTCTACAGGAGCTCAGTATTTGTCAGCCCCAGAACAAAGACAATCCTAACAGCTTTCTGGTGTCTTGAAGTTCAGTGCTGTGAGAGACAGTCCAGATACAGCCCACAGCAAGCCCTGCAGATAGCCAGCGAGGTTACGGCTTTGTCGTTGCCCATTTTGTCTTCAAATAAGTGCTGCCTTCTGAGATCTTCATCAGCTCTATTACTGCTGTCATGTTTGTTGGGTTTTTTTTTTACTTATGTTCATTATTATTTACAATTTGTAGCATTTTAGAATTCGCGTTTAGAATTGTATTTTAAAATATGATGTAAAACTATATGTGTTTTTAGCATTCAAAAGGTCAAATCTGGCAAATTCACTGATTCTGCAGGTCAGGATGATCCTGGAGTCTGCTTCCAAAAGAAAGGGCATCTGTAACAATATATTTAAACCTCATTTCATATTCCCCCATCACTAAGAATCAGCAAAGTCAAATCAGCTCCAAAAGTCATTTGAGAGCAATTGTGGACAAAGCTCAACCTTGTTTTAGCTCAGCTTGCTAAAAAACCTTGTAATCCACTTTTTCAACATCCCTCTGTCTTTACAGTTATCCAGAAAAGATAAAATGTCTGCAGCAAACCATGAAAGTGTGGACAAAGCACCTGCCTTGGCAAGACTGTCCTTTTGCAAATCAAGGGATGCACAAGAGGGTTTGAAAAAAGCTCTTTTCTCTTGAGCACTGCTGAGGGAGGGAGATCCTCTGGGACTGGAGAACAAGGAGGGCACGCAGAGGTTAACCCAGATGTGACGGAGTGGTGTTCGTGCTCTAGACAGTAAATCTCAGGCGGGAGGCTTTTTTTGTGTTCAAGAGCAGAGAGATACTTGTGAGTGGTCTAGGTCCTGGTTCTGACATGTTGCAGGACACCAGTAATCTGACAAGATCTAATTCAAAGTCATGATTTTGGAAAGGAGCAGAAGTTGGGTAAGAAAGAAAACTCACTGTTTCCTGGAGAGAAGTTACTATTTCTAAGGAGTTTTTTACTCCACATAGTCTTTAATATCAATGAGGGTTTATGCACTGGCACCGGTGGCTGACCAGACCCAAATCTACTAATTAAGAGTAAAAGCCTTGAGGTAATTATTACTCACAAGCAAAGATACCAAGCTGGTAACAGCTCTGCCTTTCTACCACCTGTGATTCTGCTTTCAGTGGATAACTGTGACAGGGGCTTCGTGCAAATAAATGTCTTTCCTTCCAGGCTGGACTGCGCAGCCACAGCGGAGGACATCTTGCTGTTGTCACAAGGAAGTTGTGAGGAGTTTCTTTAGAATGGGCAGTGGTGGAGGGATGTCCAACTGGATGCCTGGTTGCGTCTTGTGCCTCTGGTGACCTCTGCCTTGGTCCTCGCTGCTGGGTCGCCGTTGTGCATCAGCTTTGGCAGAGTCTGGCATTGGTAGATGATGCTGTGTTATGGGACATGGCCGAGGTGTCCGTCAGTGTGCCTTCAGAAGGAGGGGTGGGAAGTGACATGCAGCAACACGCGGGAATGTAAAATTCAAGAGGCAAGTCTGATCGTTGTTTGGTTTAATAATAACGTGTGCTTCACGTAGCTGAAAGATGACTGGAGCATAAGAAAGCTTGTGGAGGTCAGGGATGGCTTCTGGCTGAACAGAAGCCAGAGAAGGACCAGCGCGAGGGCAGGTGGGGAACACAGACAGTGCAAATGTGCTGGTGCTCAGCAGGTACACTGGCTGTACTGACACCATGGTTCCCAATGCCTCTGGTGACCATGGAGTATTTTGGACTTGTTATTCCAGGTTAAATCCCTGACACTGTGCAGGTCTGAGGGGGTTTTGGAGTACTTCAGTACTCTACTGAAGGCTTTGGCTTTTGCAGGGGCGGTATATTTTGCTTTTAGCTGTAATACTAAACAGAGAACTTGGGACCCCAACGAATATGTGGGTTTCCACTCACAGAATTGTTTGATTTGTTTACTTCTCAGATCCATCGCTTTTGATTTTTTCAGAAAGGCTGCAGGACGTTCTTGCACTTTGAGCAAAGACCGGGATGGAAAATATATTTCTGTAAGGGTGAAGATGGCTCTTTCTATGCAGAGGGATTTATAAGATACATTCATATATTTTTTGATTAATAGATAGTGTTGCTGAAGTGTTGGCACTCAAGGCAGAGGTCAAGTCTCTGTTATTTTTCTGTCTAAGATGTGAAAGCAGAGTGCATTGGCTTGCAGCGTGTGTGATTTTTTTTTTTTTTTTTGGTAGCTGTGGCAAATAATTGTGACCCCTGATTACTGGAGTGATTTAAAACTGCTCTTTGCTATGTTAACTTGAAGTTGTGAACTACAAAGGTCTGCTGTGAATAGCATACGAATAGAAAAGGGACTCTGTTGGAACTCACTATTATGTTTGAAGTTGGTAGAAACTAGAGACTGAAAAGACCCACTAGTTCACTGAATGAATTCATTGCACATGCAAGACAGAAACTCCTTGTGCAGTGATATCCTTCCTACATTTCTCAGGAAAAAGAAAACATGTTGAGATGTTTCTGGAGAAAATGCTTTGACACAATGCAATACATTAGGATGTCTACATTTTGACCTGGTCTGCCATCTAAGTAATTTTTGCATCAAATTTGCAGTGTCAGTTGTGGAATGACTGAAAAATTAAAGCTTTTTGTAGAACAAAGATGATTTATTATGTATTTCTCTTTCTTACACTGAAAGGAAATGCTGTTCTGTAGCTGTTGTGGTTCTGGTTTTCTCTGAAGAATCATCAGTTTAAATGTAAAAGTTGTGAAAATATAGGTGAAACACAAGGTTTATAATTTTTTTTACTTTAAAATGTAAGTCCAACAAAACATTTTTAAGCTGGCAACCGGCGATATCTGAAATTCAATAATGGTATGAGTAAAAGCTTGAAAGTGGCCAGTAAGGAAACAAAAAATTGATGATATTTGGTGATTATCCCAAGCCAAAATAAAAAAAAAAAAACACAAAGACTGTAAAGAGTGACAAGCAAATTCCATGAGAAGAAATTTCACTCATCTAATAATTGAACTTAATTTAGCTAGACACATAGGCCAAGAAAACTTTTTTTGGTTATTTTTTTTTTTTTAATCGACTTTCATGGGAAGTTGATAGAGTTCCTCAAAGGAATAGACATGCTAGCTGCAATTTATGTATGGTACAGCCTACTTTTGTCTTTAGCTTATGAAATTTGGACTAGTTTGTCATGACTACTTTCTTTGTTAAAAGGTAAAATGCACATTGGGCAAATGTTCTATGGCAATTTGCATAAAAAGTGATGACGAAGAGCAATTAATTCCTCATTATTATGCAGTGAAATGCTACTTTGCTCCTAAGTGACTGTAGAGGAGGGTTTTTTTCTCTGTGTGTAAATCTGTTGTGGCATTGTTCTAAAAATAGCACTTAAGAGCCCTCTGCACTCTTTATAAATCAGGGTCTTTGACACTCCATTCAATTCTGCACAGAGAGATTTTTCTCACACATGCTGAACACTACAAGTATCGCCCCAAATGTTCATCACAATAATAAGCATCAGAAGTTTGTTAGATAAAGCAAGATAGAGGAATTTAATATTTTGTCAAATTAGATCTCTATCCTTTTTATCTGGAGATCAGCATTCAAAGTACGCTCAGATCACACACAAATAGAAACATATTCCTACCACACACAGCTAGTCTGTGCAGAACAAAGAGTCAAGATATCGTTTTCTATGAAGGCTTGATTCTGAGTACAGATTTCATTACCGGCTTGCCATAGGATAATGAAATTCCTTCAGGGCAAAGATGAGGTACATCAAAGAGGCAGCATAGAGAGGCAGACTTTGTTAGTGCATGCTCTGTCACCTGCATTACGGGTCCTTGCCTGCCTTTAATTTGTAAGGAAATGCTAGTAATTCAAACCCTTTTATTGGAGCAACTTATATTTATATATATACATGCATACATGTATGTCTGTACACACACACAAAAATATATTTTTCAAAATACAAAACCTTCTGGAATGTGTGTGACTTCTTTGCAGCTGAAATGGAATACAGAAAATAACTAATTTCTTGCTGGCAAAAATGACCCATGCAGGTCCTAGAAGCATCTTTGCATTTAATAAATAAACGCTATCTGCACCATGTAGATAAATAAGTCTTCATGCAAGTTTGCCTTTTTATTTCTGTAGCAATACAGAGTGACATTAGTGCTTATGGAAATGAGAGGCCAGTGTTCGGTAAGACCAGGAGCTGCTGAAGACATGAATCACCAAAGCTTTCCCACAAAGCTTTGCCAATATGGAAACAAAAGGGTTGCCCTGCAGAAACGCACCACGGGTCGATCTAGTCCAGCATCCCGCCTCTGGCAGCGGCCAGTAACTGGTGCTTCAGAACAAATCAAAACCACAGCAAGCACCTAGCTAATTATTAGATGCTATGTGTAGTGGAAAAAAAAAAAAAAGGTTGATCCTGACTCACAAGAGAGCAGTTTATGCCCTGAAGCGTGAGGTTTGATTTCCCTTGTATCCGTTTGCTTAACTCACACAGTTGCAAATACTATTTATGCTTAAAAGAGTTTCTAATCCTCTCTTGGATCCTAATCAACAATCTGCCTCGATAACCTGAGTTACCAGGAAGTTCTTGGGGCTGCACACACACTACGTGAAAGCTTTGTGCTTTGCTAGTTTAGGGAAAGTTTTCCAGCCTTGGCCTAACACCCACTGCCTCGAGGATCAGACCTAATTGTCTAGATGAAAAATATCCAAGCTACCACTCCCTTCTCCCTGGAGTCCTCCTTAACTGAAGCAGTTAATTCTTTCCCACCCCTCACTTGCAAAACTATTGCTTTGGGTAGATCTCTTCTGCTGGCGCAGGGCAGCAGCTCCCACTTTCTGTCCTTCTAGGAGGTTTGGACAGGTTGCTCTGTGCATCTCACCTCGGTAGGAAAGAAGTCTGCCTGCAGGCAGAGGCTGCTGCTCGGCCGTGCTGCCTGTTGCAAAGCAGAGGGCAGCGAGGGCCAGAGGATCTGGGCAGAGGAGAAGCTCACGGAAGGCAGCAGTGACGCCAGCTTCTTTCTGCTCTTCCAGCCCTTGCTCATGAAGCATCAGGAGCTCTTTTTGGGCTACCCTGTGAAAACATGCAATGCCCGTGAGATTCCCCTCCTCTCCTTCCCAGCTTACTCCAGATTTTCCGCTCTCCTGGGCAAGGATGCAAGCGATGTTTTCAAATCATTCTTTGATGACCTTGCATGACCTTGGGCACCGTTGTGGAGTGATCCCGGCTCCATTACAGCAGAGCAATAATCCTCTCTGTGCTCTCCCTGTTGAGTGTGGGTTTCTTCTGTGTACATCGCAAAGTGGTTATTTAAATCCAGCATATGGACCATAACAGCAATACCAGAAGGTAAAGGAGATCAAAAAAAAAGCTTAACTACTCCCCATGGGACCAAAGTCCTTAAGCCTAAAGGTGTGACCCTGAGCTCCTAAATAGAGAGGTGTCAGAACTCAGGTTTTCTTCAGGTGTCAGAACAGGTTTTCTTCTCAAAGCTTCACCTTGGTGATCTGAGGCTGTCATTGCTGTGTGGGTGCAGACAAAGCTCAGTTTTGATGGTGACAGGCTGGTGCCGAAGGGTGCGCTTCTGAGACAGCTCCAAGCAGCCCTCCTGGACACTGCTGCCATCCCATCCTGACCTCTGGCTGTGTTTTCCCATCTCCCTACCACCACCTGGCCCTCGGGCAGGCACTGGTGTTGGTTTGACCTTGCAGTAAGCCGGTTCAGGAGCTAAAGTGACTGCACATTTCTTTGCAGGATTAGTTTTCTGCCAGCTTAACCTCCTGGACCAGCTGACCAGCAGATGAGACGAGACCAAGACTGGCACAAAGGAAGGAGTGGGAATGGGAGGCTGGGAACAGAGCAGAGCCCCCCCGGCCTTGCATGGACCCACAGCTTCAAGAGTCTGGCAAGGAGGCACCTCTGCCCCAGTCTGGCACCCCACGAGAAGGTGCTCTGCCTTGCTTGATGCTCCCCAGCATGGAAGCTCACCAGCAGCACCTCTGCGTTTTAGCAAGGGGCAGCGCTGTAAGTACAGGAAAGAGCAGCAGGTTGGTCGGGTGGGGAAGGGAGGAGCAGGGGGGCAAGGGCACCAGGCAGCGGGCTCAGACTGCGGAGAAAAAATGATGAGTGCAGTGGCTTATTGCAGGCTGAGAGCAGGGAAGCCTTCAAGGCCCTTTCGTGCGAGGCGGAGGCACTGGGCAAGTTGGGAACACAGCGAGGGCTGGAGCAAGCAGCCTGTCTGAGGAGTGGGAATGGGCATATTTGTACTTTGCTGGAGAAGGCCCATTTCCTTCCATGCTTTTGCCATACCTAATATCAACCGTGCCTCTGTTTCCATCAGCTTTCCCAGGATCTCTTCAACTGTTGCTCCAGCTATGGAAAACAACAGAACAAAACCCAGATCAGAGCCCTTGTTTAGCAATGATCTCCACACAGGGGATACAGCCTGCCAGATACAGAGGTCTGAAACTGCCTGCAGTGTGTCAGTCTGTTTATCATGGTATTTTATTTGCTTAAGTGTCACTACCTGCATCCCGGGAGAGGTGAGAGGGACGCTTTCCGCAAGCAATACTGACTTTCCCTGGAACCACCACACAAAGAGAATGCCATTTCATGTCAAGAAACTGTTTTTTCACCTACACGCATGTTATGTTGTATTCCTCAGACTACATTTTACGTGCCTGGGGTGTATACGTGTGATCTACTGAAATCGCTCACCATCTTCCATAATTTATGCTGCCCTTCAGTCTTAGCAGCGTGCATAAACTTCAGCGACATGTTGTCACTCCTCTCTAAATCATTGTGAAAAATCATCCAAGGAACAGCACCACACCTGGGGCATTCTGCATTTTGCCTGCTCCTCCTTCCAGACCAGGCTCCGAGGTGGCAGGGTGACACAGCAGAGGAAAAATCACAGCCAGCAAGGTGTGAAATAATGTCCCCGATAGTAAGAAATTAGAATGTATAATGTGTTAGTACGAACCTGAGCATGACAGTTCAACCTAGCAGAGTTGTCCTGCAAGTGCTGGTGTCAAGGAGAACCTAGATTTCCTGAAGGCGGATGTTCCCCCTTTTCTTCAGGCAGCGTCTTCATGAAACTTCAGTGTGAACAAATAGATGTAATGGAAATGGGAAGATGTGACGGTTAACCTTTAAGTCATCGGGGGGTTAGCGTTTACCATTGTCACACAGGACTGTACTGAGATTATTTGTTTCCTATCGCTTAATCCATTTATAACGCAGTGTACTAATCCACAATTTGTCATTTGACCCGTCACTCTGCTATGAGCTTTGTCAAAAGCCTTTTGAAAACCCACTGGCACTTCCCACTTCCTTAATTCGCTGGGACTTTTTGCAGGTTTGAGGGGAGAGAGCTGCAGCCCAGCTGGCGTGACCCTGCACCCCCAAATTAACCTCGTCCATGGCTGCACACAGTGGGAATCCTCGGCCCTGGGGTCGGCATTACCGACGTTCGTTTCTGACTTATCTTTTGGAACAGGGAAATTCTTTAGTCTCAGGAAACACCCTTGTTTTTCAAAGCCACATTGCAGGCTCTTGCCAGTCGCTTTGTTCTGAGGTTCAGCTTCTTCTGAACACTCCTGAATTCTTTTAACTTCATCAACTTAAGTTTTCTTAACTTGCTCCAGTACCTCTTCTTCAGAAATGTTTATCTTCACAATATCGCACTCATCATTTCCATAAATTTCCAAATCCCCCACTACAGTGAAGACAAATGCAAATAATAAATTCAGCTTCTTCAAAATGTCTTAATCCTTGTTAATTGCGTCCTTAATTCCGTAGTGACCTGGAGGGCCTACAGAGACACACATGCAGCTTTATTTATGTTTAGTCTATTTGTATAATTATGTATTGTTTATCTTAATATCTTTGGCTATTTGCTCTCTCTCCTCCGAGTTACTATCTATTTGCCATTTACTTGTGATGAGCTGGTTTGGGCAGAATTTCTAACACGTCTGTGTGAAAGCTCCCCCGGTGTTGTCCTGGAGGCAAAGTCTCTGAAGTTCACAGCACCACGCTCTTCTTCCAGCACAGCAACTCCTGCCTTGAAACAGCCTTTAAGGCTCTGGAATTTCTTATAAAGGTTTCACTTGCCTCAGTTCAGTGTGATAATGCAGTGCAATGTGATAATTCAGTGAGGCATTTGATTTTTTTATATATTATTATAATTAACAGTGATATTAGCCAGGAAGGCAACTTTAACTTAAGGTTGCCAGATACTTTCCTCCTGTCAGCTGCTCACAAACTGCCCCACTTTAACCACTGCAGATGGTTTCTTCTATGCTGCATGTCAAGCTCATCTCTTAAAAATGTGGGTTTTTAAAGAAGAGGAGTGGGGATTTTTAGAAGGGAGATGGTCTGGGAGGTGAGGAAAGAGGTGAGATTGGGGCTGAATGAGAAGCTGGTGGGAAATACTGAGATTTCCTGACCTGAGGACCACAGCTGAAATAAAGCACCTGTACCTGGCAGCCTTTCTCAGCTGCCCCCGTGGGTGAGTGACAGCGCGCCCTCTTGGAGCTGTGATTTGTACAAATGAGGATCAGGATGAGACCACAAACTTAATTTATGTGTCTGATGTGAACCAGAATTGAGCCAAACCTGTAAAGATGCAAGGCTAGTTCATTCCCTTACCCAGCCTCTGATTCCAAGCAATTTTAATTGAAACTCACCACTGAGAAGGTCATGAGAGAAAAAACCTTTTGACTTAGTTATCTTTGCCTTCTTTTTATGGCTTTGGTACAAAATGGATTTATTAAAAAGGAGAGAAAAATAATCTCCTGTTTTCTCTCATCATGAGAAGCACATGTGCTGTATATAGAGAGAAAATAAGTCAGTGCTGTAAGTAGTGCATTATTTTATGTACTTCATGGGAAAAAAATGGCCAGTTCGTTTCAAAGCAAACTATGTCTACAGTACTTTAAAGGGAAGTAGGAGGAAATAATAGTAATTATATCTGAATTGGCTTAGGGCTAAATTCCGTAAATGAATATGGGTGTGACTGGGCAAAATGTCGTCTTGATGCTAACCTGAAGTAAAAATGAACCTATCAAACACAGATTCAACTACAAAAAGTAGTATGTATGTGTTATTGTATATCTAGGCCAGGATATTTGATTTTTAAAATTTTCTGAGTTGAGTAGGCAAATTAGCCTATTCCTTCTCAGCCTTTGTAGGAGCATATTAATATGAAAAAATATGAAAATTTAATTTTGATATTTCAGTCTTAAAGATCCAAAATGGCCAGTGTAAATGTTAGCAGAGAAAACGAAAAAAAAAAATTAATGAGTTGGGTGTTTGTGGGTTTTGCTCTAACGTAGATGAGAAAGTGGGGAAAGACCAGTAAGCTTATCTTTATCAATGGAATTAGTGATATCTTTAGGGCAGACAGGGTTATAGTTTTGATCAAGGCCAATAGCTATGGTCATAAATAGTAATAAGAAAGTTATTAAAGGGAGCTTATCGTAGGAAAACTATGATAAGTGGAGCATTATAGACAAATTGAGGAAGGACTAAAGGATAAACAGAATCCAGTCTTGCGTAGTGGAAAAGAGAGCTCCACTGCAGCTCTTAACCACAGCAGCTAGGGTGTTACTGAGAAGCAATTTTTATTTTTCAGCATCCAGAAACGTATGAGTTAAAAATTCTTTCTCGGCTGACAAGGGCTCAGCTAAACAGATCAAAAAGCGAAGGAAAACCAAAACACAAGCTCAGAAGTTGACTTTGCCTTGTACTGGGAGTCAGGAAATGTCAAAAGATGTGTCGTATCTTAAAAGGCTAAATGAAAAGTTATAGTTCCTCAGTACATGAAGAAAGAAGAGCTTTATTGAAATAGTTTCTTTGTCACGTCCTATAAAAATATTATGAGGACAACGTGTATAAAAGAATAAGAAAAACAGAGGTTACTGGAAATTCATGTAAAGGCAAGTTTCTCTGTTTTATAGCATAACGAGAGAAAGCCATCACTCCCAATACTAGTGTTTCTAATTATCTGAGATTTTTTTTTGGTCACAGTCTCTAGACTTTTCTGCTAAAAACTGGTTGGATAATACCGTCCTAACTCTGAATAACAGATGCGAATAGTCCTATTGTCCAGAAATACGTTCTTCGAAGTCAAGGGCTGAGGTCTTCTCCGATGGATTTTGACATAGCGCCCACGAGCAGTGGCGTACTGGTGGCCGGTCCTTCGGCAGCGCGGTGCAAAGTGCCCGGCACTGCCACGGGATGCAGTTGTGGCTGCAGAGCTGCCCGGATGCTCACCCGCGCTGGGGCTGCCACTGCCGATTCTGGACCGGTTTTCTGTTAAGCCAGACCGTGAAAAAGGCTGGAGAAAGCAGGTTTGCTCTGGCACGTGTCAGTCTCTGAGAATCCTCCTGCCAGCTGCAAAAAGCTGAGGTTTCGGTAGTTCCGATAGTTCGTCTTGCTGTCCCACTCCCTGAGCTGATCTGTGCTTGGTGCCATGTCTGGATGAAAGTGATAGATGGAGTTGTCCTGTACCTGACTTCTGTAAACCCGGAGATTTTCTTACTCCGCTCCTTGCCCCCTTGCCCCACTGGAAGTACAGGAGTAGGGCTGAGGGAGCTGAATGGAAATGTCGTCAGTGCTTTTTGGGGGTCGAACACTGAAATATTTTCTACTGAGGCACAAGTTGCAGGTGCAGGCTAGAACATCAGCACAGTTACCCTCAGCTTGTTTGAAGCTTAGTGAAGCATCACCTGTGCAGTAAACCTAAGCAAGGTCAGTGGGAACCGTTTTATCTTAAATATCTCAATTGAATCTATACCTTATTTCAAGAGGGTTCTGGATTATGCTGTTGAGACAAAAATTGCTGAAAAACTGTGGTATTCACCCTGAAAGGCAGGGTGAGATAAAAATGACCCAAAGTGAAGGTCTGTTTCTGAGCTCAGGTGCGTTTCTGAGCTTGTTCAGTGCTGCAGAATCCCTGATGGGGAGAAGGGCCTTCATCTTGGTGCGTGGTACGGCAGCCTCTTCCCTGCCAGCAGCCTCTGCACCCACATTGCACCATCAGAGCTGAGTGGATGGGAACACTTACGAGTTCAAAATTGCTGCTAGAAGGACATGCAGAATTTATAAGCTGCGGCAGCCTAAATTCAGATGGAATGCAAGCACATGAAGGATTTTTGGGAGTTAGGATGGGGGTATCCTCAAGAATCCCAGCTCAAATACAGAATAGACCCTTTTTATGACCTGTGACCAGGTTAAGCATGTCTCTGTTCAGTTAAACAGGGAGAAAATCTGCCTTCAATAGACAAATTCTGCTTTCAACTTCTTCATGGCTTTTTGCATTGCTTACTCGCTGATACCAGTGCAAATTGGTTGTAAGTCACTTGTGAAATGGGAATGATTTGTACCAGCCATGCATCAAAGAAGTTACTTTGGACCCTACTGGAGACCCTGTCCCATTGACTTCACTTGGTGTTGTGTGACTGTAACTGAGACAGTTGCTGACCCCAGATAGCCTGATGGACACCATACATTTACCCACACTGGCTGCTACACTTCATTAGTTTTTGCAGTGAGACTAGAAAATGGGGTAGGCATCTATAAAGCCACATTCAAAATATTGTGTTTCTCCTCTTCACCTAGGTGTTGCAAGCTCTCCTTCTCTTCTTCCCAGCTAAGGAAATACTGCTACGGTGCATAACTGAAACCAGTTATTTCTGCTATTTTTATGTCATAGATATGTACACTGGGAATAATTGCTACGTGTTCTCTCCCAGGTGAAAAACAAGTAAAAGCAAACCTTAACCATAATACTGGTAAATAACTAGCTGTGATTTCTGTTAACAAAGCTTTTTTTCACACGCAGTGGAGAAGCAGGAGACTGGGAGTGTTGTTAGCAATATATTGTCTTCTTGCTATTGTTAGAGTGGCATACCATCACCTCATTTTATTTCTTCCATCTGTTTCATGATGGGTTTGCTATAATGTTACTTTGAGAATACTAGAATCATTTGTTTGTGCTGATATCAGAAATAAATATAAAATGGTTTTGAAGGCACCGTAAGGATGGAGAGTTTGATGGGATTACAGTGAAAGCAAGGAAGCTGTGAACCGAGGCACACATTGCTGCAAGATACAGAATCTGTGTAAGAAATGAGTTAGCGGTTATTAAGGGAGAAGGAGAAGAAAGATGTTCTTGTGACTAAGGCACTGGACTGATACTGAAGAGGTCTGCTCTTTGTTCCTGAGTGCATTATTGGATTCCTTTGTGACCTGTGACAAGTCACTTAATCTCTCGTTGCCTCCATTCTTTGCCAGTAAAAGGGAAGTAAATAAAATTTCTTTACTTCACTGATCTGCTTCAGAGATAAATCCATTCAAAAGTTATGAAATGCTCAGCTGTTTAAGTGATGAGTGCAAGGGAAAATGAGTAAATCAATGAATTCTAACTCTCTGCTTGTGATGAGTTTAGCAAGTCATTTCTCTGGCCAGTGAACCTAGCATGAAGACAAACACTGGCTTTCTTCTAGTCAGAGAAACATCAATGACCGGTGTTCTGTGTGAAGTTATAACAAGGTCTGAGATAATTTTAATGATAATATGACAGAAAAAAAAGAGAAGATGAAACCTCCTTTTTACCCTCCTTTTTTTTTATTACATCAAGGAGAAGAGACCCAAGAGAGGGAATGACAGATGTCCTAACTGCATAAAATGAAAGCTTGAATAGAGGAGATGTATGACTTTTCTATCGCTGGGAAACTTCTAAAGATTGAAACATACATGAGCTTGGCTTTTCACTGCCAGGTACCTTGCACAGTCAATTACGTTCATAAATAGAACACAATGTGTCACATTTAGCTGATTGCATTTTATATTCCTCTTGCACCTGTATAAATGACCACACAAGGCTCTAGGCATGGAGATTTCCAGCATATCACACCCTGAGGATGTTGCTTTATTCTTCAGTACCATGTTTGTCACCAAAGCTACAGAGATATGATGTAAATGCTATCAGTGAATCACGCCCAGAAAGCTTCCTAATCCTAGATAACGGCTACGTGATGCTGTATGTGTTTGGAACTGATAAGGAAATATTTAAAATTTCCTATTATCTTTGATTAGATATGGGTTTCAGTTTTGACTTAGGGTTAGGCACCTACTGTGAGGAACAAAGGAGGTGTCACAGATAACAGATAATTGTTTTAAAAAGTGAGATCCCTAAGAGAATAAAAGGCAGGTTGTTGAATTCCTTCTCATTTTATTGATTATCCTTTCACTATGATCATCCATCTGCGGAAACATATGCTTTCAAAGGAGTTAATCTTATCTATGAGATGACTAACATGCCTCTAAATTTTCCATTGTAACATACCAGTGACATGTCTTTAAGCCAGAACCTTGTCCCAAATGTGTCAAATACCAGTGATACTGACTGGTTTTCCTTTAGGATGAGGACAAGCAGTTTTCTTTCAATCAGCATGTTCTTCCTTCGTAGCTCACACGTGGTTGAAAATTATTTGCAGGCAGATGCTGACAATTTCCTGAAGAAACTTCATGGTTCATTACCTCCCTTTATGATAGCAGCAAAATAAATTGCTGTAAAGTCAGTTAATGTGATAGGAATTGTTCAAATTTACAATAATAATAATAAAATCTCAATCCTGCTCTCTAAACTCTTCCAAAATACTTTCCAAATCACCGCCCCTTCTGCATTTGCACTCAGATACTGAGTCTTCCTTTGTGCTAAGTAGAACAAAGGCTGCCTCAGTGATGCAAATACTGCTGTTTTATGATGCTGCTTAAGACATTCTTCAGGAAAAAACATGCATGATTTAGTGCAACTGCTGGTCGAGCAGAGGGGAAACAAGGAGCAAGACTTGTTGCTTCTGCTTGGTGTTGCTTGGCAGGTGCCTAACACGAGCTAGAATTACAGCATTCAACAGAATATTGGTTAAATACAGGCTCACATCTTTCCCTGGAGAGGGGTGGACATACATAACAAATGTATAGCTACTGTGTATATTCAGGTGATCATAAAATGAGTAGAGGTGGTACGGTAAGCAAGAAAGAGCAGACAATCAGGCATTTCCAAATTCCAGTGTCTTTGCCATGCTTGATATTAGGACTGTCTGGAAATATCTGTACTGGTTTATGTTTTGCTGAATGGCCTCCTGGCCAGGTTTCCAAAGAGGCTTTAACTGAGCTGACTCTCATGTTCAGAGGGTGCTCTGGGGCTTGCTCCTGCCAGTCAAGAGGGGGATTTTCTCCAGGGCTAAGCTTAGATTCTGGGCCGTGTTGGCACAGCCCTTGTGTATTATCGTGGCTCATGGCTCTCATAAGGGCAAAATGCAAGAAGGTGAGCAAAAACAGGCAGCTGCAAGTGGGGACGGAGGTGAAAGAAACTGGATTCTCCTGATCAGCACGGGAGATGCTGCGCGAAAAGAAGGATAAAGGTGGTGTTGCCAAATGTGACCTAACCCAAGACAGGAAAATGCTTTTGAAAAATCAGTGCTAAAGAGCTTGCATGAGAGTCAAACAGATGATATCCCTCTATTTTGAATGACAAAGCAACAGATTCTGTAAGTAACCACGGCTGCACCCAGGGCGGGTGGGTCGTTATGGCCTCTGTAATGTATGTGTTGATAAAGGACGCAGGTAGCAAATCATAATCTCATGGAAAGCAAGTAATTCTAAAAAGGAGATTTGCATCCTGGAAGCGTGTCCTAAGCCAGAAGATAAGTCTTCCAAAGCCTGTATTTACCACATGTAGGACATGTTTAACTCTGGGTGATGTGGTTTTGCTTACAGTTGAAGCTAATACCACACGTCAAACTCCAGAGGTATGCAGAGATCAAGCGGTGTTTCAAAGTGTGTACCTCTGGACAGATTAACTGTATCAGATGGAAGAAAGAAACAGGGTTTCTGGGGATCCAGTGAAACCAGGGCTTGTATCCTGTTTCTTATTTTTTCCATTAAGCCTGATCAGTAAGTAAAGGAATAAAATCGATGTGCAGACCTGTAAGTTCACTGCTCAGATGAAAGTAGACACTCAGCATGAAGGCACAAAGGCACAAGAAAGAAAGACAGGGAAGTAAAAGAGGAAGCAAAAGGCAAAACTTCAGTAGAAAAATCCAAAGCATCAGAATGGCTGATTTCAGCTTCAGAGAGTTGCCCTGAGCATACATTAAACCGGGTTCAGCTGCTCTATGTACCATCAAATATTTCATATTAATAATTAACAAGTCACTGGCTGTCAGAGCAAGATTCAAATGGATGGAAGGGGAGTTTGGGTGACCTTCCCTAGGACTGAGACTCTTAATGAAGGGATTGCTTTACTGCACTGCTGAGGAATGATGATATACTAGGCAGAAGGATTAAGGGATATACATCTTGAAGGCTCCCTCCATGCTTGCTCCCCCATAGGAGAGTATTTCATTTCCTCTTTTATTCTTCTCTGTGATACACTGCCAATGTGTACACATAAAGGGCTTGATCTTGCCTGCCTATGTGTGATGCACCCCAATGTACATTTCTGGAAAATTAGGTTGCATATATGCAAACTCAACAGCAAAGGTGCTGTGTATCAGGGACATGACTGCACTCAATGACTGTTATAAATCAGGGTGCTTTGTATGTCTTTGCTGGATACATTCTCATTTATCAAGGTGATTTTTAAACCTGTACCTAATTCCCTTGTGTGAGAAATGGGAGTTCACTGAAATCTCTCGCAATGCTTGTTCTAGCTTCAGATTTTCTCCCCAACACTCCTCTTCACCTTCAAACCTACTTGAACATGAACATAAACGATAGACTGCAAGGCACAGGGTTTATTGCCTTCCCATTGATCACTTAGGGGCTCATGCCGTTACACAAACAGCTCAAAATGGGAGTCAAAACCCCAGTTTTCCTTGTTACTCTGATGAAGCAGGGAACTGAAATGGTGTAAATTCAAAGAGACACCAGAAGGCCTTCATGGTCTTTGCTGCAGGACCACTAGTGAGCACAGCTAAAGAGAACAGCCCTGCGGGAAGTGGCGAGCAGGATTTAAGAAAGAAACTGAGGAAACAAGAGTCTCTTCAAGATCAGCTGGAAATGTTTATGGAATTGGGCTGCCATTTGCCCCTCTGGCTTGGGATGAAAAACGAGCATAAAAGCTGTGCAGAATTAACTTTGTTCTAGTCCTACAGAAGTACAGACAGACACACTGACAAACTCTGAAAGCCCAGAAGAAAAAGTGGCACATTTCAAAGAGCTAATTACAATTTCTTTCCCTTGGAGATTAATCCACTGACTGTAATTAAGCTCCCTCTATTTTTGAGATCTTGGCAAGATCTAAGAAAAGCGCAAGCAAGCGAGTGTCCTTGCTAGCCAAGCAGATTTTTTACTGAGCTCTATCAGCCCTAATTAATAGACCTTTGTGTAAGACCAATGAGAAATCAGATTTCCAATAGAGCTGAATCAAATGGCCTTGGCTACCTCTGCACACACAGTTTGTTAGGAGCCAGGCCACAGCCAGGATTTACACATTCAGAGGATGAAAAGGAGGCATAGGGGGGAGGCAGGATGAACAACTCCCCCCACCCCAACTCCTTCTTCTCCTCTGCTGCTGCTTTGTTCTGTTTGTAATCTTACCAGATGGCTAAGGCAGCCTAGAGAAGAGATTGCCTGAAACAGGCAGGTGATGGGGCCACCAGCAGGGACTCCAGCAGCGATTGAAGGAACTGATACAGCTCTCTAACCCTTGCTGCTAGCAAAGTGCTTTGTTAGTCCTCTTTTGCTCGTGGCTACGTTACATTTCGTGCTTTGCTGATGGCCAAGAAGGATGCTACAGGCTAGACCCTTGGCTGGCAGAAGTGAGGACAGCATCACTAACATCCCTAGAGCATAGCTGATCTGTGCTAGCTACCACTTTAACCCTTAATTTCTGCACACCCCAGCTCTGCTGCACTTATTCTTACAGATTCTCCTATGAGTATGCAGGCACACTCCGCTCAGAGCAGGGAGGACCTAGCCCTTGCCCACAGCTGTACCTGGCAGACAACATGTTTTTCTTCCCACCCACACCAGGGTAATTCTACGGGCAAACAGTGGTGCAACAGAGACCGAACTGGGTCACGGAGAGCGTTCGGAGATCTCCAGAAATCTCTAGAGAGAATATCGATCATGCCAACCCCATCTTCAAGAGCAGACTTGACTGTTTTCCATGTTGCAAGCCTGTCGGTGCAGCCCCTGGCTGGGCTCAGGGTGTGCTCTCTGCAGCAGCTGCGGGGACCACGCTTGCCTCAGCTTGCTCCGTGGGCCAGGATGCTCCCAGGTGCATTCGAACAGGCCAAGGGCAAGCGATGTGTGAGGCAGCTGTGTGGACTGAAAGTGGGTGGGACACGGGGCAGAATATGCTCACAGCCACTCTGGGGCTGGTTTTCAAAGCCACCAGGTCTGTTCATGTTCAGCCATCCTTTGTAATGCAGATCAAAAACATGGCGCTGCCAGGAAAGGTTGAAGCGGCTCATTCTCCATTTCCATTGCAGCTCCCAGCAATCTGGTGTGAAGAATTAGCCCTTTAAGAAAAAATAAAACCTGTCGGGTATTTTAATTCCGTGCAATATATAATCTGACCCTACTCTCATAAAAGTCAATAGCGAAAATCCTGTCGATTTGAACAGCAGCAGAGCTGGGCCCTATTACTGCACTGATGAAGCTGTAAGAGCAGAACAAGGCTCAGAATGGTTTCCAGTTATTTTACAGTCGAAGACCCAACCTTGTCAGTTCTCTAATGTTATTTTGGTTTATGGATCATAATGACATGAATTAAAGTATATTCAAAGCTCTAGTATTCACCCACAATGAACTAAACAACAACAGAAAGCTTGTCTGTGTAGTTAAAAAAATAAACTGAAAGCTGCAGAACAAAAGCTGAAATACCATAAAAATAAGGTAGGCATATTTTTCATAGCTAAGCTAATACGCAGTGTAAGTATCTTTTGTCTGATTTATTTTTTACCTGGACAATTAAGCATTGAATTAAAAAAAAAAAGGAAAGGAAATATATTCTACTATTTATTTTCTTAATTATTATAATTATCTTTTAATCCATTATAGAACTTTTTTTGGAATAGTGTCAATTTCTCACTCTATATTATCATCAAACACTGCTAAGACGCTTTGTATATATTTTAAAAGTTGAAGCACTTCTGCTAGAAAAGTAGAAGTCTTAACTTGAACGAATACCTCTTGGAAAAAATATAAAGTTTGAACAGACACCTGATATAGGAGGTTTTTCTCTGGGAGTTTAAGAGCTTTCTTCTACAAATGCAGTGATCAGGATGGAAAGAGAATTATCTGTTCTTTCGACCTACCACCTGTCATATTTGCTTCTTACTTGTGGTCTCCTTGAAGACCTTCTATGGAAGGAAGTTAAGGGTCTTAAGAAAGAGCTGGCTATCTTTCAAAAGGCCAGAAATAAGAAAGCTTTTCTGAGAAGTTTTATTCATCTGGATAGTATTATAGCAGATATTCCAAGCTTTGGCAGTGGAGTTAAGTTGCCCAGGGAACATGAGAAATAAAGCAAGAAGCTGGCAATTTGTCATCACCAGAAACAGCAGTGGAATGTTATCTTCACATCTGGAGGTATCGAACCACCATCGGTTGCTGAAGCAGATATCTGGATGAAGAACCTGCAAGAACCAGCTGGAAGAGAGGACACGCAGGTGGTGTGGTAGGAAACTGAGAAATGCTGCTGGTCTCTAGTGGGGCAAACCTCAGAAAAGTCCGTAAGGGCCTCCCAGCTGGTCCCGGTCAAGACATCCAGTGCAGATGGTTTTCTCTGCAATGCCAACCTGGAGGGGCTGGCCGTGCATATGGCTCCTGGAGACACGTCAGGTTTCTGCTTTCCGGAAGTGAAGGGCATCATCACGCTCATAAAGGGCATTCATGTGGGGCATCCCAGACTGGTGTATTTTTTGGGAATCTACACTGGTGACATTAGTTTCACCTAAGGTACTCTGCATTCAGGATGTTGCCACTTTTTAGGCTATTACAGATCATGACCAGGCTCTCTGAAAGTTTATAGCCTCCACTTTCAAGTGGTGAATTAAAGAGGTGGTGGTGTTAGTGAGCATTTATTAAAGTGCATCTAATCTTACGTGCTCTAAATCTTTCCATATAATGTGCAGTAAAACTGCATTATCATGTGCATCTTTCTCTCAGGACACACCGGCTAGACTCCTCTGGCCAGCAGCAACGTTTCCTGAGTTTCCAGAAATGACGAATGATTTCTTAATGCAGAAGTGCTGTGGCTTCACTGCAGTCACAAAAGCAGATTAAATTAGTATCGACCTCAGTGCTGCAGTAGCCGCGTGGGTATCAGTAGAACATATGACAACTCCGCATAGTGGTTCTCATTCTGCTTGATGAAGATGAGATCATCACTGACCTAAAAATTGGCAGCTGCCCCTGGACCGGTGAAAGCAGACGGGTTTCATTGACCTTGCAAAGAAAGTACCAACATCTATCATGTATATTTGGAACTTCAAAAGGGACAATTTTCCAAAAACTCAAGCCTGTTCCTGACACAACTGATTTGTAATGTGGGAAACATTACCTCAAACCGAGCATTGTTTCATGCTGTCTTACTGGTGTTCCTCCGCCTTGGTTCTGCAGTCACACGGAGAAGTTGTGCTGCCGGAAAGATTTCCAGGCTGAAAGAAAGGAAGGATAGTGAGGCTAACAACTGTAAATAATGCACAGTGATGTGGAAAGCTAGAGGAATCACTCACATAGCTTGGGACTAAATAGCTGAAGGAAATAAGAAGGTATTTTTATCATGTTAGGGACAGAAAAATTTGTAGGTCAGGTGAGGGTCCACTGTTGCTTGCAAATGGTGGGTGTGTAAATAAGATCTCAAAAGGGTAGACAATTTCCGAGAGATTTGTGTGCTGTAGGTGGGTTGGAGCAGGAGGATATGCCCACCTTGGATGAAGTTATAGCCAGAAGTGAAAACCCCTCATATACAGAAAAAGGTGCATGAAGCAGCATCTCCTAAAGATCAACATTTTCAAATCAGCCTGTTCAGATTATGCATAGTGAAAAGGCTGAAATGAGTGAGTCTGGGTGCTCAGAGATTGAAAAAACTCAGGCAAGGAGTAAGCAGTGTGATTCAGGGAAGTATAAGACCCTGATGAAGATCTTGGTCAAAATAATAGAAAAGTGATTTCAAGACTCTACAGACAACAAACTAAGCTCTAGTTACACCTAAATTTATAGAAAATGTCAGCCAGTATGTTTTCAGGGATCCATGTCTCATCACACAAACTTGTTGCCCTTTTTTGAGAGGATTACTGGCCCTCAGATCTGCATCAGTATATACACTCGTACTTCTCAAAGTCGTTTGGCTTAATACCGCAATGTCTTTTGATTGAAAAACTTGCACAGAATGAGGAGCACTTTCTTGGAAAGTGGTACTGAACAGAAGTCATTGCACAGAGGTCATTGCAAATAATTACCCAACCACAAGCACTTAACGTAATGCCGTGGGAAAAATTGGCCAATGCAGCTCATAGATGTATAATAAGGGAATATGAAGTAAAAGAAGGGAAGTGATTTTGAACTAATGACTGCCATTATGATACTTTGTCCACTTCTCGTTTTCATGCTTCAAGAAAGATGTGAAATACTGCAGAGAATTCAAAGGAGAGCTACAAAAATGACCCGAGGGCTGGAAGGCAAGCCCCAAAGATAAGGCTTCTGCAGGCTGGTGGGTTTATAGATATTTACACAGAGAAAAGAGATCTAGGGCCATGTTTTAGCATCATTTATAAAAGCATAGCAAGATCCAATATCTGTAATCTGAAGTTAAATGAATTCAACCTTGAAATAAAACCAGTTTCCTCGCAGTGGTGGTAAATGAATGTTGAAATAGTTTACCACAATGGTGGTGGGCCTAACATTGCTTCATGTCTTTAAGGATGAGAGCGGTTGCCTTTCTGAGTCATGTGTCTTTATCCCATTACTGTCAGAAAATCTATGGTGATACAACCATTTCTGGCTTTGGGAAGAAGGAGGCTGAGCCCCATACCTGAGACTGACCAGGGCTGTGATGGAGGAAGGGCGAGGAGGGATGGGGATCTTGGGTGGCACAAAGTGTTGAGAGCCAGGTCCATAACTCAGGACTGTGCAGCAGGGGCAGAGGTTTGCTGCCAGGCACATCTGGGCACCACCCCCAGATTGCTTCCTTTCCACAGTGGTGGCCACAGGCACTGTGGAAAATTGGTATTTGTCCTGCCTTGGGCCTGTGGCTGAGAGTCCCAAGTCCCAAAGATTTAGAGCACGTAAGATTAGATGCACTTTAATAAATGCTCACTAACACCAAGACCTCTTTAAGTTTTTAGGCTTATGTTGCTCATATTATTTAAGCTACATGAGGTTTATACATAGGACAAAATTATTCTTATTATAGAGAATTTTAAGGAACTAAACCAAGATAGCTGCTAAGTGATTATAAACTTTCTGAGAAGAAGTTTTAAAAAAAAAAGGTTTGACAGCCATCAGTAAAGCATGGACCCGCCTGATTCAGACCAGGGAGTGCACTGATTTTCACAGACTGGCCCGAGGGCCACCCATGCAAGCCAGCCAAGACTCAGTCTAATGCTACGACTAAGCTAATGCAGCCAATGCATTTAAAACATCCTGCTACCTCTGGCCCTGGCTTTGTGGTCCCATGGCTCCCTGCACTGCCACCAAGGGAGGTTTGCTGACCTGGCCCTGCAGTGACCTGGCTGGGCAGAAATGCAGCAGGAAACCAACCCCAGAAGTCCGGGTGACTTGTTGGCTGCTGGTTCAGCTCCTGTATTGGAGGACCCTGGCCTCATTTGAACACCAGCGCCCTGGAAGAAAGAGTACACAAGTAACTCATGGAGATGACTATGAGGTGGAAGACCCCTCATTTTGGTGATTACTTGGCTTATGTGTGATGTCAGGTTGTGCTCAAGAGCAACCCAAGTCCACCCATGCCATCTACTAACCTCAGAAGAGGACATCTCTGCTAATAGGGAAGATTTCCAAGGTCCACAGTTCAAGAAAGGTTGAGAACAACGGGAGCAGGTAGTACCATCCTGTTCTTTCCAGTGTGACTTGGCATGCTTCTGTGGTTATAATGGAAAACATCAGCCAACAGAAGGACCATGAGAGCAGAGGCAAGGACAAGTTATGTCAGTGTCACAGCAAATATAGAAATGTTTAGCCCCAGCTGTTGGAAATGGTACCAAATACCGTTTATCTCAGTCTCCATTGACCAACGTGTTGTGGATAGTGCTGGCTCAGATAAGTGGGTTTCTCAGGGCTGTCTCCAAAAAGCTCTGCTTTCTTCTATTATTTCTGTGCTTCAATGGTGTTTATATTCCATGTGTAATAAAAAAGTACCTTTTCTAGATTAAAATAACTGTTAACCAGTTAGTTATACAAATGACCTGTGTTTTTACAGGCAACATTCTCTAGTGCCGAGGTGGCCAGATTATTGATACTGAGTTTAAAAAAAGAAAACAGAAGTATTAAAATCTCCTGTCAATACATACAAGCAATGTGGTATAATTACTTAAAAAACCATTAGGACAGGTGTTAAAGTTAACAATAACAATCTTTTTGCTCAGTCACCGGCTTCAGGATCAGTTATCTCTTTGGACAATTCATGTAAAACACTTTTTCTTCATCTGTTCAAGGAGTGTGTGTGTGTTTTGAGCATGGGCGTGCATATAGTTTAGGTCAAGGGAGGACTTAATGGTTCTAGCAGACATATAGGCTATCAGATACAGCTGCAGTTGGATTTGCTTTGTTTGTTGGGAGTACTCATATATACATAAATGCACAAAGACGTCTTACTCTGAGACATTTTTCTACCAGAATCATAAATTTATATTAGAGTACTTTTATTATAGTCTGCTTTTCTTGGCTTGAAAATATCAGTGTATAACTTAATCCTCCCCTTTCACTGCCTCTCTTTTCTGTTCCTCCTCTGAAGAGAAAGAGCTTGCAGTAAGTAGTGGCCAGAAGATACCCTGAGGAAAGCGTGTTCCCCCATAAATAGGAAATGAAACAGGAAGCTGCAATCATGAAAGAAGGGGCTCTGGAAGATTTTAATAACATTCTTCAAAAGGTGTCTTGTGAACACTCACCACAATTGAATCCTCCAGCATTTAAGTGCTCCTGAAACACTGCATCTTCTAAATGGGAAAAAAATACCTTTCTTCTCTCGTGTTTCTAAACACTGTGAGTTTTTAGCAGTACGTTTTCTCGCAAAACCAGAACACGAGAAAGAGAGAGCAGTCCACACCCCTTGCAAAAGCAGGTACGGCTGGGGCTTGGTGTGGTTTGCACCGACACCGTCCCATGCTGCTTGTGGCTGTTATTAGTGTTCCCTTCCCAAAGTCAGCCCATGGGCAGTGACTGTACTTGTCCAAAGGGCTGACCTGGAGACTGGTACAAGGCAAATGTTGCAATTTCGGTTATTTTACAATTTGCTGGTGAAGCTGCACAGCCACGTGATGCCTCCCAATATGACCAGGCTTGCTGGGTAAAGGCCCACTGTCTGAGAAATTACCTTCTAACCCTGGACTTGCTGCTGTCCCAAGGACAGCACATGCTGGATTTGAGGTGAGGGAGACCAGTGGGCTACCATGCCTTTCCCAGCCCTGAGGTGGGAAAGGGAGCTGCAGCAGGAATTGCCCTGGGAGCTGGACTCTGTGCTCCTCTGGACTCACAGCCCTGCAGCCCTGGGCACTGCAGGAAAGAAAAACCCCACAGAAAAGGCACACATTAAAAAATCTGAGTGAAGAAAGACACTTCGCAGCGCAGGAAGCAAGCATGTACTGGTCAAGGAATTAGATTACTCAAGGTGGTGACTCACCCAGTAACAATTCAGTGTTTGTGGTTAAAAGAGAAACCTTTGCCAGAGAATGACTGAAATCCATTGGCACAGGCTCTAAAGGAATCATGACTGGGCCTAAATGACTGTGTACGCAAGTGAGTTATTTTTCCACTCCTTTCCACTGAAGCAAGGCGAAGGATGAAAAAAAAATAACCACACCATCCCTGTTTACGTAGGTTATTACAGCGCTGGAGTCGCCTCAGGGGCCTTTCCAGCAGCCGCTGTCACTGGGGCCAGGTTCAGGCTTAACATTTCCCTGTTCAGGCTGGGCTGTGATTTTTGTGTTCATTTTAAAGGCTTGAGTTGGCAGCGCGCAGCTAGCTCAGGGGCATTCATTCTTGCTTCGTTGAGTGGTATATAGGAGGAGAAAGAACAAATTCCAGGATCTTGCAGTTTTGCCACAGAAATGAAAAACAGAATGACTGGCTTTCGCAGGCTTCACCGGGGTAATCTGGGACTAATCTCAGCTCGATCGCTGCAAGCTGCTGAGCCTGGCAGCGGCTTGTCGCTCAGCATCTGGCAGGATCAAACCAAAGCCATCTCGAATAACTCAGAGAAAGTACCACTAATGTCTCCAAAAAAGCAGGAAGGACATGGCATGAT
The DNA here is from genome assembly GCA_013399365.1 of Pampusana beccarii. NCBI lineage: Eukaryota > Metazoa > Chordata > Aves > Columbiformes > Columbidae > Pampusana > Pampusana beccarii. The sequence goes on along the minus strand of VWYH01004898.1, from coordinate 1,100,278 downwards.
TGAGAGACAGATGAGATGCCTGCTTTTCTTCCCACTGGTCTCCAAAGTTGTTTTCCTGATCTGATTTTCTTTTTTTTTTGATTCTGAGATCCCCAGCGCCCTGATTTTTTCCCTCCCTACAGCCTAGCAAACCATATTTACTGTCTTTGTCAAAGGTCAGCGCAATATTTCAATGTCACAGGCTGTCAGCAAACATGCTTAGGAGAACCTGAGAGTATTTGGTTGCTTTTGTCAGGTTTTTTTTTTGGCTGTAAGGGAACTACGCAATAAGGCAATAGACTGGCATGCACAAATGTGTATTTCGCTACGGTAAAGGTTGAAGCACAACCCTGGCATAATTCAGAAAAGCCTTCCCACACCTGTTTTTCATTTCCTTTTGCTATTTCTGGTAATGAAAATTGGAAGTGCTGCTGTAGATTTGGAGTGTAGAAGGCCTTCTACACATTTTCCTTTTTCTTAAAGGCAATCCTGGGATTAAGTGAATGTTTAAGACTTAAAAAGATGAAACCAGAGAATTTCTGGAAGGAGGAGAAGTGAAGGGAAAAAAGCTTGGTCTTAGTTATTATTTTTTACTACTAATTCAGCTGGGAAGCTCAAGTTGCCTTTCGTCCTTTTCAAAACTCCACTGTTTTCGCACCAGAAAATCTGCTGCTTGCTTGAGCTGCCCCTTTCTAGGGTTTAACATGCAAACAACAGAACTGCACTCTGTTTTACAACAAGCCATTGAGCTTCCTGTAGAAACAAATTCCTTTCCAGCACTTTCTTCCCCTGCTCGCCAGTCAGCCTTTTGTTCTCTGTCTTTTCAAAGCTTGGCTGTGCTGCCTGAAGGAAAGGAGCTAGCCTGACCAAATGCAGTTTTTCGCTGCTCCCCCTCATCCCGGCTGCTACTGAGACACCCCCAGTAGATGCTGACAGCAATTAGAGTGCTTTAAGTCTTCAGGGAGACCCTTGTACATCTCCACCTCTCTGTAGCCAAGTGGCTTCAGCAGGAGCTTTGTGTTCTGTTTTTCTGGGTGGGATTTCTCAACCCTCCTGAGGGCGAGTAGTACCAGATTCTCACCTTCCCTGGCAAAAGCAACTGCTGCCTTAATGGCTCTGTAAACAGTACATACAAAACCCTCACAGCAACACTGTGTTTAAGTTCATGTGTCACCTGAGTGTTTGGAGTATTTCCTCAGCACACACAAAGCCCAGGCTTCACCCTTGTGCTGCCTCATTTGGAGAAGGCACTTTGAGTGCTCGCATCCCGTGGGATCCCACCTCCCACTGCAGGGTATAGGCCATAACAACTGGAATGTCCTTAATAGAGGAGGTTACAACTTGTCCAAATTGGTCATAGTTTGGCAGCAAGGGCACCCTCTGTACATGGTGGGTGTCCTGGACTCGTACCCTGCTGCTCCCATCAGATGTGCGGGGCTGTGAGCGCAGCTGCTCTCCGCAGCTGGTGCTCTGTTTGTGGGCTGATGGGTGTCGAAAGCTGGGACAGAGCAGGAAAGCTCTTTGCCTCCTGTAAGAAATGCCCAGGCGAGTTTTGGCAGCCAGCTCCATGTGAGAATCCCAAACGGAGCAAAGGACGTAGCTATCTTTTGAGGGGCTCTGCCTATTCCTCTCTTTCTGCTAATGGCCACCCACTTTCACAGGGCTGGTTGCTCACCCCCACTCACCTTGCCAGCTCTTCAAGAACCCACTGTTAGGCTTTTCTTCCTCTGCATGCAGCTCATGGGGAAACGGGTTTTGCCCTGGGGCTACATTTCCCACTGACCTGAACTGTGAATTCAACAGCGCTGAGTCAGGAGGAGATTTAGCCTCGGGTGGACTAATGCCCTCAGGCATGTTTGCAGATCCCATCCTATGACTCCAGCCTCCTCTTTTCCTGACAATGCTTTTGCTCCTCCAAGGTTTTTGCTTAAACGATAGTATTGTGATGTCTGTGCCCATAAGTGTCATTTTGAATACATGTGAACGTGCAGATTTAAGTGTTCTGTTTTGAGCCATGGATGAGACGATCTCAATCTCCAGAGGTCGTTGTCTGCCTCAGCATCTGCGTGATTCAGGGTGTGGGATTTTATACACAGATCGACATTCCTGCCCTTCCAGCTCTCCCCACTTTTAAATCCCTTTAGGTGTCTCTCCACGCTTTTGCACTCCATTAAGATTATTACAAGATACTTAGGAAGATTGTAGTTTGGCCTATCCACTCTGAAAGCATCTAATCTAGATGGGAACTTTATAGGCACATCTCAAACCTTGCAGGTCAGTTTTCCAGACACTGCACGTTCTGTTTTAGCATTCATAAAGCAGACTGACTCCATCGCTTTATCTCACAGCCCGGTGAAGGAATCTCTGTGCTTGCTAATATCCTTATTTTAACATGTAGGACAGAATTACAACTGCTGTATACAAAGAGTGAAACCAAAGATGATGGGCTTTGAGAAAACGAGCAGGATCTGGTCCTGAGTTAAGTGCAGCACTGTGCTTAGCTCCAGGGAAAGCAGGAAGGATGCAGAAAAGCAATCTCCACCGGGGCATTCCTTTACTACAGGTTTTGTGTCTCATCTTTAGTCTCTGTCAGGGTTTCCTCCACTTTCTTTAAACCACAGTGGATCGAGTGTGCTCCTTTAAAAGAAACATGCAATTGTTAATCAGTATTTGTTATGGATAAAGAAGTGTAATAGCTGAAGTTTTTCAATTTTGCAGTATCAAATTGTCCTGATTTACCCACGGTCTCATCTATTTTGGTAATATATGCTGACAGTGCCCTAACGTCCTCCATCACTGTAAGGATTCTGACTTAAAACAACAGCAACCCCCTCCTTTCTGCCTTTGGCACTCTTTGCTGATTAACCATCTGCTGTCACCAAAGTCCTGGTGAAGAAACATGTGCTCTTGCAGTGCTGACTGAGCAGGGAGTGTTTGGCAATACCAAACCACAGAAATACTTGAAGCGGTGTCCGTGCAAAGCCTGGAGCCTCAGGCAGCGTATCTATCACAGGCTGGGCAGAAGCTGAGGGAAGCATCAAGAGTCCCACGTGCTGCAAAGGGCGCCGGTGATGGGCATCGTCTCTGTCCACCTCGGCTACACTTCCCAGATGGAACATTTACCTCACTGTGGGGTACCTGTGCAATTAGTCTCACCTTGGTTCAAACCTCCTCGAGTATTACTGGGGTATCATATCAGCTTCTGTATTCAGCCTTTCAAATAAATAACATTTGCAGGAAATAATTGCTGTGAATACAAATGATGTGCTATCTGACCTAAATTCTTAGGAGGAAAATTACTGAACAATCAGGAATGGCACTTGGTCAAGAACGCTTGTTTGTGCTAGTGAAGAGGCAAAAGTGCTGTGTTTGAAAGAGAGCTGACCTCTTGGAGCGGAGTTTGCTGCTCCTTTGCTTCAGGTGCTTGTTGCTTTTCATTTGCTGTTGCACTCTTAACTCATTATTTCCTACACAAGAATAACTGCCATTTGCCCTAGTGATGCTAGTCTAGACAGAAAAATACTAAAAATATCACATCCAGTGCACCATAAGTAGACATTACATGAAGACTCTGTATCAAAGAGACCTTATAAAATAATATTTACTCATTCATTTTTCTGATTATGTACCATGCACTGTGAAGGGTGGATCTGTGAATGAGACATGCGGCACCTGCGTTGGCCCGTAGATAAGGAGGGGGGACGCTGGTCTGTGTCTCCCTGGCAGGGTGCAGAGCACACGAACACCTCCGACTCTGAGTGAGTAATTACCTTTTTTGATCCCAAAGGCATGGCAAGAACATGGCCCCTCACCTGGGTAGGGCTCTGTTTCATGTATCCCCTCTAATGCCAGTGGCCCTTCCCGCTGCAGGAGTAAGCAGGGTTCAGGACAGCCCGCTTAAACACCCACATTGCAAGACTGAAGTCCCTAAGCTGTTTTCTATGTGAGGCTGTCTCTGAATGCAACTGGCTTTGGATTGAACTGTGGCAACGTGATGTGGAAAAATAATGCAACAAATTGGGACACAATGGGACACTTTGCTCACACCTGAAATTACTGTGAGAGCTCCAGGAAAAAATATCACCTTGTGCATGGAAATCCAGCTCAGGCACAGCATTTACCCTGCCTACTGAAAGTGTATCTGATGTCCTTTTCCAGCTTCTGGCTAGCTCTTAACAACATGGCTGTTGCACTTGGATCTCTAACTGACAGAGATTTTCTCCCCAAACCAAGAAAACAGAAAGCAAAAGAAACCAACAGTGCAACCTCAACAAATGGAGAGCAGCAAAAAAATCTCCCTGAAGCTAGAGACAGAGCCCCAGAACACATGATGTGATGGACAAACGCATGGTGAAAAATTAACACATTCCCTGAAGCCGTAGAAATGGGCTCAGAGGTTTTAACGACCCTCCAGTGTTCCCAGTGCCCCTGTCTGAGACCAGTGCTTTATTTTGCCACCTGGTTAAACCCCATGATTCGAGGCAGGGCTGGCAGACAGTAGGGAGGAAAGCAGAAGCGACAGCTTCTACATGGCTATACGCAGTAGTTGTTGCCATTAGGGGATGAAGGGCCGCAGCAATTGCCCCTAATTTAGAAACAAATAGCAGAGGGACAGCTAGCAGCTGTTGGGGGGGTCTGCATGCAAATGCACTAACAGAGAATCCATAGCACGGCAGCAAGAGGATGCGTTTTCAAGATGACATGGAAAGAACCCACTTTGAACTTCCCAGGCTGAGTAAAATCAATATCCAAACGCTTCAGTGAAATGTGTTTGATGTTGTCTACATGTAGAGACCCAATAGCGGCCACTTATTATTGAATAGTACTAGACTGAGCAAAGTAGGTCATATTACAGTTTTGTTTGAGAAGGAGCATTGTACCTGCCAGAATAGCATCCTTAATGCATCGTATCTGGCACTGGAGAATAGGCAGGATACGCACCCAAACCACCTGCAGGAGTACACAGACAAACAGATGTCAGCTACGATTGTTTTCTGAAATAATCATTGGTCAAATATCCAGGTTCTGTCAAGTGGCTACTTGAACTCATCTCACTTGCCAGGCATTTGCAGTGACTATTTATAGAGCAACTGCGACTGCGGTGGTGCTGAAGGTCTGTCAGCATTTCCATTACAGGCTCCTATAACTTGGCAGTACGATACCCACTCCAGGCTACAGCCTGACGTGAAGGCTGGGATTTTGTTTTGAAACAAACAATACTCCTTACCTCTGGATTCCTTTCCCTAAATGCATCACAATTTGTTGGTTTCTATTAGACCTTCGCATTCCTGTTGCTTTAAACAAAACAAAACAAAATAACAAAAACCAAACCAAACCAAAAATTAAAAAGAGTATAAATCTTCCTGATTTAATTTTTTTTTTTTTTCATGGCCAAAGATCAAGCTATATTTTCCTGTAGGGAAAACAGAGATGTCTAGTGAATTGGAAATGGCAAGTGGCTGCCCCGGTGCATTAGTAACGCCGTTGCTGGCTGATGCCTTTGTGTGTGTGTGGGGACGTTGTGTTCCTGGGGAATGAGTGTGACACACTCCTCTGGCCACGCAGAGCTCTGTCAGGTGTTCCTCACAAGACACAGAGGGCTGTTCTGGTGTTGCACTTGACACCCTCTGACACCTCACGTGTTTTGGGGCACAGCTGTTCAACCACACGTAGGTCTGCCCACACCCATGACTCGGCATGGCCCCTGCCTGCAGGGACGCCTCTCTTTCTGGGGTCAAAGGAAGAACTTGACATTGCTTCTCTCATTGCTCAAGACCCATTGGCATCTCACGTCAGGGAGAGCCTGGGAAGAAGATGACCCAGCTTGCCTGGTTGCTTTGTGCTGGGATAAAGAGAAGGCTCTCAAGACACCTTATTGTGGCCTTTTAGTACTTAAAAGGAGCCTGTAAGAAAACTTGGGGCAGACTTTTTAACAGGGTCTGTAGCGATGGCACAAGGGGTAATGGTTTTAAATTAAATGAGAGGAGATTCAGGCTAGACATGAGGAAGGAAATTTTTAGTACAAGGGTGGTCAAACACTGGCCCAGGTTGCCCAGAGAGGTGGTAGATGCCCCATCCCTGGAGACATTCAGGGCCAGGCTGGACGGGGCTCTGAGCTCTGATCCAGTTGAAGATGTCCCTGCTCATTGCAGGGGGTTGGACTGGATGAGCTTTGAAGGTCCCTTCCACCTCAAACTATTCTGTGATTCTAAATACACCCACGTGCTGCCTGAATTGTGGGTGACCCCAGCTGCGGTGTGAGGCTGCACTCGCAGACAGATGAAAACATCCTATGCCTGCGTGTTCGGCAGCTGCCTTGCGTATGAGTCTGCACATCAAGAGTTGCTGGAGCCACCTTCCTTACAAACAGCGAGCACCAGGGATGTTTTACTGAGGTGCCCTTCCTGGCTCACCCCCTCACTCTCGTCATCTGGCCCAAGAGGAACTGCAGTGCCTGGCAGCCCCAGCTCCTCGTCTGCTCTCACACGGAGTCTGGAAACGCATTGATTTTTCCACTTTTTTCAGACTATACTAATCCGTCATTTTATATTACTGGAGATAGCATTAGCAATAAAATAAAGGATGAAAGGTACAGAACCCATTAGAGTGCTCACTTCATGTGTATGAGAGAGTGAGTGAAACAATTAAAAGCACATCAGCTTATAAACATGCTGATACAGTTATTAGCACAGTGAATAACATTCAGAGCATGACACCAGGGGATAGAGATGAAATCTCCCCTTCTCTTTCTCCTTCCCTTCTCGGGGAGCAGAGGGAGGGATCTGATATTTCATAACTGTGCTGTAGCCATAGATATTGTACATGAGCAAGATGAAAAGAAGATTAAATAATAAAATCAAGGGACATTACACAACAAGCAGTCCACAATTGGCTTCTACGTGAGTGAATTTCAGACCCACAACGGTAAAACCGAAGTGACAGTGACATTAAATGCAAAAGGAAGAGGTAGCTGTACAGTCCTGGAGCTAGTTTGTAGTAAGCTGAGAAAAGCTTCAAAAAAGAACAAGCTTGATTATTCCCATTCATAGAACGATTTAAACAAAATCCTTCCGAGAGCTTGATACTCTGCAAGGATGATACAAATACGAATACAATGTGTATAAATATTGGATGATAAGCAGCTACTCACCCACCTTCCTCAATGCTCCAGTGTCATTTGCAAGGAAACACATCTGCTCTGTGTGCTTTACAGATTTTATTTCTATTATCTGCTATTTTCTCTCAGCAACCTCGGTGACATGCCCGACATCTGGAGCCACAGGTAACTTCACTCCGATCAGCAGGAATGAGCACACCTCGCTGGTGCCATCAGGTCTTTCCCTCCAGGTTTTAGACCCACTTACTCTGAAGTGTTGTGTGTTTGGTGCCTCTGTGGGTTAGCGGTCTCCGTTGCAGATAGCCTTCTGGCACTTCCAGATAGTGTCCCAGATAGCGGCCCAGGAGGTCAGGTCATGTTAGGACCAAGGCATTTTGGAGGCTGATGGTGCTTGAGAACTTGGACAGAACAGAAAGTTATTGAAAAGTTGCATTGCTATTTGGGACAGGAGTTTTTATGATCGGTCTTTTTGATGAGATCAGTGTTGAAAAAGCGTGGACGTCCTGTGCTTTTATGTTTCTCTTCCTTTTCTACTCTGTGATGCCGTGTAGAAAAGAGCTCCTACTGTGATAATGTACTGGAGGATAATGTACCAAAGTGGGGTGGGTGAGTCAAGCATGTCAGGGGTGCAGAGGTGACACAATGAGCCCGGCTCACAGCACCATGTGGTGGGTGAACCAGTCTGTAGCTGCTGATGCACTCTTGCCCTTGCACACTTTGCCTGCCCAGGGCCTGATCTCTTTGGTCAGAGTCTACTAGGTCCTTGGTCTCATTGATCACTGTTTCTGCGTGCTTGTGGCTAAGAGCTCATAAGAGCTGGCAAGCTGGCTGAACTCAGTGAAGTGTTAACCTGACAGTGCCCACAAAGTGCTCTCTGGGCCAACCACCCTCCTTCTTTCTAGAAAACAGTGCATACGAGTACAGATCTTAACTCTGCAGAAAGAAGGTGACTAGATGTTAGGGAGTTTGTCTGCACCCACGGCTCCAAGAGTTTAATTGTATCTGGGCAAATCTCTGTGGACTGATTTAGGATGTGGTTATACTCATTTACCTTGCTATATGTGTAGAAGCTTGACTCATGTCTTATAAAGGATATCCATGTACAAAAATCTACCCCAGGTTCAGTAACCAGATGTATTCATGTGGATCAAAACCTGCTTAATATCTCAGCTATAAGCTAGATGAAAACAACAGTGTGTTTACCTTAGGTTTAATAACTCCTTGTGGAGCAAAACTGTGATGCTCCTATGGATGAGTTCAGTCATGTTTGTGCTTGACAGGGACACGGATGGCAGAAGTTGAAGGTGGAATAAAAGAGAACAAAAAAATGCCCTCAAAAAAATGCTCTTTAATCTTGCTTTGAACAACAAACACTGCAATCCTTCAGCCCCTGATTCGACACAAAGTTTAGAGCGGAGGTAGAAAAGACAAGATGGATCCTGCAAGCCTGAGGGTGTTTTAAGAAGACACATAATATCAGGCCATTTCCATGGCCCTGGGGCAGATGGCGGGGTTGCAGCACAGGTACCAGCGGCAGGACGGCTCTTGTCTCCCTTGGTGAGCAGGAGGCGAGCGTGCACTGGGAGGGAGAAGCACAGCTCTGGTACACACGTACCTCGGTTCCTGTCGTGGGATCAGGAAGGAAATGCTGACTAACAGAAGAGCTCTGAACTAGGTTTTTTTTTTGTCACCGATCCCCTAGTGTTAAGCAACAGTGACTTTGCATGGACTGACTCATTTCAGATATCCCAAGTACGGAAAAATAACTGAAAGATCCCAAATCTGTCACAGAGCTCATTTTGATTCAGATATTTGCCTACCCAAATATTTAACCGGATCACAACAGAACAGTTGCATACCCTATCTGGATGCCTCAGCTTGTGTTCTCAGATAAACTGCCAAATGACATTGTAATTTCCCTTCCTTGTGCGAAGCAGCAGTGTCCAAACTTTTAGGTCGCTAAGCCACGTAGCTTGTCGCAGTGGCGAGCAAAGCTGTGCTGTGCGATACCTCCAACCCAGTACAGCCCCGGTGAGCTGCAGGAGGTACTGAGCAACCTCTGCACATCCCACCCAGAGCGCGTGTCCCGGGAGAAGGGGCTTCAGGAGCCAGCAACTCTTGCCCAGAGCAGCTCATACAGCTGGACATGGATCGGCTGCTTCCCCAGATGAGCAACTGGGCAATGGGATGAATCAGATGATTTGGGGTGGCAAGAATCTGCCTTGTCTCCCTGGGAGGTTTGGACCCCTTTCCATTCCCCTGTTGCGCAGTGGTGCCATGTGGCCATGCCAGGGCTGTGCACCCATGGGAAAGGGGGGTCAGTAGCAGGCTGCTGTTGTTGCCAATGGATTTGACCCACTATTTTGGGTTTCTGGTAAAGAGGGTGAGTAGGCTGTGGATGCACCATGAGGTTGTGGCCAGTCGTCTGGGCACTGCTGATAAATGGGCTGTGTGGTGAGCAACCCACAGGTCCTGTTAAAATGGCTAGGTGTAGATTCTCAGAGGGGGTAAGATTGTTGGAAATAGAAAACTGACAAAAAGAAGACCTTGTGAGTGGGAAAAGACAGAATAAGAAACAATGAGAATAAAAGTATGAGAAAAAGCCAAAGCCACACAGCTCTTTGCTTTGCCACAACTATTTCCTGACCTGTTTATTGCAGTAAGTGCCTATTAATGGGCTGACTTGAGCTCTCACATGTGCGAGCTCCTACCCCAATAGTTATGGTATGGTAAAAACAAAGCATGAACAACAACAACCCCAAACGCTCCACAACCAGTCCTTGGCACTGAAAGTGTTAGCAAGCGCTAATGTAGTAATTAAATGTACCCAATGCTTTCTGACTTCACAGATGACAGTCTGTGGTTTGTCTGCCCACCCAAAATGCGTGGGAGGGCAAACCCAAGTCTTAGAGCTCTAGCTGCGCCGAGTGTCTCATCACTTTCCTTATCAAGATTTTCACAGTCACTGGGAAAGTGTTGCACCCATCAGCAGGAGACATTCCAGCACAGGAGATGAGATGACTTTCCTACAATTCAAGTTGCACAGGATTCCTGCATAATCATACTCCGTATCTCATCTCCTTCTGCTGTGCACCTTCTCCCTCCTGTGTAATTTTGCATTGCTTCTTCATCTGAATATAAGGAAAAAGGAGAAAGCAGGAGTTTAAAGCAAAAATAAAACACTACAGCTTCACAGAGACCTTAGAGGAATGGCCAAGGTTCTTCTCCGGTGACCCTGAGTACCTGTATTTTCAGGAAGCATTTGACAAAGTCCCTGACAAAAAGTTAATAGAGCAAATAGTCACAGGGCAAGAGAGTTGTATTGGATTGTTGAGAAGCGCAGGGCAGGAGCAGGCTCGCAATTCTCAGCGTGGCTAAGTGCTAACAAGGAGAAGCTCCAAGCACCTTATCTAGAGCAAGTGTTTGAAATATGTCAGTCTGGAAAGGAGGGGAAACCACTGCAGCCACAAAGCTGTACACAACCCATCGTTGCTTCATGATTCAAGGGAGGCCTGTGAAGAGCCACAAAGAGACCTGAGAAAATGGAGTGATGTGACAGGAGGGAAACCATGCTGTTGACAACAGTGGTGTAACACTTTTGGAGGCTTGGGTCTGCTGCCTCTTTGGGGTGCTTGCTTGGCAGATGTATAGAGAGTTGAACTCTCCTTTTCCATGCCCTTAGTTTTTGGGGGTCAGGTAGTTTAAATAGTATTTCTGGCTCTGGAGCTGTAAGCCTGCACTTTTGCCAATGTCCAGATACCTGTATTTTGAAACAGGTGCGTCACAAACATTTTTCTATCTCCTCCCTGGAAATCCTCTATCACTTGGTGCTGCTGACAGGTGCCATCTCCTTCCCCTTCTTCCCTCTCCTTCCTCCTCCTTTTGCAGCTGCTGACCGGGACTCTCATCCTCTCTCTGACACCCACTGCATTGCTTGTCAGGCTGACTATGGAGCTGATCCAGCTACCCGATCCATCAGAAAATGCCCTTTGCTTCCGGCATCCATTTTCCTCTTGTTTCATGAGCTGGTTAAGCTCAGTGAGAGATCCGAGAAGCACTGGTGTAGGAGGAGGGGAATCAGTATGACTGCATGACTGGGATGCAGAGGTGTTGGGAGGGTGAAGTGGGGCATCACCTCCTGGCAGCAGTGACCCCGTCTGACTGCAGCTCAGTCATGGTCGGGTATTAGGAAAAGGTTCTTCACACAGAGGGTGGTGGAGCACTGGAACAGGCTCCCCGAGGAGGTAGTCATGACCCCAAACCTGACAGTATTCAAGAAGCTATTGGACAACGCCCTCAGACACATGGTGTGAACTGTGGGGTTGTCATATGCAGGGGCAGGAGTTGGACTCGATGATCCTTGTGGGTCCCTTCCAACGCAGGACATTCTATGATTCTATGGTGCCTCGACAGAGCTCAACCATCTCTGTGGCCAATCACCGGGGAAGGACTGGGCTGGGTGTTCAGGTCACCAAGTTCTGTACAGCTCTAGCCCAAACTGGATTTTCCAAAAAGACCAGAAAGATTTGTGAATATCTTTGTAAACAGCAACATCCAGATGCCACACAATATACCGTAGCTATTAGAAAACAAGCAAGATGCTTTGGACAACTAAAATATGAGTGAGAGGGTACTGTTTACATCTGCAAAGGCATTACAAGGTAATCCGTCATGCAAGGTCAGCTCACTCCAGTGGTAGGCCATCTTTCTAGAGAGGATGCAGAAACCTGGTGATAAAACAACTGAAGTGATGGAAGGCTTCTTGATGGAAAGTCAACAAGAAGTCTGGGCTTGCTCAGTCAGTCAGGAGGTGAATAAAACAGGAGGGGAGCATCCTGTGGCATAACAAACAATGCACATAGCACTGCCTGGGTTAAAAATGAAGTGGAACTGAAAGGTCACCATTTCCAGTAACTGGCAAATACTTTTTCAGCAATCTACCAAGTTAATTGCCACAAGATATGAAGAAAGTAAAGGCAGTGTTAGGCATTTAGACAATATATTCAAGGAGGAAAAACTGAGGATCTAAATCCATTGCAGGGGACAAGACACTTTCTTTTCCCAGTGCAGGTGAATAGGAAAATGTTTTGGAGACCACACTACTCCACAACTACTTAATAAGATCCTGGCACCTTTCTCAGAAACATCTAGAATTGGCCGGTCTCAGGCAGGACACAAAATGCTTTAACCTTCTATGGAAATCTTCCTGTTCCCAGTATAATGAAGAAATCCCATGTGAACATGAGTGCAGGGCATGCTTGGAGCTCATTTTTTATGACACTAACAATGAAGAATATTTGAAGGAATGGGTAATGGTGTGACCCCATATGCCCATCTCTGTCTCCAAAAATGGTGATTACGAGGTGCGGTGACAGCCTCTGAAGAGACTTACAAAGGCGTTCAGGGCAGAGTGCAAGACCCATCCCCTCTTCTTCTCAGCTTTAACCCAAGAAATATTCAGCAAATCATATAACCCGGAATTATAACAGATTCTCTCAACAAATGGCAACACAGGCCTGTGCAATGTGATGATCTTCTGGTGCATATTGCTACGGACGCTAATAGAAGAACAGCACCCACCCATGAACTGCGTGAGCCAGGAAACTGAAGTTAAGCAGACCTGCTTCGTGTTAGATTAACAGCTCTTAATAGCTTTTTAATCTGCCTCTCTGTATGAATTTGTAGTAAAGAACTGACTTGTTTTGGATCCATAAATGTTCATAAATAAATATTGGACCAGATAAACTTGCTCCTCCACAGAGGAGGATTTTGCAAACCTTTCAGAAACAGCACGTCTTGTTGCATTTGGGTAGAGAAATTAAAGTTGCCTTGAGGCAGCTTTAACTTGTGTGACCGACACTTACAAAGCGAATCACAGTAGGTTTTACTGACCTTGGCAAAATCAGAGGTCGTATTTTCGCAGATATAAGCCCTTTTAGACATATTCCCCTGATGTATACACTGCAAAAAGGTTTCTTTCTATACCTCTACAGAATGTCATGCATGTCCTCGCCTTCATTCTTCTCTCTTCAAAGTATTACTGAGGCTATCGAGAAGGAAATTAAGTTCCTTTTAGAATGTTTCAGTACAATTATTCAGGGCAGGATTCTCTGCCATGCTCTTGGGTAATTTTATATTTATGAGGTCTCTCTTTAAGGTTTTAATGGGGCAGCAGCTGGAGTAAGATGAACCAAATAGGACTCTTAAAGAGGGACTTGGTACATTAGGGGCAGATTCTCATTCTCATTAGCCTTATAATTTTTAATCCTCTAAGCAGCGACAGTGATTACAATGTGACCAGTATTTGAGTGAGGTACAATGTAGAGTGAATCTAGTTTTCAGAGCATGACTTTTCCTTATGCCACTGGAACAGCTCAAACCAAGTGGCAGTCCTTTCCTGCTAAAGAACAGCTGATGGGTGAGGGAGGTTATAGGATCAGCATATCTTTATTTTCTCTATAAAGCAAGCATCACTGCTAACATTTCTGGTAAAACAATGAAAAACACAAAACATGGAACAAGAGTAATGTTCAGAGGATTTGCAAAGGCCTAAGACCAAGTACTTTGCTTTCCTTCATGTGTTTTGTGAGTTGCCCCTTTTAGTTCAAAGTAGAAGAGCAGGCAATGCCAAGGTGGGATGGAGTGGTACCGTAACCGTGTGTGGGCTCTCGTAAATTTATGGTAAATCTGAAGCAGCTGATGGAGATTAGCTTTCAGGGAAAAACAGTGAGTTACCTCACATTTAACACAGCCTGAGATCAGCTCCTATGGCTCAAATGATGCAGTATGAGAGGACTTTGACTACTGAGATCCAAGCCCCAACTAGCTCAGTACTCAATGTCTAACAGTGACTGGCAGTGGGTAGGAAAAGAGTGACAGTGATACAAGTATATTCCCAGTTTTAGACAATTTCTAACTTAGAGATTTCCTGAGCCAGAGGTGGCATCTTTGTGCATCATAGCTCAGGATGGTCCTTTCCTATGACTTTGTCAATTGCTTTTTGGAACCTGCAAACTTTTGGGATTTACAGCATCCTGTGGCAATTAATTCTTCAGTATAACCTTTGCCTTGTGAAAAAGTGCCACCTTTGTTTTGAAACTACCAACTGGTAGGTTCAGAATTTGATTCTGCATACTTCCCGTCGTATAGGAAGAGTTTAATATTATTCCTTATCCAACTCCTCCATGCCATTCTAGGTTTCCTAGATGCCTTTCATCTCCCTGCTCAGTATCTCTGTTTAGGTGAAAGACCACTAGGTTGTTTGCTTGCTTCTTGAATATTTTTTTGGCATACTTTTAGTCACTTATGCTGTGTGTCTGTCCTTTTTATACTTATACTGGAACTCCAAACTGGAACTGGAACTGCTTTTCCGAGTATGAAGACAGACAAGGAACTAACTAATTTCCTGGAAAGTCTGCATTGGTTTTAATTTAGCACCGTGACTAAATCAGCTACATTTCTTCAAGGGATTTATCATTATTTGCTTAAAAAAAAAAGCAGCTATTGAATCTCATCTCCACAGAGGGTTTAAGATATGGGAACAACAAGGACTTTTGATCTCTACTCCTTTCCTAATAGTTCCTGAGATGCCATTTGCTCTCCAGGTGCTGCTAAACCCTGAGCTAACATGTTTGTAGAAAAGGCTGTTGTAATGCCAAGATTACTTTTCCGAGGGGTAAGAAGTAGCTTAAAACCCACCACTGTGTCTCTGAAGTTAGGGTTGCTTTTCCCTATATGCACAGATGTTGTGTTCATAGACACCAAATTTCATCTGACTTCTTATTGCCCCGTTGCTTTGTACCATAGCACTGAATTGTGATTCTGCACAGTTGTCACTCATTTTTACAGGTTCAGTGGCTTAGTATCATCAATAAACCTCATCGGCTTACCCTCCGTTGCCTTTTCTAAGTGATTAGTGGATATACTTAACAACACAGAAGCAGAACACATCTCCACAGGAGCTCAAGGTTTATTCCTCCTCTTCATTTCCACAAGAGAAGTTTCTCCCTGGTTTAGGATCTTTAAGAGCCCTTGGTAAAGGATATTGTAAAACTTTGTTGAAAATCGACTCCTATTTTATCAACAAAATGAACGACACCTACACGCTTATTACCTCTTTTAGAAACTCCAGTAGATTTGTGAGATATGGCTTCCCTGCACAACAGCCATCATGACTCTTCTCAATTATATAATATTTTTCCATGTGTCTACTTGTTCTATACTTTTTAAAAAGTTTCTGTGAGTTGTGCAGTACAGTTGTGGGTCCTGTTGGTAGGGCAGCTCCTTTTTTGCCCTGTCTTTACTTCATGCCAACTGGTGATGTCTGAAACATCAGATAAGAAGACAAGAGTCTTTCTGAAATGTCCAAAGGATGCAAAGATTGCTACACAGACATTTTCAGGCCTCCTTTCTGGAACTGCCATCTGCTAGCAGATATGTGAGCATCAGTTGCTATGGTAGCACACGAAATACTATGTCCAAACCCTGGAAACACAGAATATAGGCCTAAAGCTGGGCTGTGGACCAAGAATCTCTGCAAGGTCTGGAGGATGAGAGCTTTATTGGCTTCTTGGTCTATGCAAAGAAATCTTTCTACAGTCATTTTTGTGTAGTCTCAGGGTTGACATGGGTTCCATGGCAGATATACTGTCATCCTATTTGGGGATGACAATATGTAGAGGTTCTCGTAAAAGAAGCCTTACCTTTGTTTTGCAAATCTCCCAGTGGAGAGGCCTATATGGAGCAGCAATGGGCTGCAGTGAGACATTTCGGTGACTGTTTCCCAGTAAACTTATGCAACATCCATTGTGCTTGTGCAGCCTGTTGCAAAAAATGGATGCCATCCCCAGAATGTCAGCTGAATATTGATTTAGCAAATGGGGAGAAAAAAGGAATGAAATAAAAGGCCATTGTAGTTGGTACTGCATATAAATAGCTGGGGGGTTAATTTATGTTATTTATGGAAATCTGGAATACGGGGAATGCTCTAATGCTTATCCTAGCTAGACTACTAGTGCTGTTCAAGTTCTTATATGCATGCATCACCATGTCATCCAAACGTCTCTAAGCCCTCTTTGAAAGCAGTCAGGCAAGGCTTTAAACAGACCAGAAAGGGGACTGTGAAAGAAAGTATCATTTTCTGTAACTATTTATAAACCTAAAAGGATGCATGTACTACAAGTGCATGGAAGAAATGCTTTTATTTACCAAGCAGTAGAGAAAAGCTGCAATAAAAGAAGAAAAAAAAAATCTCCCTTCCCCCAAAGAATAATAGGTCAGGGTGGTTAAAAAAACAAGACAAAACAAAACCAAAAACCTCACATATATTCTTTCTTTTTTTTTTGCTGCTGGAAGGGTGCAGGTATGACTAACTGAATGTCTCTGAACCAAAGAAAACACTTCAGACCAATTTATATTCAACATGATTTACCTTGTACAAAACACACAGTCCTCATTGATTTGACTATGCAAATAACATAAATTAAGGAAAGAAAAAAATCAAATGCAATGTGTATCTCATCTCTTAGAAGGATGATAGCCACACCACTTCTACAAGGGATGCTGTGATTTGCTCTCAAGCCTCCTCTCTTAACCGCTTATGCAGGAGGTGTGACAAGGAGATCCAGTGGTGAAATGGCTGTGGTACATCAGCTAAAAAACACCCCGCAGTCAAAGCGAAGAGTGGATGAGAATGTGCCAGAGTTGGGGAGGGAGGCGAGCCTACAACGTGCATAAACAAACGCCCCAGCGACCACTGGAATGTATACAAAGCCATTGTTGGAGATTTCCTACACCTTTAGGGGCTCATTCTTCTGCTGAGATGCACAAACATAGATGCTTTTCTGACAGGGTATCTCAAAGAGTGTAAAAGCAAAAGCCACCGCTAAATATAGACGGCTGTCACATGCTGCCTTTAGTCACATTTCAATTCATTGTAAACTGCAGTGTGCTTCGCACCACAGCTCTTTTAACCTTGGTGATGTGTTTGAGGCATTTTTTTGTTTGTGCACATCCCTTTCCCCCCTCTAATTCAGAAGTGTAAGTGTAGATGTGCAGTCAATAAACAGGCAGTTTTGATGGTCCTGTTGAGCTTTAAAATGTGCAGGCATGTCTGAAACAGCATGGAAAGTGCTGGTGAAAGGCGGAGTGAGTGGATGAGTCACTTCTAAAGCAAAGCAGGCAAACTAGGGAAAAAAAAAAAAAAGAAAAAAGATTTATGTCTTGACTCAGTGCCCAAACTCTTAAGCTGATGCTTCACTGCAGACTCTGAAGCTCAGCTTATTTTTCCTCTCATTTGTTCTCTTATTTTTTATGTCTTACATAATGGAGCTTTGATTCATAGAAATCTATTTATATATCCTAGGATTTGGGCCAAACTCTGAAGTCCTAACTGTCTTTCCTCAGGCAAAATGGCCATTGTGATTAACAACACAAATGAGGTTTCATAGGACTGTGTGTTCAAGGCTGGATTCCTGGGAGTTACACTTGATCACCGCACGATTTCTTGCCTTCTTGCTTGCGTACTGATTCAGTGTGAGGAACTCCAGGGTGTACTGCAGCTAGAGGACAAAATTGCCCAGGACTGACAAAATATCCCAGCTTTTACTGGGAAGGCCAGTATGAGCCTGTGCTCCCTCCACGTGCTTGAAGGCCACCGGTGAGAACTTTGGGTCCCAGCATTTTGCCGTATTCCCCTCCATCCTTGTGAGTCCTACAGCAGGACAGGTGTGGAAGTTGCCTACAAGCTGCTTGCTGGGAAAGACCTGACATGAGGATGGGGATGTACTTACTCCCCCTTCCCACGGCCTTGGTTTGGTATGTTTGCTGTGGAGGAGGAAGAGCTGGACTGTGAGGCACTGGCACCACCCCAGACGCAATATATATTTTCCAGGGCTGCAGTTGGCTGGTATGATTGAGAGAAGATTCACAACTGAGTGGGATCTTGGAAGTAGTGGGTGGGAGTTGGCTTCTCTTGGGGCTGTTTTGCTTGGGGTGGTTGGGTGTGAGAGGAGCACCATGTGCATTAGGTCCGTCTAAGGAGCTGGCAGGGGCAGCTGACCTTTTATCTGACGAGCTGGCAGCGAGGAGATGGCTGCCAGAGAGAGAGCTCCCCGCTGACATCAGAGTTATTCTTGGGGCTAGATGGAAAACAGCGAGAGATAATGCGCTTTGCTGTAATGATGAGGCTGATTTCAAATACTTTGTGTGGAAATAGCAACCCAAACCCAACTAAGTAGGTCAGAGGAGCAGAACTAAGTGATGTTGCTTCTCTGTGGCATTGTGACCAGGGACTGGAGTTTCTGCTCTTTAATAAAGTGTGAACACCAAAAGAAGCTCCTCCAGGAGCCAGACATGCTCAGGTATATTCTTAGCAGTCTGCTAATACCTCAGCTCACCATCCAGAATTTCTTCCTGTGCAAATGTTCTTATAATCCTGTTTTTTTGTGGCTTCTTGTGAGAATGCAGCATCTTTGATACTGCTGCCTCTTGGTCATATTTGATGACACCATGTTTGTAGTTTTAGCCAGGCTAGAAGAGATCACTGTGATGACTCAGGGGGAAACAGGGAAAATGTTTTCAGTTTATGCTAGAATACATACACACACATATATTTCTATACAGCTCTCTCTGTCTATATTTATGTTTGTCTTTTTACTAATTTGTCACAGTTCAGGATGCAAAAGCCATAGATAAAGTACTCCAGGTTTTGACAATACCAGAGTGATGAAATAGCCAAACAAGCACTCCTTAGCCTTTCACTCCCTCAGCTATTATTCTTTGAATGTTGGAGATAAATGTCATTTGTAAATCCCACTCATTGCTAACATTAGTACTATGCATATGCACTTCCTTTGACAAGTAACCCTACCAGTGAAATCTGTAAGGCAGCAAACTTCTAACAGTTTTCTTTTAAGCATGGATAATTAGTAATTGGGGGCATCTGTCTCTGTTGAGCACCCACACTTGCTCTAAGGTGTTCCAGGTTGGTGACTTGCAGTCAAAGAGCCTTGAAACATTTGACATCCTTTCTCCTAATTATGAACTCTGTTATCAACTTTCTCTCTGCTGGGGTGGCTTTTCCTTCCTCTTCCTTTCTCTTTCATTTTCCAGCACAAACTCTGCCTGTGGGGCTCAAAGCTGTGCTCCTTTGCACTTACAACCCAAAAAAATGAGCTGAGCCACAGAGTCCAAGGCAGCTCTGAAAGGTTTGAGCCTGTTGGCTCAGCCGCTGCTTGGCATCCCAGCAGCTGTCTGGGAGCATCACGCAGTGGAGAGCAGAACCGCTCTTGTACGGTGCTGTCCCATGCCAGGAAATCTGAGGACCTCACTTGTGTAGGAAAAATCGTCCCTTTTTCTCAAGAAGGATGCTGTTCCTCAGGAACCTGTTTCCTCCAGGCTCAAGTTTGTGTCTGGTTGTATTGACACAGGAGGTGCTGTGAGGGGTACAGCCCTTGGAAATACATCATCCAGTTCAGTGGGCAGAGCTGCTCTTTCCCTCAGCCCAGGGAGAAGAGCACATTTTCTTCCTCTGATTGTCTCCCAGGCTTTACTGTAACAAGAGGGAGGGTGGTACCATCAAAGGTACCTCAATTAGAAAGCCAGTGTCCCTTGGCTCCAGCTGTGCTGGAGCACCAGGGCTCCAGAAGACACTCAAGATCTGAAGTCTGTTAAGGGCCCCTGAATTGCCTTCTGGAGTTGCTTTTCTTTCTCCACTGACTCCAGACAGGCCCTTGGGAAGCTGGCCTCCAAAGTCAGCTGAGGGAGGAGGCAAAAACTGACATTTATGAACACCTCTGTCCCTTGTCCTTCCCTTACCACCTTATCCAGGCATCTTGAGACCTTGAAGCTGTCAATAGTGATGAAAGGATGGAACAGAAATCCTAAAAGATAGAAACCATGTTTGCTTAAATTTGTGAAATTATTTTTCAAAGTACAATGATGGCATTGCTAAAACACAGAATGTAGGATATAAATATTTTTCTAGGCTGAGATTTTTTATGAATCAACATGAACATCCTTTAAATACTACCACAGTTGCCAAGCTATAAGCTTCTAAAACAAAAAAAATAATAACAGACATGGTCACTAATAGACATTTAACAGTAACAACACTAGCAAGTGATACAGCAATAACGAAAATAATGGTCCCTTGAATATAAAGGATGTATAATGTCTTTCCACAATAGCCCCACATCACACTGAGCACATAGCACAATCACAGCTTCTGCACTTTACAGTGGTTTTATGAAGAGCAGATTACAATTCGCTGACTAAATTACATTTTGATTTCTGTATGGACGTTGCAAGGCGGTCAGGTACATCTAAACTGAGGTAACCCATGAGAAATTAGGTTTCCTTAAGTTTACTTCCTCTCACTGTAATAATTTTTCTTCTTAACGAGTGTCAACCTGTGTGAGAAATGAGGAATGTAAGTATCAGTTCAGCATCATGGACTATTTAATCAGCCAGGGAGTCCTTTTGCCCTGCCCTGGCCAGTGAGCTTCCTACAGCCCTGACAGCCCCTGCCATGGGGCACATGGCTGTACTGTGGTGGCCTGAAGGGTAACACCATGCCACAGACACCTGTGTGCCCTGAGTTGGTTCCTTCCCTGCTCTTTCTAAAACTTGTATTGCAAGTGATGCACCACTGGAACAACCCACACCCCCAGCTCCTGCACCCTCAGCTGGTTCCTCCTGATTTTGTTTGACAAAATTACTTCATCTTGATTCTGGAGGTGGATGAAAGAAGACTTCAACAACATGAATTTTCCAGAGTTAAGACAGGAGGAGAAAGCAGGTAATCTGGAGGGGGCTCACTCATGCTGCCCTGTCCTGTGAGAGTACACCTGTCAGGGTACCCCTTATCACCCAAATGGTGACCCAGGAAAAAAAAAAAGGAAAACTACTTTCTTTCAGCCCTGACACTTCAGTACTTGAGTAAAATTGCTCCCTGATTTGTAGTTTGCCAGTCTTTTAAACACAAAACATGCTCGTCAGAAGATGGGCAAAGCAATGCTTGGAAAACAATTATGCTGCACAAAGGAGATAGTGGGTTTTAGTAGTGATGGAGGGCTTCAGAAAGCACTCCTTCCTTCAGACTCAGCAGTACCTGAGTACCTGAGCAGTACACCGAACTGCTGCAGTGTCTGCCTCCTTCACCCCAAAGCATGACAGCAATTCCAGGCAATTTTGCTTTTGTTGTCCACAAATCTGGTTGGTCCTATGGGTTGCTGCACATGGATGTTTATGTGAGAGCTCTTAGGGTGAAAAATATAGCGTACTTGAACTGGATATATTTTTGTGAAGGAAAATGTTCTCTGTCCTAAGCTCAGAATTTGACTGACAAATTCAACACCACATGGGCAATATCAGTCCCTGGCAGCCCTCAGCAGGTTGATGAGAGAAGCAAATTCTGCAAAACAGGGAAACAAAAGCAAGTGGCAAGCCACACAATGCATTTTTTGTCTGCACGTATGTGAAGTTCGTTGTCAGAAGCCATCCTTTCCTCCAACAGTAGGAGAAGGCTGTGATTGTGGAAATTCCAAACAATGGCTTTGAAGTAACGGGGACTCTAAAACAACCAGGCAGAAGTACTGGATGTTCAAAGGGACAGAAGGGAAGGCCCCCTAATGCCCAAGAAACTGGAGCAAGGAAGGATAAACATGCGTCTTCTCTTTATATAAAAAGCTGACCACGGAGCAGCTATGCTTCCCTTGTAACTCCCAGCACTTTAAACTCTTCTGCCAGATCTGCTGTAGTGTAAATTCAATACACAGTGCTGCATCTCATAACAAGGAACTGACCAAAGGCAGGAACATCTTTAAAAATTCTGCTAAAGGATTTTACCTAGAAATTGTCTACTTAGGAACATTTTTGCATGCTGTTGTCTGTGCTTTCGATGTGAGTCCGTAGTTTCACATCTAGACTGTAAGTGCAGAACATCCGCAGGGCCATGTATAAATAGTTACATGAATAGCTGACAGTGGACAAAGCAATTGCTTTAGTGAATCAGGTAATTGCTGGGCAAGTTACCCAAAAGAAAAGCTGACTCTTCTTTCCTGAGAAAGGCTTAACAGTCCGTCTGGCATAAGGATTTTCAGATGTTAGTGGAAGCACTTTTTTCCTGATGACCTACGTAATCAGTGTTTCTCTTTAAAAAAACAAGCCAAGTTTATGCCTTGCAGATTTCTTCTTCATACTCCATCTAACATCCATACACATCCATATAACCTTTCCTGGCTGGCTGCATAGCTTCTTAGCATCCAGCATATTAATGATTTTACTGCAGCAGGAGCTTTGCTGCAATGGTATTTCCGTAGCCCCTTGCTTGGACTACTCCATTATCACTTTTTCTTTGCTGGCTTCTTTGTCTCTGTGCTGATCGCATCCCTGTCCTGGCTCTCGTCTCTTTGTGATATCAGGCAGAAATAATTTCTATTCACTTGCAGGTTCTATTAGAGCCTATCCCCACCCTGCCCATAAACCTTCATTCGCTGTCAGGAGGCTGACTTCCACCTTTGTCAACCACAAGCACCTCTGCTATTTTCTCCTCAGGCTTGGGAGGAACTCCTCATTAAAAGTGTGCAACACTCTCTCCCTTTCTTCCAGCCCCTGTTTTCAGAAAGACTCTTCTTTGAATGCTGGAGGCCAAAATCTTGCCAGTGGTTTGTTGAGCCCACAGGATGGCTAAATTTGTCCCGTGCTGTCTTGTGCACCCTGTCTCTGGGTCTAGTTTTTCATGTTTGTGTTGTGAGCAAGGACTGTTTTCTTGTGCGCTGAACAGTACAGTGGGGATCCCAACTCTGTGACAGCCACCAGTGACTCATTGTACGGGAGCGTGCTTGGGCAGAAGGAGAGGAAGGGAGGGGAAGGTACACAGAGATTTTAAGCAGCTCCTTTCCCTCCCTTTAAACCCTCTCTTTGATACACCTCAGCACCGTCCCTCCAAGGGAGTGCTATGTAAACCTCACAGACCTTTACTTCAGTCTCCAGCTCTGGCCTGGCTTTCTCCAGGAATTCAGGGAACTACAGAGGATGCTTTCAGATATTGCATTACAGTCTGAAACCAAGGCAGCGCTTTCGAGTGGAAAACCCAAGTCAGCCTCAAAGAATTGAGAATTTGGTTGGTAGCCAACTCTGCCGTGCAGCTCTGCTTTTCACATCGCCCTGCTCTCCCTTTTCTTCTAGGCTTAGTCCCAAGGAGAGTTAGGTTCTTGCTTTCTCCAAGAGTTTTACTATTCTGAACAGTGCAGCATTTTACCGTCAGGTGCATCCTCCCTCTGCGACTATCCCTGAGAGGAGAAGCAGCACATGCAGGAGAGAAAAGAGTGTTGTGAAGGACAGTTTATAAATGACTTCAGTGAGGCTGAGTGATGTGTCATTCTGGCAGAGAGCCCATTAAAGAGGAAGCGCTGCTCTTGAACGCGTTCAGCTGGGATTTCTGAGAACTCCTTTATACCCAGTCATTATCCATTTCACATTCTGGAAGTGGATGGTTATGTTTGCCTATGTGACGCAGATCTTAATAGTTTTCTACAGTACTACATCATTTAGCTCTCAGCTAATACAAAACCAAGCTAGTAATTAACATTAAATGCTGAGAAATGGATCTGATGTGATGAACACTCAGCACATAATAAGAACGCTGTGATTTCTTACTTGAAAGCCATTGTGGTCTTACAACATAACCAGTTGTTACAGACGCCCAAACAGAGTTGGGATTAACAATAGGATCTGGTTACACTTGCAAACCTAATTGTCGTTAGTCTGGTAGAAGTTGCACTCTTGGGCTCCACTTCGACGGATAATAGCTCTGGCATGTATTGTCATTTCATAATGGTGTAATGCTATTTATGCCCCAGAAATCTCAGCTGAGCCATGAATTACACACAGATCAAGCACACAACGGAAAATGCAGCTGTGTCAGGGGATGAGGTTTGCAAGCAACTGCTCTGCAAGGCCAACTTGTATAGTGTGGAGTGGGACAATGTAACTCAACCATAATAATTGTGATAGCACAATCATTAAAGGGCCAGCAGAACTGGAACCCCAGTGTGCCAGACACTGCAAAACCAGCAGCTAGTTCCTGCTGGACAAACAGATAGACAAACAAAGCTAAGCCTTAGCAAAGGGTAGGCTGGAGACCTTGCCTTTGATGTCACTAAGAATAGCGATTCTGGGAGGAGGTAAATACACTGCAGCCATTCTGGCTCCTGATGCTGCCTGAGTGATAGTGACTGTGAGGGCTCCTGTGGCACCGTAGCCTCCTCGGGCTCGAGGATGAAGGGACTGAGTGTCTTGGGATGAGCCTGAGTGCAAGGGCATGTTCCCAGTGTCCTTGTTTTTCAGAATGAACAGGGGAGGGAAGAGGCACCCGTTTCTTGCCCCATGCAACACTGCTGCAGAGCCGCAGCCTCTCCACACCGGGGTGTCCAGGCCCCTTAAAAGCCAGCCAGGTGGTGACAGAGAAATGCAAGGACAGCCTGTCTCTTGCTGTGGGGTAGTGACCTTCCCCTCCTTATAGAGCCTTTGCTTTCCCTGATTTAGCTGCTGCTGCTGCATTTCTCTGTCAGGAGGGGAGAAACTGCTGGGGTAGAGGTGATGTCCAAGAGCTGTGGAGAGGGGAGGACCTGTCTGTCAGCCCACGTGCTACCCCATCGCCTTGTGTCTGTCCAGCCTGGGTGCTTGGTGCTTGTGGCAGGGGAGGAGAGGGGACACAAAGCAATACTGAAAAAAGTGGCAAAGTAGCGTGGTCTCAGTCACCAAAATGTCTTCATCTACCTCTGGACCCAGACAGAAATATTAATAGGATGTAATGTGCAAGCATAGCACATAATGTGATGGCAGTAAATACGAGACTTCGTGGTGTGATTTGTGGTTTATTTTTTTCGGTTTTAAGTGGGTTCTTTTGTAGGGATGTATCTCCAGTTGGGAAGGCACAATCAAAGTGGAAATAAAAGATGAGTGGTAAGAGAGGGTAAGGAATGAGAATAGGGGAGAAACAGGCAAGGAGAAAAGCAGAGGGTGAACCCAAGGTGAAGAGATTACAAAGAATTTACAAAGATTTGAAACAAAGAGCTGATCAGCCCAGGGCAGAGAAAATCCAGCCTGTACTGTGGAAAATTTTGAGTCCATTGTATCAGACTTTAGCCTCACCCTGACCAAAACATTCTGTGTCCATATCAGGCAGATAATAATGGAAGTTCCTATAAAAGCTCACACAGAGTAGCGGCTTGGAAAATACAGTGATGTGAATCCTAGGAGTGTAAAAATAGATAGAGCACCGGAAGGTACTCATCCAGTTTACCTTGGAAAAATTAAATGTTGCACTAATTCTACTAAAATTCAAACTTGTCTCAAACCCAGAGACTGGATCACAAAACTTGCCTACCTGGCAAGTGTGCAGCTTTTCCTTGCAAATGGTCATTAACCTGTGATTTACCATGAAATATTTTATTTTCCGTTTTTTTGACAGAAGTATATTTTTTAGACTGCCATTAACTGAGCTGAATAAAACCTTTTCTACCAGAAACAGGATGTTGAACTTCAGACATACTACTTCATGTCCATCTTCCCTGGACTTCTGTTCTGTGTAGTATTAACATTTCATGTATTTTTAAGATTTTGTATTGCTTAGAATAGCCTGCAGTTGAAAGAGCAGGCATTTGTAATATATCTACACTCCCCTCCTCGACTAAATTAATCTCAAATGACACAGAAACAAGTTCTCAAGGAGGAATCCTTTATGTATCCTTTCAGTCAGCTCTTCTTTTCTCTGTGCTTTTATTTTTCACTTTTTAGTGTAAAAATGTCACAGTCATGATCTGTCTTGTTTGTATGCTGGTAATTTCATTTCCCAGCTTTGTTCAGTTCCCCTTGAACTATTGGATCCAAAATGCACAAAGGAAAAATGAAAATATTGGAGTCCAGTGAGGCAGGGTCAGTTTTAGGCCTGCAGCACGAATGGGGAAAGGATGACCTCTGGCAATGTGTCTTCATGCACGTTCTGCAATGGCATATATTAATTTTTAATCTATTAATTTTCTAAATTATTAATGTCAGAGAAATAGAACAAAGAGAGGAAAAGCAACGGCGGTCCATGCCTAAAAACAGCATTCTTGAGTAGCTAATGGTCTTTTTCCTCTCTTGGAATGCTCTAATTCTCCTGTGCACCCTGGTACTCTTATGGGCACAGCTGTGAATGGGCATATGTTACCTGGCAGCAGTGGAGGTGCCCATACCTGATGCTCATGAGGCTGAGCTTTGCAGACATCCCAGTGCTGGTGTCAATGCCAACTTCAGGAGTCTCTGCCCCACCTTCAACCACCCTTTTTCCCTGTGGGGCTCCTTCCCCTCATCCCTGCTGACAGAGCTGCTTGTGGATCCATGCTATAAAATAGGTCAGGCATCTCTTCTGTTTGAAAGAAAGAAACAAATATCTGTTTCTTAGGTCTAGAAGAGGACATGGTCCATAAGCATTTGTGTTGATACAGATGAGGGGAGGGTTCGCTGTGGTGTGAGGGTGGGGGACAGGATAGGATTGCCTTGTGCCAGCATTGCTGCCGAAGTCTCTCTGTTGCTGCACCATAGTCCGAGTCGATTCCTGCATGAGAGGTGTAGAGCTCCCAAAGTCAGAGCGGGGAGAAGGCTTCAAGATGTGCAGCTTTCCTGAGTATTCCTCAGTAGCAGGCTCATGGATCAGATGCCTCCATGGCAGAAATGGTTATACTGACCATATGCCAACTCATTACATGTACTTATGTGCAAAGAGAGGACTGAGGATTCTGAGAATCAGCTCAGGAAAACAGATGAAATTCAGCTAAAAGTTCTCCCCAAATGGACATAGTGCATCGAAAGAGCTATGATTTGGCGAATCAGAGCAGGGTTTTTTTTGACAACACTTTGCTTTAATAGTGTCAGTAGCGCATGTGTGTGCAGGTAACACTGTGCAGACCCGGCCTCTGCCTTCTTCAGCCTCTGCTCTGCCTGTCAAGTGAGAGTTGCAGTTACCTCAAGATGCTGTACAGATCAAAAGCAGCTAGTTTAATATGCCTACTGATGTTCAGACCTGCAACTGTATCTCTCTGTGTATTTGGGCGACACACACAGCACAACCGATGCTGAGCTTGATTGCCCCTTTTTTGCATTACCGTCAAACAAACAATGGAAGAGCCGTGAGCGGCATCCTCTGAGGTATTGCTGTCTGCATGCTGTCTCCCCGCTTGAGTTCTTCAGGTCAGTAAGACTGTAAGAGCAATCCTCTGCAGGAGCTTTTGTTTTAAATTAAAGATGCTACAAGACTATTATGTCATGAGGCATCATGAAAAATACCCTTTCAGGAGATCAGATTGACACTTCCACCCTGTAAGTGCACAATGCAACAGCTACACATATTGCTAATGTTTGTGTAGGCACCGTGTAAGGTCCTTGAGGGCAGGCAGGGAGGCACCGCTTTGTTCCCTCACCTGCACTGAATAAAGCGTGTTATCGGTGCCCTGATAAATCCTGCCACAGAGTTTTGTTACGCTTGGAGGGAAAATAATGTGGTGCATTACAAAGCCTAGTAGGTGATGAAAAGAAAAAAAATTGCTTTGCTTTGTTTTAAACAGGGGTTGTTTTGTGTGCAGGTATTTGCAGAAGGGGATGCAGCGGTGGCGAAGACAGCCTGTTGAGGAGACTGATGGACAGTGAATTCCCATGCCATGCTCTGCCGCTTGTTTCCTAAGCTATATTCAACATGGTCTTCAGGTAAAACACTGTCTAACAAACAGTACCCCTGCTGGGAAATTCAGGGCCAGGTTTCTTCATTGCCTAGGTCCCCAGCTGTCAAAGCGGTATGTACTTCAGCTAGGATCTCTGGGGGTGAAACCTATAAGAAACCTGGCCTCATGTTGCCCTCCACAGCATCCGCTCTTGGGAAGATGGCTAGTGCTCTGCAATACCCCCTCTGGAGTTTGCTCTGAGTCCTCCTGCACACAGCCCTGAAGCCATAGCCACGAGAAAACTGTGTGACGAGATCAGTCACATCCTCATGCACCTTCTTGCAGTTTGCCTCCAAAAAAACACCAAGGCGTGGATGGAAAATGTACCCTGGTATATGGCCTGGCTGGAGTCCTATGTCCTCCTTTCTATACTAAAAGAAGAAGTATAGGATTGCTGCTTTGGAAAACCCACCTGTAACAGCCACCACTGCATGGAGATTGCTGCTGAATGGCAAATTAAGTTACAGGTAAATTCATGCCACAACCGGTGCCACGGAGAAGGGGAAGGACTGAAGAAAGCCTACTGCCAGGCTAGGGATGGGAACAGCCCCGGGAATCAGGTAAGGATGTGAGGAGGCAATTCTGCCACAAGTGTAAGGTGGTTGACACAGCACCTACGCCTGCCTCTGCAGATAGCCCCAGGAGGGGTGAGTGGCCCAGCTGGCACATCTGCAGGGTTGTAGCCCTTCTCCTGACACAGTCACACCAATACCGCAGCAGAGACCTCCAGCAGCTGGAGCCAAGCCTCTGCCCCAGCTTTGTTGGCTACTTGTCAGGAGCAAGATGGTTTCTGACCATTTTGCAAAGGTCAGGTAGACTGTACAGTGTAAACGACATCCTGATTTTTACCGAGAAGATCTGGAAGGTGTTTCATTTGGAGGAAATCTCCTGAAAGTCAAATACATAAGCAATGGGCTGCATCTGGGCTGTTAATGTGCTCAGTAAGACTCTGAGGAGTAGCAACCCGGGCAATCCCCAGGACGCTTGGCAGCAAGAACTTGACTGCCAGATGTTAGCTCTGCACCACCTTGTGCAAACCATGAGTGCACAGCCACAGGTGGCCCCCACACCTCCTCAGCACCTCAGAGAGGTGTTGTACAGGCTGGTCTCACCACTGTGAACCTCAGGGCTCTGTCTAGCCAGCCCCTTTTGTAGGAACCTGGCCTCAGAGCCAGGCAAGTGAGCTGGGAGTGGTGGGCCAAGTTGGTAAAGGACAGCACAAAAAATAAGAACAGGACCCAAGAGAAAACCATGAGGATATTTTCACCCCTTTGATTTTTTTTTTTTTTTTTGGTAGGGTAAGTTGTCCTACCTCTGTTCTTTTATAGATGATGGCAACAGATCCGCTTTGCCAAGAGGATAGATAGCTAGCTCACAATCTGGATTTGAGACCTTACATGGTAGGTCAGAAAGGGCCAGTGGCTCTAATTTTTTATTTATTGTACTTCTGCAACCCCCAAGTAAGTTCTAAAAGGGCAGACTATATTTCTTACTTTTTAAAAAGATTTTGGCCACATTATGATATAATGCTATCTGTTTTTTCTGCGGTAACCTTTTCCAGCCAGAAACCAGTGGCAGTCTGGGCACATTTAATCTGAGGGGATTCCAGATGACTGTCGTAATAGACAGTGACCAGTCTCTCAGTGTGTGGTCTGTGCTTAATCTGAGCTGGCCCAAACAAAAAAGTGATATGAAAATACCTCTGTATCTGTGGATTCCCCAGTGAGGAAGTCTGGAACTTTTGTAAAAGTTTTATTTTATTTTTAGTAATTAATGGCACAAAGCTATTGAATGGGGGCTGTTTTTCAGGTTTACCCCTTGCCAGTAGCCTCTCTCCAGGAAACCATTACAGTTTTCTTGCATTTGGGAACAGAAGTTTTTGCATTTGAGAATTGCAAAATGCTTTTGCACTCTGCAACATCTGCTTGCTATTTTGATCTAGGGCCTTGGACAAACTCTTAGTTCATGTGCTGTCTTCCATCTCATCTGTGCAAAAAGCAAGTGGGGTTCATGATACGTGCCCTGCACTTGACAGGTCTGAGCTTGGTGGAAGCAGCCTCTAGAGATTTTCAGAGCTCCTGGTACATGGGAGAACAGTCTGCTTGTGGCCCTCTGTGTTTGATCACAGTATGGGTGGTGTTATCACTCTCTTTTCTAAAAGGTCCCTTTTTGCCCACCCTTATCAATCTACCATAGCACCACGACCAGTGGGAATCTGAGGGCTGCAGGGGTTTGGACTCCTGGCATGTCTGTACTTCCAGGGGTTGGCATCAGAGGGTGTAAGAAGTGCAGGAGTCTCAGGTATGGGGGCAAATGTGAGAAGGACCCTTTGAGGCAGGTTTTTCGGTCAACCATACACCTGGTCTGATGACAGCAGGTGTGCCCTGAGGGCTTGCACTGTGGTGGCCTTCAGGAGTGACCTCACCAAACCGTGTGGGCACTGCCTCAACCTTCTGGGGCCTCTGCTGTGAGCATAATGGAAGATAACAGTGCTTCCCTACCTTACAGAGACATTGCGTTCGTGTTTGCAAGGTTTTCCATAATGGCAGATAAGTAATTATCTAAGTAAGGGAAACTAAGTACCTGGCATAAGTAGATGGCTCTTCTCATTTGCTTTGCCTCATCTATAGCTGGACTAACTCCAATCGCCAATCACAATTCTTCCCCTCCTTAAAAATCAATACTCCACTAAATCATCGTGTTTTTCAACTCCAAACATGAACGTTTTATTGCACAATGGCATCTACCTCAAATCCAGGCAATCTTTTACCCTGAATGCCCATGAATTTTAGTGGCCAATATTTGATGATGTTGAGAAGAGCGTAAATGAGTTATGTTAGGTATTTTGGTCTACAACTTCTGAAAAATACTGATAAACTTGAAAGAAATATTCTGTCAAATGCAGCACGGAGTGTACACTGATGTGGCATCAATACACCGTCTAGTCTCCCTGGAAATACAACGTGACAATTTGCCAGTCTAGCATAAGGTCTCTTCACATAACTGGTCAGCCCGCACCATATGGGAGTCACCTGTCCGTATCTTAATTACATCTCATAGTCTGGCACCAGAGCCACCCTCACCGTGCGTCAGTAAGCAGCCCATTTTCTAGTGCTGTCAGACCTTATCTATAGAAAGGAGAGGAAGCAGTGGAAAGTAATTGTTTTGTTCTGGCAGAAAGGCCAGAAAACAGTGATGGCGACTTGCAGGACTGTTGCTGGCAGGTTTCCAGCACTCAGGGTGGAGGTACCGAGGTTCGATCCCACCACACCACGAGACGGGGCAGGGTGGAAGACCAGGGCATTGGTGTGAGTGCCAGAAATGCATCGGGACTTGCAAGCTTGATCTGGGTTGTCATCTGCCCCTATGTGGCAACTGCAGATGCTTACCGCAGATCGATTTGAGAATCGCTACCATGACTAAAGGCTTAAACTTAGCAGCACCGATCACTGCCAGCCTTGATTTGGCAGCTGACATAGAGACTGAATGAAATGTCCTTCCTATAAGCTACGTGACATATCAAGACAATGGCTTGTTTGCATTTTTATCAAGTATATTGAGTTGAACTGTGAAGCTTTTGTGCAGAGTGGTGGTATCTCTACTTGACTCGAGGGGAGCTTTGCCAGAATAAATCCTGAATGAAAAAGGAGGCAGGTCTTCAGATTTTGATGGACTGTTTTAACTGACATTTTAAGTTGAAGCACATTTGTAAGGGGACTCTGACTGAAAGTTTTTGTGGTATATATAGCAATTTGGGATTCAAGAGAACTTGCAGAATTGTTCCCTTGTGTTCTGAATCTTATCCCATGCAGGAATCCTTCAGATAGACTTTGACTAGTAGAGTGGGTGAGATTAATAATGATTTGAATAATTTATATCACTGAAACACTACTGTGGGGGTTTTGGACTTCCTACAGGTATCTCAGTTGGACTTTTAGCCGCAATGTCGTACAATTTTGAATACTTGATTGCAAATGCTTAAATTATAACAAGTATGTAATACTTTTTCGTGCTATTCCCCCATTACTAGACATCCAGAATAATAAAAGCTGATCAGAGCATAAGGCCTCCTTTCATAAGATCTCCTGTGCAAATATCTTATGAAAACAAAGGCATAATGAGGGTACTATTATTTTCTCTTCACATCACTTGCATATGCCACAGAGATGGAAAGGAGGAAAATTTTACCAAGTAAGGAGAAAAGGAAAGCTTTTAAGTGGGTCCCAAGTGGGTCTCTTTTCCAAAAGGAGCTTATTTGTCACTGCATTAAGACAGAAAAAGCAATCAAAGGTGAGATCTTGGGGCAGCCCTGCCTCTAGGCACATCTCAAATTAGAATCGCCACATAACATCGTCCTGGCTATGCATACAGCAGGAGGGCTTGAAGATGTGACACCTGCAAAGATGTGGCCTGGAGAGATGAGGAGAAAGCCTGAGCCACCTGCTGATGCTGTGCAATGCCCACCTATCACCCACTTGGTAGCTTGACATCAGTGCTCCGGGTCCTGCATTCTTGCTCAGGGCCTCCTGTCTCCTCACAGGTGTGTTGTGTTCACATCTCATTGCCCATCAGATCTTTCGAAGAGGGATGTTCTGTTACAGATGTGTAGTGTTTTGTCGTGTTATGCTGTGGTTCTCGTTAGTGCTTACAAATCCAGCTGCAATACCAGTAAATCTTCCTGCTGCTGTGGATGAGAGTGCTAGCACTGAATCTGAGGTCAAAAAGGTAAAGGTGAGCTGTGGGCTGGGTAAATGATGTTTCCAACATCAGAAAAGACCTAGATATATGAAGCCTTCTGCCTCCCTCCGAGAGAGCCCTCATCACTTGCTGTCCTCCCTGTGTCTTGAAGGGGAGGGGCACCTGGTGAGAGCACATGAAAGAGCTGAGTGAAAATGAGCAAATGTCATTAAAAATATCCAGTGGACCTCAGTAAAAATGTACTGAGCCGTCCTGGCTGAGGGAGAGACATTTTTCACACTGTAATGGCCACATGGCTCCCTAAGTGGAAGAAGGAAGGTCATTTACTTCACAGGAAAAAAAGAAGTCTATGAGATCATTTATAACATTACTCACAACCATTATCTATCCCAAATCATTCTTATGCCTTGTCTGTGATATTGGCTGCCTTGCAAGTGCTCTGAGTCTCTCTTAACATAAAACCCTTTCTTATTCCTTAATGGCATACCAGCTGAAATATTTAAAGCATTTGCAGACAAATGTATCTAATTGTATCTTGAGATGCAGGAAGCCCCCCGGGAACGCTAACTGCTGCCACAGTCACATTCACCTGCCCTGTGGGAGGCTGTTGTTTCAGTAAAAACCCCGTTGAATACAGGTTGGTTAATAAGAAAACGCTTTTCCACAAATAGAACACATTTAAGCTCGCATCCTGTGCTTACACACCCCTCCGAGGGACGAAATCTTCCTGACCTCTCCCACAGCTGGCTGCTCACTGCACCCTGGTGAAGGGGCTTCACCGGCTGCAGGACCAGCAGCGCTTGGCCCACTTGGGACCCACCGCCAAGGTCCCCTTCACCTGGAGGAGAGGGGGTGTGTGGACTGGGTTGTGCTGCAAGAGGCTTCCGCGTTCAAAACTGGCCCCGAGTGTGTGATTAAATACGGGTGAGGAAAGGCAGACCTAAAAGCTCACTCAGGAGGGACAGGCAATGGAAGGAAACTTGTTGCCTCTGAGCCATGCGGTTTCTTGCTTGATTTGTACTCAAGTCCTGTATCTCATTCCCACATGAGACCAGCCTCAACCCTGACATGTGTGGCAGTGGCTTTTCATGCGTGACACCAGCAGAAATCTCCGGGCTCCAGCCCACAGTGATGGCTGATCTAGTGAATGTCTTGAATAGTTTATTGTTTACACACGGTTTTTAGTGGTTGGACTAACAATTACAGAATGACACCCAGTCCACTATGCGAGGGGCTGGTAAGTATCATTCGTGATCTCCTGAGTATTTCTTTCTCACTCTCCGCCTTTATTTGTCTATGAGTCTATCTTGCACTTTCCAAAAACATTTGTTTAGACTCTGAGTCTGTGCTACAGAGCAGGACTGATGCACTGCAGGGCCCCGGGGGAGCATCTGGGGCCTCCCACAGAATCACCATCATGTTTTTGTCAAGGGTCTGGTGCAGTTACTTCCTCTGGGGCTAGTGAGTGGGTCCTATTTACCATTGCCAGGAACACAAGAAATGGTGATGTGCCTGTGTGAGAAAGACTCTCTTTAGTGTGTCCCAATGTTGGAGAAATTACAGCTATTGCTCAGGATTTCTGCAAACAGCCCATGAACCCTGCTCGTTCCCTAGCACAACCAAAATGACCACCACATTTGTAAGACATTATTTGAATAGCAGACAACTGTGGAAACATTTGGCAAGAAAACATGTGGGAGATAACAAAGCAATTGCAACCTTTGGCTGCAATGAATAAGAGTGTTTGAAAATCCTACCCAGAGAGTCCTGAGGGAAAATATTATGTGTGATGCCCTGGATTATTTCATGTGAGACATTAACATTTTTTCTGGTAACGACTATTGTTGTTCCCATGCCACTGACAGTGCCCTAAGCCAACATACGGGCAAAAAAAAAAATTGTCTTGCCCAGCTCTTGTAGCTGTGAAAAAGCACATCCTATTTTCCCCAGACTAAAAGGGGTTGAATGATCTACTCTAAGAAACATGACTCCAACTATTTAGTGGCAGCCATCTCAGATCACTGTGGTGCAGCTTCAACAAAAATAAATAAATAAATAAATAGAGAAGTGGGTGGAGAGCAGCTGAGAACACCATGAATGAACATGGATTAGTCCTAAACCTAGGTTAAGACTCACAGCCAAAGAATAAAGGAGCTGGTGAGGCGGGGAACATGTTGTTCTCATTATCTGCCAGTGGTTGTACATCTGCACTGAAAGTCAACAAAAGGGCATTTTTTGTACAATTGTACATTGTGTAATAAGATAAGAATAAAGCTAATTCACATTTATCTAGAATTTCTCAGAATGGCTGTAGTCCCTGTAGACATAGCTGACTTTATAAAATGTGAAAGTCTGAGTCACACCAGCAGATTGTACATGGCAGGGAAACTAATCTGATGTAATAGAAATGTTTACAAGCCCAGTAGCCCTTCTCCCTCCACCCTCCTCCGTTTTAAAAAGCCACGTAAGGCCATGGATCAAAGCGATGCAGCGGCAGCATGCTGAACACTGAGACAATAACAGCCCTGCCTTCCTCAGACGTCAATAGTACAAGTTACCAGAGGATTTTTGCATTCACTGAACAAGGAGGTAATATAATCATATGCATCAAAGACTGTAAGTGGAACTATAATACCACCAACTCTTATCACTAAAATATTGCTAAACGTGATTAAACACAGTTCAGTGGAAATATCAGAAGCTGGCTACCCAGTAGGATCAAAAAAGCAGCAAATAGTTCAGAAATGTGTACTCAGTTAATGCTTACCAGATGCAATCAATATAGAGTAATAGTCAGTTCCAGTCCTTAATGCATATCTTTATGAAATGAGTACAGACACACTCCTCTTACGTCTAACAGATTTCCTGCCTCTATTTTTTTCTTTCTTTTCCAAGCAGCACACCACTTTCGGTTTCTTGAACAATTCGTCACTCCCTAAGAAAGCTGGAGATTCCTTCTAGATAGGAAATATGCTATTGCTTCCTGAGCAGATCTTAGATTTGGTAAGGGTAAATGTGATGACACAACACATTTAGGGTTTTGTAAGACGTGGGACTTCACTGCACCCGTCAACGTGAAAATAAATGAGAAGTGCAAAGAGCCCATACCCAATGGATTAAATATTGCCTGTAAATGAGAATTTGTCACCTGGGGGGATGTTCCTTGCAGGGTCCCATGAGTTTCCTTTCTGGTCCTGGTGGAAAATCTGGAGATAACAAAAAACTGATGAAGAAGCATTAGAGATAGGTCAGCTAGAAAGATTGATCTGGATTACTTGTTAAGGGAAGGTCATTTAAACAGCATACATTTTGACAGCCAAATGAAAGGCTGTGAATCTAGGGATGAATGAAGGCAGCTTACCTACAGGAATGGGGGCTTTATTCTAGAAAGTGGTGGTTTAGCAGAGGATTTAGGTGAATAAGCTGGTAACCAAACCTACGGGAGCTCTTGGGGTAATTTATAGCATAAAGACCGATTTGAATCTCAAAGAAGAACAGCGATATATTTAGCTGCCCTACTAACGTGCTGGAGAAAGCTCAGAGAAAAGCAACAAGAGTGATCAGAGGTCTAGTAAATGCAAACTCAGGGGAAAAACTGAAAGATGAGATTGTGTCTAGTCTGGAAAAGACAAGACAACAGCCTTCAAATACCTAAAAGGTAGCTGCAACAGAGACTGTAATTAAGTGTTGTCCATATCTGCAGGCAATAGCACAACAAGTAACAAGTTTAAATTGAAGCAAGGAAGATTTATGTTAGCCATCAGACACATTTTCTAATGATAAGGACCACTGAGCACTGGAACATATTGCAGATTACCATGGGATTAAGAACTGGTTAGGCCAGCGGTTTCCAATCTTTACTTTGCACCAAACCTCAACTGAGGAAACTGACAGGGTTCTGCCTCCCATTGTTAAATGGAAAAATTGTTTTGTCTTAAAACAAAGAGCCTTAAAGACTTTTGAATACTGGAAATAATGTTGGTGGCGGAGATGATGACACACACAAAAGACATCGCACAGGGAATGCACCAGCTTTATTAAAAACAAATGAAAAGTCAGCTTGGGAGTCGGGCACCTTTCATAATGGTCTTTAAGAGTGGGAGGGTGCTGGAAAACTGGCTGGGACGTGACTGGGGTCCTGAGAGACCTGAGAGAGTGGTGGAAGTTGGGAAGCTGTGCAAGAGGAGTAGTTTCAGACAGCTGCGATGAATCAGTCTTCAAGCAAGCAAGAAATAACTTTGTTT
The DNA here is from genome assembly GCA_013399365.1 of Pampusana beccarii. Lineage (NCBI taxonomy): Eukaryota > Metazoa > Chordata > Aves > Columbiformes > Columbidae > Pampusana > Pampusana beccarii. The sequence continues at coordinate 1,063,478 of VWYH01004898.1, read as the reverse complement.
TCAGATGACTGGAGATGAAGGGGAACCAAGGACTCTTTGGGGGGCCATGGGGTTATTGGCATGACACAGGGCTGGGAGCAGAGAGGACCGATGCGAAGGATGTGAGACGGTAGTAAGGTGGAGCCCACAGCTGGGGGCATCTGCTGCTGGGTTGCAGTGGCTTTTCCTTCTCCCTTCCTCCACAGCTGTGGTGGCCCCATGGTCCTACACCTTGGTGGGGGGAACCCCAACAGAAATGGCCACGCACCTCCGAGGGAGGCTTGGACCCAGTCTCGGGGTGATGGTAATCGAGCAGGCCTTTTTATGATTGCAAATACTAACTGAACAGCGTTTGTCAGATATATTTCCCTTGCCAGGCCTTTTGGTGATGCAGAGCTGCTGAGAAGGGAAAGGGGGGCATCGTTCTGTTTTCTGTGCTTCTTGTGCTGTTTAAACTGTATCTGCCCGAAGCCTAAAGAAATGTGCACTGACGTAAATATGCACGTGAAAACAGGGAGATCCTGCTCTGCTGGCCATTGAGGGGCTTTGCAGATGGTGTCCTCAGTTGTCCCTTTCCCTAAGGACACATCCTCCAGTTGTGTCACTCCTACAGCCCCAATCAAAATGCCTTATTGCTCATGTTTGGGAACTAGAGTCACGATCTCAAATGTTGTAATATTAGCTGGGTAGAGAAATGCCAGGCCTCCCACTACATATGTGTGGGTAGCACCTTTTCTTTGATTAGCTCAGAGTACTTTCTAATAGGAGTTAACCTTCATGACATCCTTGAGGGACTAACCCACTGTGATTAATCTTAATATCTCTGTCTTACAAAAAGGAAAAGCAGTATCAAAACTTGCTCAACATTATCCTCTAAATCATTGCTTAAGCCTGGAAAAGACTATGCTTCTATTTTTTTTTGTCCCCCCAATGAGTTGCTGTAGTGATTAAAATGCACTGCTAGATATAGGGAAGCAGCAAGTCTGGAAATGCAACTCCTTAACAGCTGCATTAAAGGTGGCCTTACTGCTATGGTAAGCACTGCCTGGCTGGATCCCTACATCCTCTCAGCTCCTGGCCCAAAAAGGACTTGCAATGTGTCTGGCTGAAGACACAAGTCTCCAGTGCTGCCTCAGCACTGTATGTACTGTAATCCTCCTTACAGTGAGTCCCAGCCCATGCTCAGCACCCCGAGATTAAGAAATGCTCAGAACTGTAAAAACACGAATCACAAAAGAAGCTCAGTGAAGTCTGAAGAGCAGTTGTTGAACACCCCGATGTGGACGGTAAACCACAACAACAGTAACAGGAAAAGCAGCACCACAAACGAAAACCCAGTACTCCATTTGAAACTACATTCATTTAATAAACTAGAAGAAATTGCTCAGCAATGAAAAACTCCAGCACCACCACCCCGACCACATAAGATACATGAGAATAAACAGAGTTGTGGGCACACCTCAAGCAAGATTAAAAAAAAGCAGGGTCCTCCAAAACAGCCTCCGCACTAGCAAGGTGATCTCACTGTTTGGTAGAAATAACACTCATCAGCCAACTGTAATCAATCAGTTTCACAGGAGTGCTTGCTATATATAAAAACTGAGGTTGCTAAAATGTACAGGACGTTTGTGCCAGACCACTATCTTCTGACCTCGATGAGCAAACAAACTGAAAATATTTCTCACGGAAACCGGTTTTAAGTTACAGGTCAGGTAATAACCTGGGAACTTCAGCAAAGGACAAATCATAGCTCAGTAAAGCCTTCAGAATACATTTGGAGCAATGCTTTTGATTTGGTAGCAAAACTCCACTTGGGGTCTACTTTTGCAGAGGAGTCCAGGAAATTAGTTTTATTCTTGCTGGTGACCTGGCAAAACAAATTCGGAAGGTGGGTGATTCGTGTTGGAGAGGTAGATTGTAAAGGTGATGAAGGTCTGCTGGCTGCAGTGGGTGGCAGGCAACCAGGAGCCCCTTTCTGATGCTTGGGCACAGGACCAATTGGTTGGGCAGGAGGAACATATACGTTCTCTGATCATGAGCAAGGCTGTACATACAGACACACAAGTGTCATATCAGCAAGTGGTAAACTATGACATTTCTTTCTCACCGTGTGAGAACTAATTTTTCCATGATTTGTGTCAAGCAGTTGATGGGTGGAAGTTGAAAGTCAATTAAAAGTACACAAATCAGATATTTTACCATCTGTGATTCTGTGATTTGCTATTAATAAAAAACCCCAAACCCAACTGCTTCAAATGTGCTCAGTGTTTTGTGGGAAAGTTGAATAGATGAGGCATCAAAACAAATTTTGTACTTACATCTAACGGCCGTATTAAATAAGGGAAGTAGTAACTGCAGTTCATGAACGGACAGGGTGTTTCTGGTCACTGTGGACTAGATATTCAAAGATGTATAAGTTCTTAAAGACACAGATGAGACCTCTGTGGCGTTTCCCAAAACATCTCATGGGAAATCAGTGACAGTTGTGTGAACAGGGAACGCTACCTGTTTGAGTTACAGTTTGGAAAATCTCACCCACATCCTTCATGAGTGTGTCTTGATCTTGCCCACCTGTTTCTAGTCACAGGCTGGAAGAGGAAATGAGCTTTGCTGCCTCTTCCACTCTCGACTGACTTCTTAACTGTGAATGAATGGGTCCAAATGAAGAAAGTGCTCCTTTCACACCTGTTAGCTAAACTGAAACCAAAAGTCACGATGCAAAACACTTTTCTGCATAACAGAAACCAAAAGTCTTTGCACTCAAAGAGAGTAAATACCCAACAGAAAAATATTGATAATGTGATACATGATATTTTGAACCAATCTTAAGAGTTAGGATGATTTCTTTTTTCCTGTGACTTTGCAGCTTGACTTGAAAGTTACTGTTGTCAAAATGACAAATCAAGGGCAGCAACTGCCACGGCTGAAGAGAAAGTTTCGTCTGAAGTCTCTTACTTCTCCGTGTGACCTCTTCTGCTGGGCAGAGTGGCTGATCTCCACCCAAAAGCAGGGTCTGATGTCACTAGGCCTTCTCCCTGTGTGCAAGATGTAGCGGAAAGTGCAGATGGAAAGGATATAAAGGACTAGGAATGGAGAAAAGGAAGGGTTCATGAGGCAATGGGTGGCTGGGTGCGTTGTCCGAGGCCACACAAGAAATTCGTGGCAGGCAGATGAACCAGCCGCTGGCGCCTGTGGAGGGTGTGTGCTGATTTCAGTGCCTCTTCCCAGAGCAGCTGCTGAGGCAATGGTATGTGGATTATCAACTGTCACCCGAGTGTCCCTTCACTGTGACATTTTCATTCATCAGCTCCTGGTAGAGCATGCCTACAAGTGATGCGGCTGAGAAAAAGGAAAATCTTTTATGCTAAATGGTATCCTGCTCTATTTTGCACAACGCAGGAAATGTCCAAACATGTAGCAAAAAGTGAAGCAACTGGAATTCACCTAGTAACGCCATCAGGATACATTTGATACCTAGCCAAACCCATTCCTCTCAGACTATTGGCTAATTCAGCCTAAACCAGGCACAAATAAGCTGCTGGACCACATCAGCATGTGCAAGATTGGTACTTAACATCACAGACAACTTAGTCTTCGTGGTGGCAGTCACTTGGCAGAAGATACCGTAAATTACTGTGTCTCGTGGTAGTCAATTAGGAAGGACTCTGTTTTGATAGCAGCTCTGCTACGAAGAGGAGACACCTTGGTATAAGCATGAACTACAAGTAAATAGCCCTAAAGAAGTTTCACCATGTTTAGAATGCCTGTTGGCATAACTACTCCTGGGCAGTTATTATCATTAGGTGGGGAGAATGAGGCAGAGAGTTACCTGCCTTTGGTAAGACCATGGAGGTAGGCGGCACTCCAACCAAATTCCTGAGTCTCTTTGCACCTTCCCTCCACAGACTCCACAGCATGGATGCTGGGGTATGGATGGGTCCTGTAGGTGAATATTGCAAAATAGTAAGCGTCAGGCATTATTTAAATTCTACCAGGTCTGGCAAGGAGAAACAGGGGACAAAAGAAAACATGATATCCCTTTTTTTTTTTCCCAGAGGGGTAGGGCAGTGCCTACAAATGGAAAATGATGGGTTTTCTTTTGCAACATGCATAAATTCGGACTCCCTCCCCTTACTCCCTGCAGCCACGTGGGAGCTGCTGCTGAGTTGTAGCTCCCTTGACATGGCCCTCAGAGCTGTGTGTGGCTTTCAGCCACAGTGTTTCTAGCTCTCTTTAGGATGCAAACTTTGGGCTTCATTCAAGAAAGCACTTAGGCATGTGTAATTCCTTAAATTTCAATGTGGCTATTCATGAGCATAGCGTTAGCACATATTTAATTGCCTTCCTGAATATGGGCCAAAATAGAGAGTATCCCAGGAGTGCCTGGGAAAAAGACTTAGTTTCATTGCCTTAATAGAGATAGTTGCTCTACTTAGAAGCATTTGCAAATGGTTTGGGAAGGTTTGGGACTTCTTGCTAGCACACCTCTAGAGGGTAAAGCAACCAACCATACTGCAAATGAGAAGATTATCGTCTCTGTCTGCACCACCCCAAGGGGAAGGACTCACATGAGAACCGATCCTCTTTCTCATTTTTTTCTGTGTCTGCCCAATAAGTGCTCAGCTCCAATATTCTCCCCATCCATTTGGGAATTTATCAGTTTTTATTAATGTCCTTTGGGAAAGAGCTCTGGATTTAGAGTATTTGATTGTGCAGGTAAAAACAGAAAACTTTTAAAGTGTCTCATTTTTAAGACTCTGCTTTCCATTTTAAAAATAGCTGAAAGGTGCTGAGGAGAAAGGCATGCTTTTTGTGTTAACTCTGGCGTGGTAAGAAAACGGAGGTACAACACCAGTAATGATGGTACATTTAATTAGTGCTCAAATTGCCACCCAGATCCCATGGACCTCCACTGCATTCAACTGAAATTGTTAGAGTGTGAAAACCAACAAAATCCTTAGTATTTACCAGCAGTTCCTGACCAAATAGTGCAGATACCCTCTTCACTTCTCAAAACCTGCTTCAAAATGTGATGTGGGTTATCAGTGAGTAGTAGCAGTTTCCATTTGGCTTTTTAGTTGTAAATAGGTCACATCTGCAACTATGCTGAAATTTAAAAAAATTAAACATTTTGCCCAAGACCTACATTCATTTATCCACATGTGAGCAGTTATGGTGGAGACCTCTCCATTTGTGATGAGATTCATCTTGTCTTAAAATAGATGTCTCCTAGACATCTGTTAGATGGCTAATGGAGGCTGAGAAATAATTTTCAGACCCCAGTTTGCAAGACTGGCAGCCAGCAAGAAAAGCCTACTTTCCCTACAGTCACTTTAAGTGGCAGCTTGGCCTGCGACAGTCGTGACCTGTATATATGCACCAAGCCGGCTGAGTGATGCAGCAGATTAGCACACTGACCGCTGCTGCAGGCTTGGAGTGTTTGGGGTTATGTGTGGGTGGGGGTAAGGCTTTCTCCTTAACAACCAGTGCTATTTTCACTGACAGCCTGGGTGACATGGGGGAGGAAGGAGGTCAATCAAACAGCGTGTCTGTGTCATGTTTGTGGCAGCATCAGGTGTGACTGCTGGGTATGCCGGGGCTGAGGGGGAGCGTCCCGCCCCTGTGGTGGGTGAGAGGCTGCTGAAGGCTGGAGAGGGTGTGTGGAACAGTGCCTTGGTAGCCTGAGGCCTCTGAGGTGCAGGATAGAATCACAGAATCGTAGAATAATAGAATCATTTATGTTGGAAGAGACCCTCAAGATCATCAAGTCCAACCGTTAACCTAACGCTGTCACTAAACCACGCCTCTAAGAACCTCATCTATGTATCTTTTAAATACTTCCAGGGATGGTGATTCAACCATTTATCTGGGCAGCCTGTTGCAATACCTGACAACCCCTTCTGTGAATAAATTTTTCCTAATATTCAATCTAAACCTCCCCTCGTGCAACTTGAGGCCATTTCTTTTCATCCTATAACTTGTTACTCAGGAGAAGAGACCAACACCCTCCATGCTACAACCTCCTTTCAGGTAGCTGTAGACAGCAATAAGGTCTCCCCTCAGCCTCCTTTTCTCCAGGCTAAACAGCCCCAGCTCCCTCAGCTGCTCCTCATCAGACTTGTGCTCCAGACCCCTCACCAGCTTCGTTACCCTCCTCTGAGATCTCTCTGGTACCTCAATGTCTTTCTTGCAGCAAGGGGCCCAAAACTGAACACAGGATTCCAGGTGTGGCCTCACCAGTGTCAAGTACAGGATGTGATCACTTCCCTAGTCCAAAAAGCCCCCTTCATGTGGAAGGAGGCACAGCTGAGCTCTGGGGTGGGGCTGCTGCTCTCCTACAGCACTGCAGAGTGCTGGGGACACTGGGAAACAGCTGGGACATGATGGGGGCTTGGTGAAGTGCTAGTCTCACCTCTCTTCCTGCCCTCTCTGCAGCTGGGCTGCATTTCCTGGCTTAAAGGATCCTTCACCTGAAAGATCCTGGGCCATTCCCAATTTTGCCATGGACAGAGCTGCTTTGGGCTGCGGGGTGAAGGCACAATCAGCTATGGTCCTTCTCTGCCATGACAGAAATGGGGCCGGTATGCAGAGGAGCATGTGGCTGATACATTGCTGATATTGCAATACTCTTCTCTGCCCAAGGTGACGGGTGAATGTCTCCCTGATGGAGGTGAGAGAAGTGTTTTTGAAAGACAGATGAGAAAACGTCAAAGAGAATTTCTACTTTAGTTGCTACTGAGAAGGATGGCCCAGGAAAAGCAAAACACAAAGGGATACTCACTTTTGCACAGAAGTACATTTTCATACACTGTGAGTATGGTGATCTTCAACGAAAACAGGTAACAGAAGGTTTGCCTGGGAAAAATGCCATTCTAAAGTATGACTTGCCTGCACAAAGAAAATGGACTATAACCGAAAGGAGTATTTTAAAATTAGCAAACCTTGACCATTCACTTTGTTTTTTAAAAATTTTCTAAATATAAGGCCATGCTTATAGTGGCATCTAGTGGCTATTATGTTTATGGAGCTCTCCTCCTCAACACAGCTGTGTGCAGAACCAGAAGAGATTTGTAACGCCAGTTGTTCCCCTTCTTGTCCAAGATTGATTTTTCCAGTAGCAATTTTCTTGTGCATAATTTTTTTTTCTTAGAGTATTATCTAATGGAGCAATGCAAAGATCAGCATTGAAATCGGGGGAGTCTCACACTTAGGGTGAATGTTGGGTTAGAGCACTTCATGAATAGGTGAAGTTCTGGACTCAAGTCTTCATTTTATTTCAGAATTATAGAAAATGAATTTGTAAAGGTAAAAATTTAGGGTGATTTAGACTGACAAAATCTGGAGGTAGCTCAGACCCCAGTCCCCATTTCATGTGAATTTTTAACATTTCAGCAAATGGAAAATGCACACGTAGAGGTTTTGCCAAAGGGCAAGCGAGCTGGGCTCTGGTCATGCCTCCCTTCATGCTGGCTGGTGCTTGCCTGTTGGGACAGCATCAGGGCATTTGCTGAGAGATGGGCCATGCCTTCTCCTGCCAGTGAGTGCCCTAAGTGGGGGGACACGGACAGCCAGGTTGCCGATAAAATGACCCAGTAAGCGCTCTTCCTCTCAAGAGACGGAACTGGCAGGAGAGCACTTGCCCAGAAGACAGCAAGAAAAAAGAGGGAGGTTAGTGCTGATGGCAGCTGTGAGGCTGTGCTAGAGAAAGTGCAGCCCTCCTGCCTGCCTCCTGCTCCTTTCCTTCACTTGCAGCCACCTGACATGGAGGGGAAACACTCCTGTCACTGCTCTTAGCTCTTAGCAGAGGCTGGCCTTGCCTCCAGCACAGGCTTCCCTGTCCTCTTCTCATGGCTTCACCAGTGACCTCAGCTCCCCCTGTTTCCATCACCCCAGTTCTCAAACCTCCAGCCCATCAAAGCCCACATGGCTCCCTGTGAGGCCCTCCAGCCCAGTTCCTCGCTGCTCATGGCTGCCAGCATCTCTGACCCCAGCTCCACAGCTGCTTCTCTCTCCTTCCTGTGCTGTGGACACCACTGATGGAAATCTTAGTGTGATGCTGAGTTCTTCTAGTGCAGACTCCTCCTTTCCTTTCATCTGCCACTTCGCTAGCTGGTATGTCTGCCTTTGTTGGGTCCTACATCAGGGATTTCAGCTCCTTTTCACCCATTTTGGTCTTTGCCTAATTCTTCCTCTACCACATTCCCTGACACCCCGTTCTGCAGAGCCCAGCAGGTTTTGCTAAGAAAAACTGTGCCGTGACCCGTCTCTTCCGTTCGACCCACTCTTTCCTTTCGTCACAAGCACAGCTTTGACTAACAACGTTATTCTGGGGACTAACAACGTTATTCTGGGGATTATGGCCTTGCATCCTGTGAAGTTCAGACACAACAGCCATGCTCTGCTACAAAACTCAAAAGGCCAAGGGAAAGGGCCTGAGCAGTGGCATGTCGGTGTCCATACAGTTAATTGGCAAGGTGCTGGCACACCAGCACTCTCTTGTCAGTGCTGAGACGTGGCCCAGGACTGCTCCTAACAGGCTGCAGCAGCTGGATGGGGTTACCTGTGCTGCCTGAGTGGGTGGGTGTCAGACCTAAAAAGCGGTCACAGACCCATTTTATTTACTAAGGTAGCTGTAATCAGCATGATCAAGGCTGTTACGACAAATGACTCATCAGCCAGAAGATGACACCAGTCCTCACTGAATAGCACTCTGGTCCTTCCCTCTCTGCAGGCAAGGGCCGTACTGACATGGCCGTGCACATCCCGTGAGGCTGCCCTTCCTTGGCGTGCCTGTCTTCAGAAAGATGCAACAGATTCGGGGGACCGCTCGGATAAACTCATGGCAGAAAGACCCACCAAGGAGCTTCGGACCCTTCATGGTTTCTTCAGAGATCCCCAAGCCGCAGGTACCTGTGAGGTGGGAGGAGTGGCTGGGAGAGGAGGATCACCTCATACCTGCTCTGCTTCTGACATGGCTGCCCCAGTATCCCCCGCGGCCGCTCTCAGGGGTGGGCTGGATGTGCTCCTACTGGCTGCTTCTCTTCGCCTGCTCTGTACGTAGCAACAAAAGCAGGTTCAAGGGCTGGAGCTCTAAGAGTGGTGTTTTCTTCAGTGCGAGGACGGCTAGATTTACATACTGAATTGCTGTGTTAAAACAATTCAGGCTACAACACCGGGGAAGACCTAGAGAGCTCATGCGCTACAAAACCCAAGGGACTTTTTTCTTATGTGCATACCTTATATTGTAATGTATGAAATATTTGAGCTAATGAGTCCCATTTACCTGAGATGTTAACACATCCACATCCTGTACCACTTCATCTTTTGACGTTTTAGAGCTTTTTTTTTTAATGGAAGCAAAAATTTTCTTGAGTATATTATCATGAATCCATTTAAACACCTAAAAGCTCTGCTATAGTCTAATTATGACATAGATATTGGTAATATGAAATCTGTTTTTGCAATGCAAATGCCTGTCTATTAGCAGAATCTTGTAAATTTGATTTTGAGTTTAGAGCAGCAGCTGTTTATTCAGTTCGCAGGTTTCTTGCGGTTTGTGGTTTCTTGTGGTTTAAACATTCGCAGGGTGTAGACACTAACGAGAGCACTGAATTGTTTATGGTGATCTTTGAAGCAGCATTGCAGATTTGTTATGAATTTTTGCCAGGCCAGCAGAAATATATTAGCCTCTCCTTATGCAAAGTCTCAGGTGCAGATTAACCTCACTAATCCAGTGCTTTGGGACCATGCCACCCTGCAGGTCAGTGAGAGTTTTTACTGCTACCATGTGGTAGTTCATCACATCCTTTCTTTAGATCTGTTATTTGGAGGATTGTCTTTTCCCCCAGATACGCCAATCAGGCATGAAGGCAACAAACAAACAACAACAACAGAACTAATCTTAAAGTTCTCGCAGCAAAAGCCCATTTAAGGGCACTGGACAAGGCAGCAGGTTAGTGGTCTTCTCAGTGACTTGTGAACTAGCTCTGTAAAGCTGGCTCTGCGCCAGGAGTGCATGAACAGGACCTTCTAGTTGGAAACCCATCTCTCACATCAACAATCTTCCACCAGAAACTGTAAGGCAGAGCTCCTCTCACCTTTTCTGTGTACTTTTGCTGGTAATTCCATACCTGTTCCACCACTACCCGTTTTCCACTTCAGTAGCCAGCAAAATGACTTTCCAGGAGCCCAGTCAGTTCATGCCAAGCTCCCTTGCACCAGCTATGAGGAGAACAGGCTGGTTGCCCCGAACTCAGAGAGCAAGTGGCCAGCCAGACCTGTCCTAATGACTCCTAACTTGATAAATATTGATTGCAGGGTGGTCCACTAGGTGTTGTTACCTCTATAGGGAATGATAAGAAGCTTAGTTGAAATAGGTTGGGCAAACCTCTGAAGAGATATAATTGTTGAAACAATATCGCACTGTGGAGGAATAGCAAAATTAATTTCACTAGCCTGTTCTACGTAATTCTTGACATGCTGTCTTCCTTCGCTGCTTGGCAAAAGGGAGCCCTCTAGGGTAAGTGTTGTACGAGAAGATCTCAGTTTTCAAGATGCTTTACAGTTGGTTTCATTTTGCACCTCAGCAGCTATGAAGGATCACGAAGCTTCATGAAACACAATGATTTGTTTTGCAACTTCCAGCTCAAGGGAAACCCAAGCTGCTCACCCAAGCCTAGGACCCTTTGCCAGCAGAAGGACTTCAGCATCTATGCCCTGTTTCTCTAAGCATCCATCAAAGACAGGCTGGAAGGGCTGGGAGGCCTTTGTAAAGGCTCAGGCTTGCCATTGTCATGCTCCTTAAAATGGGGTATGAATGGGTGAATGAATGCTGGGGAGTAGACACCCTTCTTCCCAAAGCCCTGCATTTGCCTTCACTTTTTGCACTCCTATAAACATTTCACAGCTGCTGAAGCCTCATGTAAATGTGCTGCTTCTCCTTTTCCCATCATTATCCGTCATCACACACTGCTCCCACTCCCAGTTACCTACGTGCTGCCAGTGCTGCCAGCCAGCGTGTCCTATTTGTCTACTTCTTTTTGTAGTTATCATGTCTTTTCCTCCCCCTTTTCTCAGATTCCTTCAATAACAAAGCAAAGCAGTGCTGCTCAGCTTGTGTGTGCTGCAGCAGGGATGAGGAGCACAGAAGGGCTGGAGGAGGGGAGCAGTTGTGGTTCCAGTGCTGTGTTGAGGAGAGAGGTGAGGGAGGAAAAGGGACAGCTGGAAGGACTAGGATTGACCAAGATATTTAAAAGTACCAGAATATCTCTGTACCTAGCAAGTTAAGGGGCTTCTGGTTTATGTAGGGTCTCTCCCTTGCTATTGACTGAATGCAAGACTCAGACCTGCTCTGGTCCTGTGACGGCAGCCCCAAGGACAGAAGGGTGCAACAGGACTCTCAGTGCCCGGTGGGATGGATGTTCTCCAAACTGGGCACAGCAGACCTGGACCAGTCGCCGCTCTCCTGATGCTGCCTCACCAGCCATCCCGTTGCACCCAGCTCGGAGGCTCCACGTCTGCTGGGCTCTGTAGCCTCATGCCGCTTTCTCAGTAAGGCTTTACTGTTGTGCCAGGTCTAGCGATACTCCCTCCATTCTCCCTGCCATTTTGCTAAAGCACAGCTCAGATAAATTACAGGCCTGCAACAGAAATTACTGGGTGTTGCTCCCTGGCCCGAGTTAAAAGGATGGTAGACCTAGGGATTGCAGAGCTTTATCCTGAGCCTGAGAAACCATGAATCACCTTGAGAAGCCTGTGGCTTTGTACAGTACTGTGGGGTCTTCTTTTCTTCTCATTCCTTTTGTTTACCACCCCAATGGCGCTGCTTTTACTGGCTCAGGCAGCTGCATAGCTGAAGGATCATAATGACTGCATCTTCTCTGGTCTTGTCTTCTAATCCAGAAATACCATAGACGGTAAGAAATTCTTGTTCAGAAATTACTGTCAGGGAGTCAGTGTAAAGCATTTTCGTTTTAATAGATTTCCCATTTCTCCTTTTTCAACTCTTACGCTAAAGAAACAGAAGCAAGCGGTTTTGCCTGCGGTGGTTCCTGTGCCACGCTGGGCCTCCTGTTTCCACAGGGACCGAGCTTTCTGCACAGCGCCTGGCTTCAGGCCATGCAAAATGAGGTGAGAGAGTGCAGCTGCTTGGTTGGGTGAGAAAGGCACCGCAACTCGTGTATTGCCACGCTTGTTAATGTTGGACTAGAACAACGGTAACAACAGCAAAATTCAGTTCTGTTTCTTTCCTGATAAGATGCTGTGGCAGTGTCAGAGATGGTTATGTGAAAAATTCCTTTCAGACTTCACTTGGTGTGCTTTCAGTTTCAATTTGAGATTTTTAAAATTCCTCTACTCTAAAAGTTTAATTCAGTTTCGAGCTGGAGTAACTTGGGGGCAGACCTATGTCAGTGTGCCCCTCTGCTCACTGCTGGGGTGTCTGGTGAGTGCTGTGGGTTAAGCTCATTGTGCTTCACCCTCCACAAGGATGCTTTGTTCTCCCTGCCCAGACCACATCTCCTATCATTCCTCACTCTCCCATCAGACTGAATTTCTGAGCTGCATCCGAGTAACCATGCAAGGACAGAGGGGCTCTGGGCATGGGAACCTGTGTCATGGGAGCAGGGAGGGCTCTGCTGGGTGCAGCTCATGGTGAGATCTGGCTGCAAGAGACAGCAAAGGGAGGGCTCACCAGCAGGGCAAAACGCTTTCAAGTTATAGCTGGCACAACACTCTTACTTTCCCCCAATGGGCACAGCCTGTTTTCATCAGAGAAGCATGAAGGCTTTGTCTTAGGCCACCAAATGGCATCAGTCCCCAAAAATACCTTTCTGCTTCCAGCACAAACCTGGTTATTGGGTTAAGCATATTCAGTACTCAGTAACTAATACAAGGGTTCAGCTGTGACAGATGCTGACTGCAAAAGGTTTCACCTGCAATATAATTGCTCAATTAGTCATTGAGCTGCTCTGAAGGAACGGAGAATGGCAAAAGGCAAGATTTTGGGGTGCTGGCTGCCAGCTCTGGAGTGACAGAAATCAGAGACCATAAAATGCATTGCACAGGTGAGTTATGCCGTGTTTCCAGCCAGGGTCCTGGTCTCCAGACCAGAGCATGACTGTCTTTTCTTTCACAAAGGCTTTCCATCCCAGCAAGCTCAATGTTCCCAACACTTATACTCCTTTCAATCCAAAATTAAAAAAAAAAAATCCTTTAAAAATGATTTGGCCAAAAAACCCAACAAACAACAACCAAATAAACTAGCAAGCAGAAACTCCAGGAGGACATTTCTGTTGCCTCCTGAACTTGGGAGACTCATTTCCCACAGCGGTGGGGCAGCATTCTAATGTCTAGCTTGGTAGTGATGATGCCACCGGCAAATTTACGTCATCGGCTGTATTACAAAGATTTGTTCGTCAGATGCTCATGCAGCTGTTGTAGCTCCAGAGCATTTACAAGAGGCAAAAAGTAACTTAACAGCTCCCGATTAGTTTATAGAAAAGATTACACGGTGCTTAAAGTATGCTAAAAAAGCAGCATGCAACTCCTCTGAAAAAGCAACGCCGCTACTCCTTGTGATGTTTTAGCCTCCTGCGGTGCCAGATGTAGCTAGTGTTTTACTATTTCTTTCTTCAAATAGCAGTGCTCAGGGGGGATAAACTTTACTTAACCTAATTAATTTTAATCACAGCTTTCAAATCTCATACTGTGCAAAGAATTACAAATTGGAATACATTAATAGAAGCCATGGTTTATGCTGCAAGCTAATCGGGAAGTGTGCATTTACATTTTCTGCATGAGTTTGCAATTACCATTAAAATAAAATTCAGTTATGTCCTTTTAAATCACTAAAATGCGAAGAACAGATTGAGCTGGTCCCATTTGTTGTAGAAAATGACTTAAAAATGGCCTACATTTCAAAGAATTAAATGATTCTTACTGAATAAGAGGTTTTAGAAAATGATTTCCAGTTGTCTAGAATTAAGGTGCTTCCAGGCATTCTAGTTTAAACAATACTTCTTTTAACGTAATGGATTACTTAATGTTTTCTACCTGCTTCAGTAGAGGTTCATGGAAGGCACAAAGGGAGTTCTCCCATGAAGCCTCGGCTATATCTTCCTTTAGGAGTAAACTAGAGGAACAACATCTCAGCCAACCACATCCAAAACCTAACTGCTAAGTACCATAGCACTGAGCATTACTCCAGAAAATTTCTTTCCCAATGGAGAGGTTCCTCCTTATGTCATGAATAATGAGGGGGCGAAAATACCCCCAAATACTAAAATGCGGCAGCTCTGGGGTTTCACTACAAACACAAAACTTCTCTGTGTGTCTTCGAAATCGAGATTCTGGTAGGACCAGGCTAAAAATTTTACATATACCAAATGATTTAAGAGCCTATGTCCCATTTGAAGTGAGTAAACGTTGCACTTGGAAGACTGATCTCTTCAGCTGCTGATGGTGACTTGGATGCATTCGGCAGTGCCTGGCTGTGTAATTACTGGACCACTCTTCAGCAATGCCCACTTTTGCATCTGGAAGGTTTAGGTGTCAAATTTCCGTAGTCTGCGTCACCCCAAGTCCAGGGGCTTCAGTTTCAGGAGTGTCAGTGACTACAGAAGGTCTAGAAATAAGGTGGCCTTGTCCTTGCTGATAAATGCCAAAAAAACTGTTTTGGTTTGTGTTTTGGTTTGTGTTTTGGTTTGTGTTTTGGTTTGTGTTTTGTTTTGTTTTGTTTTACAGGACTGTGATGCCGGATCAGAATGATTTGGCCAACTAGTGCCTATCTCCAAAAGCAACTCAAACTTTTAGGAAACTAAGTCCCATAGACTTCACTAGAAACGTGGGCTTCAAGGTGCCAAACATATTTCTGAGCATGCAACACACATACCTAAACCATCTGGCTCTTTTGAAAAACATTATCTCACTAGAAATGACCTCGTTTGCAAGAAAACTTGAATTGCTCCTGAAAGGAGCGTTGTCCTCAGAAGTACATTCTGAGTTCCAGTCTGATAGCACCCAAAATTGTTTTTATTACGAAGTTTTACATCATATTGTAATGAGACTGTTCAAGAGAGTACAGCAGTGTTTGTATTTATCTTTTGGCATAAACTTGCTGTAACTTAACATTTTTTAAAATTCAAGATCATATAAAGTGAGCAGTGCAAAATCAAGAGGAAAACCACAGTCTCATCATAATTTGTACAGACACAGAAACAGTTTACTTTTTGTATAGCAAAAAGGTCAACATGCATGGCTTTCAGGAAAACACAAGCAGATATATCTATTATAGATGATAACCTTTAGCTAAGTTGTAAACTTCATGCTTATTGAAAGTACATCAGAGCTTCAGGAAAGCCATGTTTAACATGCTGAGTTTAAATAAAATGATTTGTGATCATGATTTTTTTGTAAAACATAATATAAAGTACAAATACTGACACAGAGAGCAACAGGATGAAACATTTCCATTTTCTTAAACAGATTATTATACCTAAAATAGTGCTGAATCTCAGTAAAGTCTCTGGAAGAGGAAAATTAACTATGCTTTCATAGTGAAGTACTACTTCAAACTTGTATTTGCAAAAGAAAGCTTGTTGAGGGTTTCTTCTCTTTAAAAATGCAGCTTAAATGCTCTGTTGAGTGCTCATAACCACAGAATGACATAAGTAGCTGTAAAGGAAATGATGAGCTGGTTCTTAACTGATGTAAATCACCAGAGCTCTGCTAGAGTAAGTGGAAATCTGCTCAATGGACAATTTTAATTTAAAATAGGATACAGACTGCAGATCCACCAAAATAGTTTCCATAGACTTTCTTTGAATTGCGATGAGAAGAGGAAAATTCACCTTTCTACCCCTCCAGTTTCCGTAGGTGATTGTGAGACTACATGCCCATTTGGCAGAAGGAAATGCAAAAACTCACCTCGTTTTGCTTTCTGTCATGCTCAGTCAGGTAAATCACCAGCAAGTTTAGATAGGTTGCACTGCTGCAAGAAATACATACTCAGGGGGACCACACAGTTAAACACAGAGATGCCTCATCTCTAAGTGCTTTGTCGTCATCTTTTATGCCAGGTAGGAGCATGAGAGTGGTACAGATGCCACATTTCTGCCTTCAAAAGAGCCCTCCCTGCCTGCTGCGGAAGCAGAAGTTGGACTCCAGCAAGGACTTTTTGAAGTTTTTTGGGGTTAAAGATGAGAAGCCACTACGGGTATGAGGCTTACGCCAGGGCTTACGCAGGGCAGTCACCACCTGGAGCAAGAGAGCCCTGCGCTTGTCCTTCTGCTCTTTCCTGGCAGCTGCAAATACTTCAGCATCCTTTGGCTGCCTGAGTCATTCCAAAGGCCGCTCTATTATGTCATCTGCATAGCTTAGGTGCTGTGTGTTATTTATTTTATTTTAAAATGATTTTTATTGATTTTTTTTTTGAAGGAACGTGGAAAATCCTAAAACAAAAGTAGCATCCAGGTTGTTTATGAAAAATAAAGGCTAATTTCAGATACTTCTAAATTTACGTCTTGTTAACCGCTATAATCCAATTTCTTTTTCATGCCCAAGCCTGTCCAGCTGCCATCAAGGTCAACCTGGGCTTTAAGTAGGATCTTCGTAATAGCTGCAAACCCCAGTCTCTACCCAGGCGCACATTTTCTTTGCTCTTAAATTATTAACAATGCCTAATTCGAGACACAAAACCATTTTGCATCCATTGGAGAGGCTCTGTGCATTGAACAGGCTCCATGTGACAATTCTTCCCAACAATTCCAAACCAGAAGGAGGAAACCGCTGCAGTTCCCATTTCCAAGCTGTAAAGCAGCTTTCAGCACCACCAGCTGACTACTTAGTGCATTTTAATTAGCTCGGGAAGGTTCCCAAGCCACTGCGTCAAAATGAAATGTGCACACAACTGAAAACTCGCTCACTGGCAATCAAATTTTTAAGTCACCAGGCCTGCCGAGTTCTCCCTGCAGAGCAGAGCCGCTTCTTCAAAAGCAGCAACATTCCTCAAGAGGCAAAGGAAAAAAAAAATTAAAAAAGCAAAACAAAAAAAAACCCCAGCCATATTTTTGCATAATCACAGCTTTCAGTAATACAAAATTCATGGCTCTCTGGGAAATTGCAAAACAAAAAGTCTTAGTAAGTACAAAGCGCTTAGTGCTCTGACATGTTAATGCAAGGAGAAAATTGCCTTGCACAAAAGGGATTATGAGGGCTATTTGGCACCATTTTTCTGTTGCCGGGACTTTATTCAGGGTTTCATCACAGTTACGGAGCAGAACATGGTGGTTTGAAGGGTTCCCTGAGCAATGTAGCTCAAAAAAGGTGCTTTTCCCCACCGCTCAGCCCTCCTCCAGCAGAAATCTCTTACCTCTAGGAAACCCAGGTTATAGCATGACGTGATTTAGGCCCTGCTGGCAGTCTCAGTATTGTTTAATTAACTTCTTCAAATTTATTGGGATTTCTTGCAGATCCAGCGTAAATGCTGTGCCTTGGCTACTGCAAAGCTGACACTGAGAAATTCTGCAGAAAAACTACGTGTATTTATTACCGCTTACACAGTGAAAATATATTGCTTTTATCTACTAGTATGCCCAATAAAGAGAGGAATAACACATTTTTTCACTTTGCTTGAATTTAGAGGCTAATTTGTGTCTAGCATATTTATTTCTATATATTGGCAAATAAAGTAAATAATTAGGTAGATTAAAACCCAACTGTGCACGTGTCCAGTCTTAGAACAGAGATTACAAGTAGAAGATGACTGTGTAAGACCTCTGTACTTGCCTAAACTTCAGTGATGAAGAACATGAGAAAAAGAAACCTGAGCCTGGTGTGCTGCATTTTGGCTGTATCTTCCTGAATTCAGTTGTGTTTTCTGGGTCCTTTCAAGAAACTCTGGCATTATTATTATTATTATTTTTTTTTTAAAAGAGAGTTTGGCCTGGTTTCTCAAGCCAAGTAGGCCACAGTCTCAAAATGACAGGCCTCCAGGGCAGCAAAAGTAACTGAGCCAAGAGACTAGCAAAATTTATTATTTTGTAGAGCCTTAAGGATTTTCTCCAAATAAAAGTGAAACATGCATTTATTTAGTTTTTGTTTGCTCTTTCACTGGTGTCCCAAGAAAGTAATGCATTTTTTATTTACAGCTTTGCAGTCACTGCTGGATTTGTAAAAGGAAGATGATCTTGCATTTCCTGCCCTCTAAATAGTAGAAAAGAAAGAATTTGAGCCTGGTGAGAAATTCTTTCTTCTTAGGAACACTGCATGTGGAGGTACAGCTTTAGGCACATTCTTTCCTAACTGCACAGCATTTTAATGTAAGTAAGCACAGTCACTTGTAAGGAAGATCTTGAAGGGTATAACATAAATAGATCTCCATCAACATCTTATTTCAACAAAAAATGATACCATAATTTTTAAATGCTTATAGAGCACTTTTAGCATGTAACGTGTTTGGTTTAGAATATTTTACTCTCTCCCCGAATTTCAGGTTCTTTAGAACACTACCAGAAAGTCTCTTGGATTGAATAATTTCATTAATAATTACGACCCTCAGCAAATTAAGCAGAATCAGCAAGCCCAAACCCCACTGTCTTTAATTAAAACCTTTCATATGTAGGAGACATATTATCTCACATTAAGATGTAATTTCATCAGCCTGTTGTGTATCCGAAAGTTGTACCCATTCGTTCATTGCTATCCCACATTCGCAACAACAGTTGGCCTGGTTTGTAATTGGTTTACTACGATTTACATCAGTTTAATCAACTTAGCTGCAAACAGCAGTAAGAAAACCAAACAAAAAAAACAACAAACAAACAAGACAAACAACCAACCAACCCCCCCATCTTTGCTAACTAAAAGGCTGTACTGTCTAGCCAAGGTAGATACAAGAAACCTCTCCTGAATTGTGCTGCTTAACTGATATTTAGTCAGGGACAGAATCACTGGAGCCCACTAGATACACTACTGGATGGACAGGCAGGAAACTTTAATGTTATTCCCAAATCAGGTATGGACCTTCTGGAAGGTCAGTTACACTCCCTTGGGCCTCTATTTCCCTGTAATCATGCCTTTTGGAAAGTAATTAGCAGCCTTCAGGTGAGAAATGCTTTGCAAATATTATATATCAGTAATAAAAATAGCCCTAAAGACAACACCTTTTTCCCTCAAAGGCTTCCAAGGGGGCCAGCATCACTCGTGGAGGCAGTTCTGCAGCATTTTGTTGGTGTTTTTGCCTTAGGGATTGTTGGCAGATGGGCTTCAGTTACTGGTTTACCACTGTAAGCCTGTACTGAGACTTGTGCATCTAAATACTGGTGAAAATTCAATCACTGATGTAAAGTTTCTTTTTACCTATGCTCTGTACATTGCCAAATAAGCTTTTGCCTCCTGGTTGCTGCAGTGTCGTTTTTCACAAGATGCTGCTGCCTGTGAGACCAGATGACAGTGTTAATGACCCATGTCCTTGTTCTCTGCTTCTTTTGCTTACGCCTCTTGTTTCTCCACACTCAATTAAGGAAAGGAATTGAGGTTAATATTCCTGTCCTTGAAATTAAATCTATCCTCGCCCCACAGTGCAATTAATACAAACAATTTGGATATAGAGCCTTTCATCTCTAGGTCACTGGTTTATTTAGTAGGAGTTGACAATGACTCATGCCATTAATTTGTCTGCTGGGTGGCAAACACAGAACAGATCGGCCATGCTAGCCTAGATTACAGGCATTCACCTTGCAAAACCACTGCCACGATTTAACACGTCTGTTGCTCTTTGAGGTGAAGAGTTGTGGTGGCTACAGGACTTCTCCTTGTATCACAGGTCCTCCTGCAGACACACCAAGGGTGCACATGGCCTGTGCTGCTCTTGATAGTACTAATTCTAGGGATAATCAGATGTCAAACATTAGTCTTGGTCCAAATAACAGTGCAAGTTATCTTATGTGCTCTTACTGTGAAAGTTGCAGGTCAATTATATATTTGGCCATTAAATGATTTTAAGTTCTAGAACGTGTTCAGTGGCGTAAGCACAACAGATGGGTCAAAATGGATGTAGGCGCCACCTCATTGGCGGATGCTGACAAATGGGGAGTTCTTGGGGTATTTGCAAATGCTAGGCTTTAGCCATCTGAGAGGAATCTCTCCCAGATCCACCTATATAGTCTATGGAGACACTGACTTGCAAGGCAGAGATGTATGTTCTGCATTGTCCACTTCAGGAGCCTAAATTCAAGCTCACGGCTTGAATTACTGTGGGGGAACACACCTCTCCCTTGCCTGTAAAGCAAGCAGGAGAAAGTGTCTTTGTGAATACTTCTACCACCCCTTCAGTTACGTGCTCTTAGGCTGAGCTCTGAGAAAATGGTCAAGTATGGGAAGAATAACCATATGCTGAGTAGAGACAGCACCATCTCTCTAGAACCCTGACCCTTATTACAGAGAATCCTGTGTATCTTCAAGCTCACAACAGGAACTTTTTCCATTCACTGCTGCCCTGATACACTGGGGTAGGCTTGGCAACCCTGACAAGCACACTCAGCTCTTGAAAATAAAAAGAAACCTGTAGTTTCCTTTTCCCCAGCTCTTCAGAACAAAACAAAAAAGGTCTCCAGAGTCACGGATTACTCATAATCATATTGAAAATTTTTGAACTCTGCTGTGCCTGAAAGAAAGGGGAACCGGCATTAGTGCACTATCATTGCTCACACAGCAACAATTAGGTCTGAGCAGCTACCATGGGGAGTATTAGTCCAAGTAAATACCAGGCATTGGATCATAAAAGTTGAGTAGAGCTCAAAGTGCTTAGCATTCATCATCTGATTCTTAAGGGATTTGTATTTATGCCAAGTTAATAACTGAACAGCATAGATTGTGATTCACTGCCATACTGTACAGCAATATTTTTATGCAACTGACTGCAATAACACTGATGTTGCATTCAGTTTCTGACTGGCTTGTGGAGACAGCCACTTTTCTTCTCTTGACATGCTCAGGCCAGACCACGGGGCGGACGATAGAGCTGATAGCATGGAGAAATCTGTTGTGACGATCTTGCAAAGATCTTCAAAACATAAGAGTGCTGCTGCGGTGGTTTGAACACAGATGAATAAATGCCTTGCCTGAATGCTTCTGTATTTAAAGCGTATTTTAGAGCTACCACATACTTGTCCATTATACAGCAGGAGGAACACTGAACCAGAACACAATCACTGCTTCTAAACTTATTTTAAGCACTTTTGTAAAACATTCCGCTCATTCATCCTGCAAGCAAAGGGGGACCTGGCAGGCAGAGGGCTACTACAGATAATTTTGCATTACACTGCCTGTATGGACAGCTCTTTTCTTTTAAAAAACGATCTAAACCTCAGATTTCCTAAATATTAATTTATAAAGCACTTTTTAATTGTCTGCACTTCAAGTCAGAGCACTCAGAAAAGCAACCATGAAACAAACAGAAAGCCCCCACCTCACCACGTGTTTCACCGCACGGTTCCTTTGTCGGTGCTCTCACAGCAGGGCCTGTGCCAAGGCTACAGGTGTTTCCCTCATCCGGAGATGCGGGATACAGCATGCTCAGTGACCTTCACCCTTGGTTTTGACATTTTTTCCTCCTAAAGCAATAAAATAAACCCCTCCTCAGCCATCCCTTGGTACCTAGTGTTTCTGATGAGCAATAAAAAAGTCACCCTAAACCTGGAACTTTGCTTTGCACCCCCCAGCATTCTTTTCTTTTCTTTTTCTTTTCTTTTCTTTTCTTTTCTTTTCTTTTCTTTTCTTTTCTTTTCTTTTTTCTTTTCTTTTCTTTTTTCTTTTCTCTTTTTTCTTTTCTCTTTTCTTTTCTTTTCTTTTCTTTTCTCTTTTCTCTTTTTTCTTTTCTTTTCTTTTCTTTTCTTTTCTTTTCTTTTCTTTTCTTTTCTTTTCTTTTCTTTTCTTTTCTTTTCTCCTTTTCTCCTTTTCTCCTTTTCTCCTTTCCTTTCCTTTCCTTTCCTTTCTCTTCCGTGTCTGACAGCACTCAAGGACACCTGGAGTGGTGGCTGGAGACCCCTGATGAAGAGCAGGGCACGGCTCTGGCCGGCAGGCCTGCCAGCGTTCAGCCGTGGCACTTTGCTGTGATGCAAAGCACAGCTGCACCGACCAAAATGGCTCCGTGCGCCTCCTCCCTCCCTCCCTCAGGTCCCTTCCCAGCACGTTCCCGACAGAAAACGTCTGCGCCCAGCAGCCCCCAGGCAGCCCTCGGAGGACGAGCTAAATTAGCTTCACCTCCTACCTCCCAAACAATTCCCGGCTATGCGCTAGCCGCGTTGCTAATGATGATGTAAGAAACTTTTAATAAGAGTCTGATTTGCACGTACCAGGTTTAACTTTTTGGAGACAGCTGTTCGAGAGTCCTCCGGTGACGGGCACAGGCAGGGTCCTCTGGGGCCCTGGAGAACAAAGATGTCCATGGGAACACTTCTGCAGCGGTGGCTGGGCAAATATGGACATCTTCAGATGATGGGACAATTTATTCCCTCTCTTAGCCTAATCTTTGTAACTTTGCCTGTTTTTGTAAAGGAGTCTGAGTAGTCGTAAACGTGTATTGTATTGACACCAGCTATGCTGCGTAAGAGGCTCAGTGGTAACTGCTCTCCTCCTTTCCTTAAGTGACCTTTTGGCCACCTCCCTTTTCACACGGGAACTACCAGGACAGCCGTGTTGGCTTCACATGTCTCTCAAAGAAGGTCCAACGCTTCAAGTCCACCTTGCTGCTCCTCATGAAAAACGAAGGAACAGACCCAGACAGAGCTTTTAGGTGTGTCCACCACCTCGTCATATGATCAAGT
Organism: Pampusana beccarii; assembly: GCA_013399365.1. Lineage (NCBI taxonomy): Eukaryota > Metazoa > Chordata > Aves > Columbiformes > Columbidae > Pampusana > Pampusana beccarii. Next base: position 1,040,676 of record VWYH01004898.1, on the reverse strand, counting down.
CTCCTACTCACTAATAGGGATTTTTTTCTAATTTTCTGCTATGAGCTAAAACTGTGTTCATCCTATGTGCTGAGCCCGTACGAATGCAAGTCTCTCCTTGGTCCTCTGCCTGAATACCACAGGAGAGCAGCCCACGTGCAGCTGCTCCACAGCCTCCCCGCTCCAACACCAGTGGGAGGGAAAAGCACGGCTGCGAAAAGGGAAGACCCTCGCCATTCCACCAGCCTGCGCGCCAGCCTTAGCGGATTTGTGTTTCCGCAGGGAGCACTTGCTGCTTTGGGAGGGGACGAGGTCTGAGGGAAGCCAAAAGCCACAGCTGCAGCCTGAGCACTGCTGGGGAGCCACTGCCGGGGTGCACTGGGTCACCCTGTTCCCCCAGCACTGGCAAAGAGCTGTGGTCTCACGCCAGCGAGACAGGGGCTCCACCCCACCTGCTTCCAGGTCTGCCTCTCCCCTTGCCTTTTGCTCCACAAGGCTGGATGTGCTCTTAACTCCTTATTAACTTGAAGATCTGCTGCTCTCTTTCCATCCGCAAATGGCAACAGTTCCCAAGCATAAGAGTACCTGGGCTGCTGTTATCCACGTTAGAAGGGAGTTATTGACAACACACGTAACTACCCAAACACAGTAATATTTTATCCTTGGTAGCATCTCTAATTTTTAGCTATTTGTGTAAAGCACACAGCTGTACTCCTTTTTTTCATTAATGCTTGTTTAGGTTAAAGCCCTAGGATTAGCAGTGTTGTAAGTATTTCAAGACAGTATTTTATTAATAAAGTATTTGGTCCGAATTTTAGGTTTGCTCTTTTGTTAAGTACCCCTCCATGACCAGAGTCACGATGTAGGTTCAAAATCAAAACATTTCTAGCAGATCTGTCCAAGTGTGGTGGGAGATCTGAATTGTCCCTGCAAGAAGTAGAAAAGGGTTACGCAGGCATAGAAAATGATGCCCTCTCATATATGCACGCCTGTATTTATCTGTCTCTATAGAACTCAATCCTCAGAGGCTCAGAGCACCACTCATCTAGTGACACGACCAAAGTAAATAAAAGCTGTCTACAGAAAACTCAGCTTTTCAAAATAAAAAGGCACCAATGCTGGCTTGATATATGGAGCTCTCTACACCTACACAAGAGTACGGTAAGTGTGTATACATGTGCGTATACATGCACACAGGCTTACTTTCATAAGATCCTCCTCTTCAACCAGTTCACCACAGGGAAATCTGTATTTTGAGCGGCTGAGTGTGCCGCACTTTTTTTTTTTTGCCCATATCCTTTCAAACTTTCCTGCAGGTTTGAGCAGGCCACCTGAAACAGCCGCATTGTTCAAAACAGCTCGACCAAAACAGATCTGAGGCAAGATTGTGTGTTCTTCATAGGCAGGGAATGGTTCAGGGGTTGTCTCTGTCTATGGTACGGCAACAGGTACTCTTAGGCAGTAAAATCCATGATGAGCAAAACAGAGAAGTTCCAGGGAATGCAACCTGTCTGAGCTGAACAACAGAAGACCAGCGCTCACCATTTTGCGGAACACCTGTGTGAAAGATGTGGCATTCTTAAAATATCTTGATGTTCAGTTATGAGCAGGACCATCCATCCCACATCGTACTTCTGCACGCGGGAAGGGAGCTAATAGGGGAAGAATTTTCTTTTGGCGGTGGGAACAACTGCATGATGACTATCCCCCACCCCATGTGGGATTCCATCGGAGATCAAGGATGCCCTGGCAAGTGTTGGGGTATTACTACATGTTTGTGGAAGTCTCTCAGCTTTTATTCATTAGATTCCTGACAACGCAATAAAACCCTGTAGCAGAAAGCCACACTGCTCATTCCTGAATCATATGAAATCATTCACCAATTTATGTACAAGTTTTGAATTACAATCTTCAACTTCTCATCAGAAAAAAACCCAAAAAGCCTAAAAAAAGCATTTTTGGTAGAACTGCACAGTGTACAGAAGCATACTTTCAATTACACAATATCTTACAGAACACATACTGCAACAAAAAGCAGAGCCTGTTACCTTTTCTGAGAAGGCAGTGCCCAGACAAAACTAGATGTTTAACCTCCGTTATTAGAAGAATAGCTTTAACTGGATAAAAGAGTACATGAAAAAATTCCCGAACACTCCAGACAGTTTAACAGAAAAATAAAAATACGTTTGTAAACAACTTTAAAACAAGAGCCTTATGAAAATAATAAAGGTCACTAAAAGTTAAGCTGTTAAACTCTTTTTATCCAAAACCACTATATTCTATCCTTACAGGTGTTTTTTCAAATGGTAACACAGATTTTGCCACACAGAACACTGCACTGAGAAATCCGCGCAAATCCTTTTTAAATTTTTGCTGGAAGAAAGGGACAATTGGAAGGCAAAAGTTCAAACTCCAAATTCCCTTTGTAAGTTACAAGAGCAATATAACCCAACTATTGAATGGAGTCGAGTTCAATGGTGCACGGAAGCACCGCACTTATTTTACAATCTGAGACCCTTTTTAATGTAAACCCTGAAAAGTCAGAAGCAACTGTTAGAACAGGCTTTTGTATCATGTACCATTAAGTTAGCATTGCACTTACTATTCAAACTTCGCCATAAAGCAACTTTTCATATACAATACTGATTTACCTTAAGTGTATCTGTTTGATGACGAGGCAAAGTGTAAAAACTGTCCTGGGAAATGATTTTGCGTGTGTAATTATCAACCATGCGTCTGAAGTTGAGCACTAGTATTTTGTGCTGCTCTACTTCATGCTTCAGCATATGCCAAGCAAGCTGCTGATCAGAGAGTGTGTCCATTTTGGTAGATGGACAGATGTATGTGAACAGCAATGCTTTGGATAACTTGTGCTATTCCTAATACTACAGTTATTTTCTCTGCCAATTACATTTTGCTATAAATATGTGTGCCCTTAAGTTGATCCCAATATCAGTTTCAGCTAACTAATCAAATTATCTGCTAAGGTTTTGGGAATGATAACCCTTCCTTTATTTAAATAAAATGAGGGAGGGGTTTGTAACTCCCAAAGGTTTGCCGACAACCGATTTATTTTCAAGACAGGATGAGAATGTTCGGTAAACGGTTTGTCACCTTTGTTGTTCGCAGATAAGCACAATAGTATTTACATTTGTCGTCAGGTAGGCAGGAAGGGAAAGAGAAAACCCTGTGAGGTTTTTACCCTTAATGTTTTTCCAAGTTCTTCTCATTAGCTCTTACGAATAATTACTCATTTGAAATTAGCATAAGTCAAATTTCAGATTGGTTCTCCTTTATTTTGAGGGTTCAGCAGCTAAACTTCAGTTTTCTAATTTCCTTTTGTAAAAGAATGTTATTAAAACATTCTGCCCAAAACTGAGCACACCAAGAGCTTACGTAAGGAATAATTTCTCATTATATTTAGAAGTGCCTTATTTTTGTACCAGTTGAAAGTTACTTCATAATCCAAATAATCAATCTGCAGTGTAAACAAGTAGTTATTTTCTCCCATGTAATAATGGTAAATAATGACACTGATCATTACATATTCTGCTTGAGTTCATTAAATGCAATTCTTTAGTCACAAAGGCAGCAGGCATTCCGTGATGGACTTCCTTTGAACCACGTTCAAATGAGTGGAATAACTGAGATTCCTGATAGAGATTTAAGCCATTTCCTTCATTTTCTTAATAGCTTCCGCTATTTGCATACTCAACTCCATTTTATAATTCGCTATTTAAAACCAATTCATTTCCCCAAACCTTTCCTTCCCTATCTAAAACAAACTTATTTACATTTATGGCAAATTCTTTTCAGCAAATAAGTTGTAAGAAAAAAACCAGAAAGAGGTGGTATGAAGGGAGCAAGTATTTAAACTTTCGTATTAATCTGCCTTCTGAATTTCCTTCCAAAGGACAAAAGGGACAAAAGCTTTAAAGGTTTAAAACAGTTTCATATGTTTTAGAATCTCTCTCTGTTTTATATAAGGGACCACCTTTGCCCAGTGAATTACCTTCAGAACTTCTGCCCAGCAACTAAATGAAACTGCAGGTCATTCCCCCCAAGACAGTAAAGAAAATACAGCCTTTTACTTCAAATATTTTATGAATGCAAGATTACAAGAAACGTATTAGTCAAAATGCAGGGCTATCAAGCACTGAACCAAGGATGAACCATCAGTTTGCCTACCATTTTGCATGTGGAAAAAATACACTATGTCTACAGGTAAAAGGCATCACTAATGCACCATGAATGACTCTGGTCAGCCAATATAACTTCTGCAGCTTGGTGCATGTTTACGTCCTGAAAATAATTGTCGTATTAACAGTTTGAGATGAGACACTGGAACAAAACCATTCTTAAACAGGAAAGTTTTTGTTTTGCTCTTATTGAGGTAACACCAAAACCTAAAAATAAGATCTTACAATGTAGCAGCCACTTTAACACTTGTTAGGCCAGCCTTCACACCAGGAGCATGCATACAGCCACCGTTCTGGCTTTCAATTGAGGGCCGTTGGTTAACTCAAGCCACCGTTTCCTCACCTTATTCGATCAACCTGTTGAACTGGATGTCCACCATAGGAAAAAGAAAATTAAACGATGTTAAGTGTAGTAGACAAATACAGATCACAGCAAGAAGCTAACACTCATGAGTTGTCATAATAAGGGATGATATAACAATAAAATAAAATAAAATAAAAAAACCCAGTCTTTTCTGTGCATATTTTTCATTTGAAAGGTCCCAGGAAATCATGATGTGCCTGGCCGTTTCTGTTGCTGATTTCTGATGACCTCTAATTGTTTTTTGCATTGTTGATAGTAAGTTGAGAGACTTTTGTTTTCATCTAACAGCTTTTTATGTTCTTGTACCAGACGGGATGTGTTTTGCTGGTCTTTCTCATCCTGGTCCAGTTCTGCTATTAGTTCTTGTCTAAAATTTAAAAAAAAAAGAAAAAAGAAAAAATAAGTCATTTATAATCTACTTTGATTTGCGTGTATATGACTTCGTCTGTTTCAAATCAGTATTTGGTTATCTGTCTGAACTCATGGCTGGTGATATTTTGTGCAAAAAAAAAAGTTGCCAACAACAAAAAAAATCTTATTCTTTACTGTATTCTGGGGAAAAATTACCTTCCAAATCAAATTCACATTTAAGCTTTAAAATAGCTGCAAGCCATAGCTTCAATCTCTAAAACTGTCCCTCATACAACATGTTTCAGACATAGCTCCACAGGTCACAGTAAAATATCTAAGGATCCACACAGAATTTCATAAATATTTTAAACTCTAATTTTGCTTAACAATATGTACATTTAAAAACTCAAAAGACAACTTAGGAGACAAAATTGCAATAATTTTGGTAAATTTTTAGTGAAGTGCTGTTCCCTTATGGACTTGAACTTCTTAAAGCAGGGGAAAGGCAGAATCAAACAAATAATTTTTGTAACTGTCATCACTTAATTTATGCCATAAGTGTTCAATATGTTTTTTACCAACAATTTCAAAGGAACAAACACACTGATGAACTTGCTATAAATTATCCAGCAAAACTGATGTAGCAGTTTGTTTTTCTATTTGTTTATAAGGTGACAAGAAGGCAAGCTGCCAGCAATATTTTAGCAACAAAATAGTACAGGAGAAAGTTCATGTTAATTAATTGTTGCCATATGGTTTATAATTACAGTTGAAGAAAATTTAATCATTTAGTAAAGGCTGAACTATTAACTACCTTAATCAGCATTAAATTCATCAACCACAATACTATTTTTTGTTTTAACATCCATGTGCAGTTATATTCTAAGAAAAAAACAGTTTGGGAGAAATGTGTATGCAGACTTACTAGAAAAAAAGATAAAGTAGGAATCTAAAGGTACAGAATTAACAGTTTTAAAACAGAAACACACGTCCATATAATCTATTGACATTTAGGGACAACAAAACCAAAATTAATATCTTCACACTAGCTTCAGCACCTCCTCATGAAGTCTAAAAATTCTAGTTTCACTTACAAAAAAATTTGTCTCTGGATGCTAAGCCAAAAGTGAATAGACGATAGGAAGCCAAGCTTACAGTAGCTTTTTTCCCCCATTCTGTAGGCTATTTCTACCGTGCAAGAGGTTTATACACACATTTTTCTCATTAGCTATTCCACAAACACCAAGGGCAAGCTCTAATTAACAGCTGTTGCCTGCAGTGGGGAACAAGCTGGTTCCTTGGTGTAGCACAGGAGCGTATGTGGCCTCTCAGACCTGCTCCCCAGCGTCAGGAAACAGAAATGCTGAGACGCAGAACACAACAGAATGTATTGCGAACTGAAGTTCTGAATCAGTAATAACTTTGGCCCTAATCCAACAATATGTGCAGTTACAACCTAAGAGGAAAGTGTTTATTTCTAGTGCACGAGGATAAGGTGGTACATAATGGCTTTCAAGCATTAGGTCCTAAACCCCTGCTAGGAAAACACAAGACGTGTGTTGATAATACTGTTGTAAATGTGATGATTGACAAAAGCCAGACATGAGATAAAAACTAACTGCCAAATGAATAACATTGACAATTTACTCAAAGTTCCATAATCCATTATCCAAAAGATTATCTACAAGTTACAACTGAAAATCTTTTACTGGACAGTGTTGGAATTAAAATTACAAGGCTCCTCAACAGTCCAGGTCTTTTACATGAGACGACAGAAGCACACATTACTAGTACGTTACACATAGATGTGCCACACACATTAAAGTAGGACCCGCCCATATATTAATTAAAACCTTCAATTACCTGCTCTAGATATCTCACCTGTACTGAGCAACTCAGTATTTTGAGACTAAAGCTGGAAAATAATTATGCTCTATGAAACGTTACTTCATAAAGCCAGAAATAATAGTCACAGATAATAGAAGAACGGAAAAGGTTAAACACATTTCACTTACTTCCTCTGCAACAGCAATGCAATTTCTGTCTGAACTTTCATATATTCTTGTGCCATTTTGCAGTGCTGTTCAAACACAGCCATAGATTCTTTGGAGTTCGGGCATGGTGCTAGAGGCTGAAAATAAATCAGACATGTTAAAAACTAATGAACTGATATGTTAGTATAAAGTGTGCTAGAATGTCTCTGCAGTGTATTTATAATGTCTTTTAAAAACCAGTAAGGTTTTAAAAATAAGCGTCAAACCATGCCCTGGAAAATGTCACTGCACTGATGTCAAAGTTGACTCAAACCTCAAAGCTGCAGTTATTAATCTGATATTCTCTCTGTCACAAAAAAATCACAGTAGCACTTAATCCCACACACAACAAATAAAGTGAATGCAACAATTTAACCCTGTAACAGACAAGCAAATAATGCCTTATTTTGACAGTCAAACTCCACTTACGTTTGGTTTTAGGGATCGTGTTTCCCAGGACTTGTTTTTAATAGCTTGATCAAATCTGAGTCAACCGATCTCAGATTACATAATTTTTTTTTAGCCTTAGTCAAAAGTTAGACTGAATATAAACACAGGTAAATATGTAGCACTATATTTTACAGCCCAAAACTCACACATTGGAATGAAATGCAAGATAAAGGAACTAATAAAGCATATACTTATTACCTGTAACTGATGATCTAATGTAAGATACGCCATTGGGATGGAGTTATCTGACCCATTGGTCTCTGTAACAATACCAAGAAAATTTTAATGTATTTTCAGAGTTAATTCTATTCTTATTGGGCAAAGCCAAGAATTATAAGTCATTTCAGAATACACAACTGAATGTGGAAAGGCAAATGGAAATAGCAGCGTTCCAATCCCAAGGCAGATGAATCACTTTGTTTTTCTGATAAAATTAAGAACTTCAAATTATGGCCTATCGCACCAAGAAGAAATAAAGACTAAGGGTATCATCCTACACTTCTAGAAGCCATGTAGCAGCATACAGATTTTAAAAATACTATTTTTGTACAGTTTGCAATCACATTGTCTATTTATAAAAAAGTTGCCATTTCATTCTTGTTTATGAAGGATCAGCCAGCCAGCCCATGCATCTAATGATTTTAAAATTAGAAGCTGTGCAAACCAGATCTGCCAAAATAAAATAAGCACAACCTGCTGCGCGGTTTTGAAACCTGCTCCCAGTGAGGTCTCTAAGTATGTTCCTCACAACATGCACTCGGGCATCTCCTCTGCTCTGTAGAGACACTTTGTGGGTAGCAGGTAACCCAATAACCAACCTATCTCCTGGGCCGGGCTGCTCTCCTCTTAGACTGCGGTTACTCTGGATTTCTCTAGTGCTTTCGTTCCAGATTTAACACGTTTCTGAATGCTTACAGATCCTATCTTTTGGTAGCCCACAGTGTGGGGATCACAAGGTTACTGTTAAGCTTTAAGAGACACAGGAGTAAAGACACACGGAGTAACTACTGATTTTATAGCTGCATTATTGCTACTAGAGGATTATATGGCGGAGGGTAGGTGGGGAAAAAAAAGGGGCTGCTTACCCATACCCCAAAAGCACCTGCCACAGAGTAGTCGTGGTAGAGAAACTAAGGTGTTGCCCTCAAAGACTATGCTATCTCCAAGAGCAGCTTCAAAAGGAAACAGAAATAAGAGGGTGGGAATGGAGAAAAAGCGGTTAAGTGTATGCTTGTAAGGAAACTGGAAGGTGGTAAAAAAAACCAAACCAAAACAAACAAAAAAACCAAAATCCAACAACCCTAAACCCAGAGACTTAATCACTACAGTACCTTAAATGAGAACAATATAAAAAGCCCTTCCCTGCCTTAGACTATTGCCATATACAGAATACTGCTACAGCAAAGGCATTATTGCAATGTTTCAAATACATCAATACATGTAAAATACTTCAGATCACATTCCCGAGCATTTCAGCACTGTGTCAGTGAACTGCAGCTTTTCCTGTGACTGACCAGATTCAGCTGCATCCTCATTTTTTCATTTTGCCTCATTAACTTAAAAATGTACCCTCTTTTACAGAAAAGCAAAATTATTTCTTTCCTTAGAACTCCAAACAATTTTTTGTTCATGGATGGCATAAGCCTGACAAGACAAAACATACATGTGGTACATTCTGTATTTACCTGAGTATAAGGTGAGGGATTTCTGTGGGCCAGACAAAGGACCTGACTTTTAGCTCTAGCGCTGTGCTGCATTTAAGGACAAAGACTTTGGACAAACTGCCTTTGCACTGACATACACTCAGCAAATTTCACTTCCCGATTAACTATTGATTGAGAAGAGCTTGCTTCTGTGTGAGGCAGCAATTCCCCTGAGTGCTCACTGCCTGAAGCAATTTAGGGCCCACCCTACACAAAAGAGGGCACAGGGTGTGCTGTGGCAGTGGGCAAGGGCTTTGGGAAATGATGAGTGACAAGGCAGAGAGTGTGATTAGGCAACGTGACAATGGAAAGAAGAAAGTATAGAAGCAAAATAAAAGAGTATGTTGCCCTCCTCCCACTAAAACAGGGAGTGGGGAAAAGTACACGTCTTACATACAGAATCACCTTATATTTGGTAAAATACAAGAGTGCATATTTATATATATAGAAAAACATATGTTTGTGCAAGGGTCAGTTTTCGTTTTGCAGTTGGTTACGGGAAAAGTATGAAAGAGTCTGATCAGCCACAGATGAAACATATCACAAGAAAAAGATTTCAGAATCTGAGGCACTCTGAGGTACCAGCTTGAGACTTAAGTTTAAGATTCAACATGCACATTTTGGTAACAAAAATGTAATTGCTACTTATATTCTAAAAAGCAACTTGGGGGAATCCATTGTTTTCATGCAGCCCAGTATTGGTTCTTTTCATAATGGAGTGCATTATGACTTTTAAAACTGAATCCAACTATTAAATTTTGTTCAATTTAAATTCTATTTCATAATAAAAGAACAGTGATGCTACAACAGAAATAATTACAACACTTCTTCAGACACTCATTAGTTCATTTGAAAACAGTAAGATTGTGTGCACATGTACATTCTGCACAAGCAAAATTACACAGACAAAAAAAATAATTGTATTCCAGCTGATACTCACCTACATAGCATCATTCCACATCAGAGCAATGAACGCTTTGACTGTGCATTCATAATACAAATGCACAAGACTAAAATGCTCTAAAACGTCCATTCCCCTAATTCTTCAAAACCGCACTACGGTAAAAAACTGGTGCTGAAAGATCTGCATTCAATACTACTATCACTGCATCTGTACAGCACTTTCTTACAAGCAAAATGCTTACAAGTTTATGTAACTTAATATAATCTACATTAAAAAGTTCTTTGAGCCAGTGTGCAAAACAAAGCAGTAACATAATGATACAATTTAAGTAGAACTGAAATGGACTGTGACTTTCACTGCTTAATTTTGTTAATGTCTAGGTACGCATCCCACACCATAATAAAAGAAATATTTTCTATTTTTTAAAAGCAAAAAGTTAACTAATGAACAAAGGATTACCTGCATCATCAGGTGTCCATGGATTACGAGCTGGCTTTTCAGAGGTTGGTCCCGACGGAGTGATCATTCTTACACTAGGACTAGATGATCTACTGCTGTTTCTACTCTCCTGAAATGATAAAAGGAAACAAAATAAAATGACAAGAGAAGTTAATAGAAGATTTTTTTCAAAAGTTCATTTTAAATAACATTATTAAAAAGAAAAATACATGTGAAGAAACCTGAACCTATAATCCTTCCAAATATGCTCCTCCCTAAGCTTTTACCTTGATGTCTCTCCAGACAATCTGATAAACTTTACATGCATTACAGTGATAATTTCATCCCCATTTCTACTCCATCATTACCATATAAAAATAAATTGACATAATTTGACTATTCAGTATAATAAAAAGCTGCGCTCAACAATGCGTTCAAGACCTTTATATAAAAGTGTGACAGTATGTCTAGTAATTTGCACACCACCATTCAGTGAAATAACATAAGGAAGAAATAAAATTTGTTTCGAATATTTAATCAATGAATGGGATGACATTCAACTAAGGGAATGCAGCTTAGTAACTGGACTGGCGTGTGGTCTATTAATCTAGTTTTCTCATGGTTCTTATGTTAACTCAGAAGTTATGTGATTTGTATTCAGAAAACATGAAAACAGTGCTTCATCAAAAAGGATCTAGAAAGCAAAGCAATTAGAAAATTAGTACATCTCTCACAAGGCAAATTAAGAACTAAACCAAAATTCTGTAGGAAGCTCCCATATATACAGCTTGACACCTCCAATCCTTTGGTTTATCAAAGCGCAAAAACATAATGCAGACTTCATTATTCTACTGAACTTCTTTTTCAGAATTATTATCTGCACTACATATTCTTGTACTTCATACAGTCCCTCACTCACATAAAATTAACACACGACAGGACTTAAGATCATAAACTCCAGCAAGTTTTGCAGGGAAAAAAATGAAGCATACAACCATTTTCAATGTAGTGTATTTATCACAAAGTAATTAAATGTCCCTATTTTTCCAAAGAAGCACTTGAATATACATTACCTGGAAATGATTTATTTATGCCTCTAATTTCCAAATATCCTATCTTAATTTAATCTTTAAAAGCCAGGTTTTCCATCAGTCAAGTAACAATCCAGAGTAACAAGATTCTACACACAGAAATACCCATTATTTCAACTGCATTATGTTCCTCCTGTAATTGCTTCAGCTTAAGAGGGTAGGAGAGCACACTGTTTAAATTGCACACATGAGACCTGTAATGGTAAATGCCCATGCTTTCTAAAATGAAACATCTTTAATAGAACAATAGTTCAAGTCTGCTGGGTAAAACAGGCAAGCACAGCTCAATTATTAGTTGAAAAACTGTTTAAAAAGCAAACCTTATTTTGCAGCACTTAACACTGTTCCTACGCTGAACACTTCAGTCCTACTTGCTTAAGCAATGGAAAAAAGTTTGCAAAAAAAGTAGGTGGCTTTAGTGCAAATAATTATTAATTAAAAAATGAAATCTATTTTACATGTAATTATATATTTGCTTAAGCTGTCTAATTTTCACAAATTATTTCAGTCTTCAGATGTTGAAGAAACTCATATGAGAGTGCATCGTGCCCTATCAAAGGAAGTATATTCATAAACAGAGAACAACACGAAACTCTGTAAGAGCAAAGGAATTGCCAAAGTGGGACCAACATTTATCGGTGAGCCTTGTATTCCTTCACATGAGCAGCATGAACAGGAGTAGTTTCATTTTTACTAACTATTTAGTGTTTTATGGCAGTAACTAGGATCAGGACAATAAACTACTGTAGAAGTAATCTAATGGATTATGGTATCAGGATGACGGCATCAGACATTCTGAAAAAGCTTTAGTGTTGGAGCCTTTGTTGACATTAAGCAAGGTTTAAGTTGCCGAGCTTACTGCTCACTGTCAGTGTCCTCAGATACGAACGATAAACACACTCTGCTGATGTGAAAGGTCAAAAGACAGGGCAAGTGCTTTTCACAGTAAGTCCTTTAAGCAGAAAGAGATGTGCTGAATATCTACAGTTGATAGAAAAGGGCACCTGAGAAGTACTCTAGGTACAGTAACTTCTCAATGCTGTACCAGTTCGCTTGCTGTACCAGTTCGTTTTGATCCGTCAGCAGAATAAACCAAACAACATTTCCTTGATAGCATTGTTCAGACAAAATTACTAGGAAGAAATGAAGGATTCGTATCTGAAGCGTATGCAAAAAGCATTACAAGGGAAGTTCCCCAAGCTGAACACCTGTTAGATTACAGCGTCTGAGCACACACTGGGTGAGATGCTTTAGGCCTCCTGGACACCAGCTCCTCTGACAGGTAAGACGGTGACTGCTTTTTAGCAATGAGTTTCTGCTCCCCTCTTTACAGGGATCCCTTCATCCTTGCTTCCTCCAGGTATCTCAGTGCGCTCAGCAGACTTGTTACTGGGTTACTCTCAAACCATCTTTGCCAGGTGGCCAAACCCACATGGTGTTGTCACCTTCTCAGGCTCCATTTCTCAAAGACCCACCGGCCTGAAAAGCTGGTGTGCTCTAAGGAATAATGCCCCCCTCAATTTTAATTTAAATGGACAACCCAATTTAAAGAAGACATCGTTACTAGCCCTGTCTCCTCATTTGTGGATTTTATCTTGCTGAGAGAGGGTAGGACCAATTTCACAATCTCACGGACAGAATGATTCACCTATATAATACCAGATTCCACAAATTATCACCCTGCATGCATATGGACACGTACATTCTGACCTTGCTTCTCAACTGTTCAATACAGTACACAGTTTTCTTTAGTATATTAATTTTTTTTCCACTTCAAAGTCAACTGTAGTAACTCCAAGGCCCAGCAACAGTTGTTTGAAAAAAAAAAAAAGGTTTAAAAGAGGTGGTTTTGATATTATGATAGCATGATAGCACTGCGAAGGAATGATGATGTACCAAAACAAGCAATCCAACAAAATATACATAGGCAAGGACATAGATACCTCAACTAGACACCTGAAGTTCTTGAGTGATTATGCCAAATACGTTTCTCAGTCTATCTGTATAAAAGATCAAATTCTACAAAGATTCTATCCAGTGTAAAGAGCAGGCTTGCTGTGTTCCTTCAAGCCCCTGAAAGTTTTTATGGCTGCAGTTCAGAGTCTGCACATCTGTTTCTGTATTACAAAACTGTTTAGGCAAGAGCAGCAGTGCTGGACAGACAGCACAATACAATATATTAAAATGCATGTATAGGGAAAAGAAGAATCAGTTCAGTGCAAAAAACAAAAAGCATGGAAAAATGAATAGAGCATCACAGTATACACATGGAAACAGATGGGAAATGTAGCATGTGGTGGTACAGAGTTGCATCAGTGCTTCTCATGTCACTTGGAGTAAGGCCAGTCTAAGGTCACCAAGCACCAGAGAAATCTGAGAAAAAGCAGACTTAAACACATGTTCTCAACACCGAATCACTTCAACAACTGATCCAATGATGGAAAAGCCTTTGGCTTAGTATATCTTCTAATTTAAACTGTTGATGTAAAAAGGTCAGTTGAATAGTAAAATCATCTGCAAAGCACTATTACTGTCTGCTGTTGATAACCTCAGTAAAAGCAATACCGAAAATGCCTTAAGTGTCTCAACAAAATAAAAATAATCATCAGAGATACAAACTACATGAAAAATTCTTCTAACATTATAGAGAAAGAAAATATACATACAATCATAAAACATAAAAGAAGGTTGGATTAAAACAGACCGGCATTTAAGCAGGAAGACGAGAGTCTTGGTCTACCCCTTCTGGTAAGCACCCTAAACTTTAATATATTTGCTTTTATCAACTTCAGTGTTTTCCTCCACTTTAACAGAAAATCCATTCTGAATTGAAAAACCCTTCCTAATTAGAAAAAAATACAGTCATAGCACCATCATTTGCTATTGACAGAGCAGCAGTTATCAGGAAAAACATGTATAACAAAAAGATTTTTTGATCAGCTTTGCTGTGTCCAATGATACAATTTAAAAAAAAAAAAAAAAGAAAAGGCAAGACCGTGATAATATTTCAATTTTGAGCGGCACAAGGGCTCACCAGGGCTGGGAGCGGAGGCACGCGGTGCCGTGGCAGCTCGGTGACGAAGGCTGCGCCGCAGGGCGGGCGTAGGAGAGAATGGAATGTGGGGAAGAAGGATGTTTGCAATGAAGAGAGGGAGGGGGAAGGGGATTCCAACATTAGGAAGGATCACCTATATATGGTATAATGCATATGGGGAGATATGATAAACTGACCAGAACTACGCGAGTCACAGGTGTTATTTCTGCTTTGGCTGGTGGATTGCTTGTATGGATAGCAGTCCAAGATTTTAAAGGAAAATTCAAGGCAGTGAGGTCCAGAGCTACAGAAACCCATAAAGAGTAATCTTAAGACTTTTGCCATAATTACACTGTGCTTGCTTTCTTCACTGCTTTCAGACTGATTTTTTGAAAAAATATACAACATGTATGTCAAAAGTTACCGTTAATTTCAGTAGACTTTTCCTTCTCACACCAAAAAGGGGATGAAAATTAGCTGCTTGTTTACATGGACAGTGCAAAAATTTATTCCAAAGTTAATTTTTCATGCCTGCTAAAATATTATGTTTTCCAGATTTTATCATAACCTTTCCAAAAACTGCAAGATAGAAGCAGACAACTGTAATTCTTCCACTTGGATTTCCAAATACGTACACTATCTGAAGCAAGAAAGTAAAATGCAGTTCTGGTATTTCTGTAGACCCTCATCAGAAATTGGGGAGGTAAACAAAAAAAACCCCTTTTCTGTACCCTGCACCCCGGATCAAAAAGACAATTTAGTTACAACATCCATACAAGCAGTAGCACAGCTTTCAAAGGAAGGTTTTATAATAGTTACTAAGATATGAAGAAAATGCTGAAATTCTATGTTTTCAAATGTTTACCTTAAAACAAGCAGAATGAAAAATTTTAAATCCAAAAGCTAAAATTAAATATATTTATACATTAGTCAGTGCAACTTGATACTGAGGTACTGTCACAGTTTTTCCTAAGTCTTGCATAATTTTAGTTCCACAATTAACAAACAGGCTAATCTACTCCTTTACTAAATTTTGCAGATTCATTTCTTTGTAAAAAAACCCCTACCATCCCTGAAGATATTAGGATGCATTTAAGAGTAATTCTAACAATTTCTGATAGATATCCAGAATAAATTCTGTTAGTAATACCTGGGGAATTGATGAGGTTTCTGTGGCTTATCACACGCCATGGAATTGTAGGAGGATCAAATGTTGACCTCCCTGATAAATACACACCCCTGAAATTACCACCTATTTTAGATTATTGCAGTAGGTTGTTTAATATGGAAACCTGTTTAATCTGATGAATATGCTAAACTCCGTTTTCCCACATCCAAATAATACTAGAGATTTCAGAATTGCAAGTTCACACTAATGACCAAATAGCCTCCATGAATTATTGAAAAAGACAATGAAGCAATTAAAACCACAAAATAAACACATCCGAATGTAGCATTAGCTGTACTTTTCTCATTTAAGATATTCTTAGTTCAATTTAAATTTTATGTAGCATACCACTGCATTTGTTACCATGGCACTTACAATACCAGATAAAAAGCCATGTTATTATACAATACCTTATTGATACAGCCTTCATTTTAAACAAAACTTTGTGATAGCACCCTCCTGTAAACCTTTCACAAGAAATGGAGTGATACTACTTTAAATTACTATTCAGGATTCAGAGATTACTAATAAAGACATTTATAATACTGTGGCTTTTTATTTTTATGCAAAATGTGAGCCTAATGCACGTATAACTGCTTCAGACAATCAGAAGCAGTAATTACAATTATTTTCTACGTGTAGAGAGATGAAAAGGATTTCCTGTATGACATCTGCCCCCTGCCAAATTAAACGGTACACAAAAACTATGTGTACATAAAAGTGACAAACGCTGCGTGAGCTATACACAAAACACTTATCACCTAAGGCTCATTCACAGACTGTCTAGTCTACCCTCAAGGAATCTAATTTAAATGCAATACAGATGCCACCACAGCCTGCCAAGCTTCCACATCATTTCTACGAAAGCATCAAAGGTGAAGATTTCCAGAGCAAGTTTCCCTGTACAGATTCAGTGTTCACTTTACTGAAAGATAACGAGAACAGAAGAGAAGAGAAAGACGTTACCTGACTGGACTCTGTTCCAGCAACACTGAGATCTTGAATGGATCTGCGCCTCTGCTGTCCGTTTCCTGCTGGGAAAAAAACAAAACAAAAACAAACCAGTGAAATCTATTCAGAACAAAATAAGAAGGGTGCGACTGTTGCAAAGGAGCTTGGAATTTGTACAAATCCACAGAGAGAAAGTGAGAGAGGGGGAGAGAGAGACAGCTGCAGAATTTTAACTCAAAACATGCTGGCCTGTCAACAAAAAGTACACCCTAATACAATAACCACTCCTACCACATGAATCGCTGCTGCGCTCTACTCCACCATCTTCTGTCACATGTATTTGATCAGGCTTAGTACTCGGGGCAGGAGCTGATGACGACATCTATTTCAAGTGCGTTACGTTATGGGGATTTCTAAAAGCTAGACGGCGAAGATAACAGGCTGCCAGCTTTAACCTGTTGCTCTTTGGCGCGCCCAAGGAACACGGCAAGGGCTTCTGCCCGCGTGCCGCTCCCCGCACGAAAATTTAGAAGTGAAAGTGCTTCCTTCTGGGCTTTGTCTCCTTCAGATGAACGGAACTATGTCCTGTTCTCATGCTCTGAGAAGTGTGAAAAGGGGACTGTTCAGCTAAATCACATCTCACCATCAACCTACCGAACACAATGCTGTAATCTTTTCCTCCTCTCCTTCCACCTGTTAGCAATTATCCACCACTGACAGCTACATAAAACAGTTTAAATTTTAACACTGACACGCAATCAAAGGCATTTCCAGGAAACGAAGTCTCCTTAAAAATAAAAGGAGATTATGCAACGGAATCTCCCTGGCTACTTTGGTTTTTATTACACCGATTGTTTATATTGCCTTTTGAGAGCAGGTCAGCTGTCCAAAAGGAAACACCAAATCGTCCCGAGTAACAGCTGACAATGCTCAAAATTCTTGGTCTTAGCTCCGCATTACGTAACTTTGCTACTGGAGGGGAGCATCTGAACCACGTCCTGCAGCCGCAGCCCCTCGCCCGCAGCACCCGCCAGCCCAGCTCCCTCCCAGGCATCGCATTTTTAACCTTTTAGATACTTCTCATTCAGCATCACCTCCTCCACATAACTCCACGGCCTATCTTGACAGGTGTTTCGATTTGCAACAGTTACTACAAAAACGTAAGACTATTTAATGTTGAATCAATACATTTAATGGTATCATACTTTAAATTTTTAAATAAGGGTATTATTACGTGTAGAAACACATTACCACAAAACAGCAATAAAAAATTCTCAGTGTCACTTTACCATTTGTTATAGTCTAACATTTATAGAAAGTACTACGAGAAACAAGCACATAAGAAAATCAAGAAGGATTCTAGAACAGGAATATATTCTTTACTCTGACTACATATGAACCTGAATTGCAATCTTGATCTTTTGTTTCTGAAATTCAGGGGAAATATATACTTACCTAAGCAACAATGGCTATATTATATTTAATACTTTGATATTAGAGATTGTGTGAATGACAAATCTATGTCAAAATTTCTGAACTTGTTCACTTGCAGTGAACTTTTACAATACCTAATCATTTAACAAACAAGATTATTCATTTAATAGAATTTCGTACTGTGGATACTTCATCTGGCTGCCACAGCTCATCTCAAGATATGGGCGATCCACCCACGGCCGATACAAAATTATGCGCACATTTCATTCAACAACACTGTTCTAAAATTAGCTCAGCTGAAATAGGCTTGCAAAAATATCTGAAATTCTAATTTCAGATTAGCAACATTTGTGAATTTAAAGAACCCAGCACATGTGTTGCTGAAATATTAGAACATGGCTGCCAAAATGTTAAAATAATCAGGGTGGGGTGCAAGAAAGAAAAGAAAATGCCTTGGGGGGAGAAGGAGGGGCCAAAAGTGCTGTGTTGTAATAAAAGACACCTTTAAATGAAATATCTTCAAGTTAGTAGCATGAGGGAAGAGCAAGCTCTACTAGGCAATGCCATTTTAATTAGTGTAACTACTGCAGACATCTGGCAAATAGCTTGGACAAAGCTGAACAGACTACAAATCAACGAATACTTATTGCTCCAGATTCAAGACAAATTTCAATTGAAAAATGTAATATACAACATACAATCTTTATTTGAAATGATCAGTGCTACTTCTCTATGCCCTCCTCTTGTGGTTTTGATCTTGTTCTTACCTCTACCTCCATTTAAAACTATTTTTTTCTCATTATAAAAACTATGATTTGTGTAAAAGCAAATAAGTTAATATACAGTAGCTTGATGTACTATGTCAGGATTTCAATGGCTTATGCGATTTTAAGATTAAAAATCAAACATCACAAATATACTCCCTGGTCTCAAAAACCCCTCAATTTCTCATATTATTGTTTATTTTCTAAACTGAAATTCAAAAGGTACAGGGACCTTCCATCATGTGCTGCCTCACATACTCCAGCAAAATCAAATTATACAACTTATTAAGGCTTTTGATCACCCCCTCAAACATCCAGACCAGCTATGAACTCTTCTCCCTGCCCTTTAGCAGATACTTACGTCTCCTTTTACAGTCTCTTATTTGCACACAGTACTCTCTCTTCCTTACACACCTACAAGACCCAAACCTCCCTCACAGTACTGGATAATCAGTGGATGTAACAGTGCTAGAGGACATTTTAAAGAAGTTAAAACATTGATCTGAATTCCAGAAGAACCAAGTGATCTGAGGAGACAAGAGTGGGATTTCTGGCTTATACTGGTTTTAGAAGTAGATGGAAAAATTACAGACCTATAGTATCTAATTCCTATCCACTTTCTCACGACACAAAATGTGTCTCTCTTGAGTTATCATTTATGCAGTGTAAATGCTATAAAAATCTGAACGCTGTGGCACAGTTTCAGATGACAAAATTACAAAGCCAAATGCACACATGCTATATACATGGCATGTCTAATGTTGTCAGTGAAGAAAAGGCTGTACTTGAAGGTATATTTGCTAGATGCTGCTTGGCTGGTTTGTATCAAAAAGGTGTTCTGATTATTTTTCTTGATCATATTACACACTACACTAGAGATTTTTCTTATTGTTTCTTTAAACATGTGACTACTTAAGCCTTTTGTACTTGCTAGGGTTTTTGTTTTTCATAAAATGTTTTTATTTTTCATAAAATGTTGACACATATATACTATATATATTGTATATACTATAAATTTCAGAAGAAAAAAAATTGATACCTCACTTGGCTATCTGGTTGCAGGACACCACCACTGAAAACTAACATTCCACTTCTGCCAACATTTTACCTTCAATTGATAAAATCTTGTATTTTACGACCTCGGTAGCATAATCAGGTCACGGACGAAAAGCAGCCGAGGCAACGCATTACAAAAAACCCCAGTGATAGCAGATGTAGTACTCATTCTTCTAAAATAGCCCAGCCCCAAAGCAGCTGACTCACGGTAACGCTCCTGCCCGCTGCCTCCCCTCGCTGGGCAGCAGCTGCCTCCCCATGTGCTCAGCAGAACCGCCGGCAGCAGCACACGGTGGCTCGCAGGACACAGGGGTTGCTCGCCCTGCAGACAGACGGACGTGCCCAGGGAAGTCTGGAGAAGCCAGGTATGTGGCAAAAATGCTAAGGAATGTAATGGGGTGGGATGGAGACTGAGGTGCCAGTTTGGGTATTTCGGAAGTACAACTAGAAGGGGAAAAGTGTGTTAAGAGGCCAGGACTGAAATCCACGTGCTGAGAAAGTAAGGAAAGAGGTGAGAAATGGGCCATGTTATATTTATTGTCTTTAAAAGAATAACCAAGCAAGGTACTTTTGAATAACTGATTTAAGTATGCAGATAATTAGTTTACTGGGCAGATCACATCCCTGTCACGTAATGATTAATCTCTTTTTTCTGGCCCTATTATTCTTATGGGAAAGCTGTTCTGATGACCAGAAAACCTATTAAAGCCCAGGCTAAAGTGCAGACAACTTACATCCTTTTTCCATTGTGCAGATACTATCTTCTAGCTTAAGTAGTTCTCTCTTCCTAGTCTTCAACTGCAGATTCATCTCTAGAAAGTAATTCTTAATTTCTCAGCTCTCATCTTGTGGGCTAAAAAAGCCATGCTTATAGATTCTTTTTTATAGACTCCGTACCATCCAAGTAGCTCTTCCTGCTGTTATTTCAGAGCTCATGTATGTTTCTTTTCTATGGCTGCCCAGAATAGTAAGCTGAATTCCTGATTAAACCTCAACAAGGACTTGTAAAATAGTGTTAGTGCCTCCTTATCCTTCACGGAAATGAACCATAAGATTTCACATGGTTTTTCACAACTGCTCTGCATTTGTGGCTTATACTACCTGAGATTAATCTGCATGCATCTGCTATGCTCCTTTACAGTCATCTTATTGTAAATTGTTGCTAGTGTATGACCCACATTGTATGACCCTGGATTTTACCCTATTTCTATTTTTACCTCCCCAGTCACAACAAAACTCATCCTATGTGACACACTAATCCTCCTTTTTATGAATAGTCACTTCTGCTAAAGCATTAACAGTGAATTTCATTGTCATGCATTTAAGACCTAAATACTTTATGAGTAAATTTTGAGAAAATTCATTAATATGCTTACTCAATCCCACACCTTCTTTCATTTCTACAGGTTGCTCTTTCTCTCGTATCTATTCCAAATTCACCTTGGAATTCCCACCCTGTCAAGTTAAATTAAAATATTCCAGCTGAAGAATATCTAATCGACTTCCTCTACCTAAGCAAGTAAAACCAACAGACTGGTACAATTTATTTTGGGAAAAGCCCATGGCCTTCTATTTCACTGACTTTTAAAGAGTTCTCTAAAAGTTTAGAGGTTTCTTGGACGCCTCAGTGCTGCTACATGCAGACAGTAGAAGCCCTCAGTTTCTAGAGCTTGTTTGCCAGGCTCTCATCACATGTTGACACTGTGAAACTTGACGGATCTCCCTACTTTCTCTTTCCGTGCTCTCTGAGGATTTCTAAGGATTTCATTTATGTCGTGGCTGGCCAGGTCAGGGCAAAGCTACAGTAGAAAACTTCCTTGCTCATTTGTTTGCCTCGATGCCAAATAGGTTTTCTTTTCATGGGTAGTACTATTGTTCTTTGGAATCTACTTTTTGACATTCTGTGTTTTTATATGTAAACTTCAATAAAACTATTTGAAATAAACTTTTTTACAGAATAATCTTTTGCCTTCAACTTTAGAAGAGAGAAATCCACTCTGACTGCAAAAAAAAGGAATGGGAAAGGGAAACAATATGCTGCTAACTAAATATAGGCTTGGGATATATGAGAATTATTCATTTAAAGTCCCAGCTGAAATTACCAGCTATGGTGCCTGATTTTCTTCCTGTCAGAAGCCTCTTCTATAACAATAATTTTAGCTTGCATTAACTTAAATACAACAGAAATACCTCATGCAGACACATTTTAGCTCTAGAAAAGCATAGTCAGATATAAGAATTACATAGATTAAGTGTTAATTTTTTTTAATCACAAGTATCACATGGATTTGAAGTTCTGTGCATAATGTATTTAAGTGGTTTTTTTCCTACTAATAATTGATTAGATTAAAAGCGGGTGCTCAAACACAACAAAGATTAGAGCAAGATAATTACCTAGACAGGAATTCTTCAACTTAAGTCCACTTTCACCAATGATGTATTGTAACAGACAACTACATATATAGTTTTCCTCTACAGGAAGACTCTTAAGATCATAAAGGAAAAAGTCCTTTATCAAGAGAAGTAAATTTGAACTAGAAGATCGAATTTTTTACTGATAAAAGTAAGTTTATACTAAAATATCACACTTCTCTTTACAGAGACATTATGAAAAAATTATTGGGATAATTTCTAGTTCTGTCCTAGAGCAACTGGAGCAAGAAGTATTTTTAGCAGTCTGATCATTATTCCGGCATCTTAACCAACTGACCCGTTCACCTGGTCTGCGATACCTGGTATGATGATCTCAGGGACATCCAGAATGTTGCCAAATGAAGCAGTTTTACGATGGCCTCGTTTAGGCTTGGAATAGGCTGAAAAAATACACATATACAATACACATGCAAAACACTAAAATGGCAATAGCAAAATTATTAAACTCCTAATATTGCATTTTTCATAAACTTGGTTAACTATAGTTCATGCAAAAATGTGTCATGCAGAATAAACTGCATTGCCTTCCACTCATGCTTACACATAGTAAAGCAACTGTTAAAAAGCAAAAAATGCAGAACTAGCCGTCATTACAACACCGTGTAATTAGTTGTAGTTAGCAACACAAAAGTCAAACACAGAAAGCAGCATGGCAACAAGGAAGGGAAAAATCAAATGTAACTATCGAAACAGAGAAGAAATTACATTATTTCAGATCACCTGTGTATTCAGAATAATTTTTGATTGCCTGAACTTACACAACATTTTATCTTTAGTGTGGGGTGCAAACTATTTTATAAACAAGATTAATAGTTGGGTACTTCCGTTTCTTTGAGTCACCTCCTTTTAAAAGAAACCTCATTTGTCTCTGAAAAAATGCTTACTCTTACTACATTTGACAATCATTCCTGCCTTTCATTCTTTTGTCCTATTAGTGAAGATATTTTGTTTTACAAACTGGATATCACTACCAACCTTTTAATTTTTGAATGATGTTCAAGAAATATTATATACTTTGGAATAAAACCTAATAATACATTTTTAATTTTTATTTTAGTACTTGTTTAGTTTAAGATAAGTAATTCCCATTCAGAGAAAAGTCTTGAATACATCTCTCAAAGGCAGAACACTGCAGCATATCCATCTCAAACTTAAAAAGTAATGGTGGGGTGCATTATGTGATTTACACTTAATCTTGCAACAGATGGAACAAGAAGATTAAATAATTATTGACCTGATTTGCTCTTAACAACAGCCCAATTCTTACCCAGCCACGAATTTTTTTTCAGGTTCACAGCATATTATTTCTGTCACACAGTTAAACAGTAAAAAAAACAAAGCAAAACCAAGACAGTGCTGTTTCAGCTCTCTTTGAAAGAGTTACAGATGGGTTTGATCTCATTTCTAGTAGTCCACTATTGCCTGAAGTGATTTCTTAAAAAAAGTAACTAGTATGTTCAATATATACTTTCGTTTCAAGAAAAATAAACCCTCCAGTCATTAAAAAAAGTCTTAGAATATTTTTAAATAATAATTAGTATTCAGAGCAATGTACAAACCAGGAAAATTAAAAACTCACACAGAAGAGGTCTGGGTTATCTCCACTAATGTAAAAAATTTACATTGACTTTAGAATATCAGTGACCAAAGTGAGTCCTGACGTATTTTAAAATAAAACCAGTATGTTGTTATTATCAGGTAAGCACACAGCTGTCTTCTGTGTTAGGAAACCTTTAGAGATATTCAGGGTGAGATGTGCTACACAACCATCCAGTCAAAGACTGACAATACAAAAGACAAATCTTGAAATAAGGCTTTGAAATACGAACACAAAAGTAAAAAGTGTTTAGGGCAAGATAAATACTATGAATAACTTCAGTATTTAGTAAAACAAAATCCTGGAGTAATCATAATACAATGGAGAACAAAAATGAAATAGCCATGGTGCACAAGAAAGCCAGAATATGATGCATATTTCATTATTAATTGCAGTTACTCAATTACCCTAATTTTCAGATCGGTAGAAAGACACTAGAACCCTGGACTAACCAAAGTAATTTTGTCTGACTATGTAATTCTGTGGTTATACACCATAACAAAAGTTCCACATATGAAACGTAAAACTTTAAGTTTGCATAGATTAACAAACAATATCTTTGATGAAGAAAAGAGACAAGAAAATGTTGACCAAGTACACACATTTTTATTAATTTGCTCTTCTGCGAAGAACAAATATTGCTTTCACCGTAAAATCATGTATTTATACTTACACATAAATTCAAATTCACTTAAGGATTCAACGTTCAGACACAACAGTTTATAGCTACCTGAAGCAAACCTGGCAAAACAGCTGTTTGTTTTAAATAAAATATACCAACGCTTTAATTATCTGATAAATAAAAATCTAAGTAGTTTCTGCAATCTGTCAAAGTGGATTTTAAGATGTATTTGGGAACATGCTGAAATTTAAACCCACCTCTTAATTTCAAAATATTGTAGGAATAACCTTGAAGGAAACGTTATTTTAGAAATAATTATGCTGCCAGAGATGGAATAACGTTATTTCAGATGCAAAGGAGAAAGTTGTGCATTTGAAATAGTACTCATATTTAAAAGTCTCATAATGATCTTTTAAAAAGGTAAAAGTCTCATTCAACAAAAATGATCTCTTCTGCAACCTTAAAAGTACCTAATTAAAATACTCAACTTTGTTGCATGTACAACAGTGAATGAAGCCATTTTCCCACACAATTAATAAAGACTACATGAAAAGTTAAGGTATTTGCATACGGCTGATGGCATTAACCCTCTGTAAGACTACGCATGTTTTACATTTTCCTTCCAATTCTTTAGTCTAACTCCCAAACACATTTTAATTTTACCTGTGATGGATGCTATTCTTGCTTCTATTTCAGACATGTCAGCACTCATCCTCTTGGTTTCTCCTGAAACAAGGGCTGACGGTGGTCGCGCACGAACGTCTGACAAGCTCTCCACGCTGCTCCCACGAGAGGGGGGTAAACTCAAACGGCCAGGATCACCCTGTTTCAACAGCCACATTTTTTAAAAAAGAAAAAAATTCTGCAGGAGCCCCTCCATGATATGAACAGTATGTCGGTTAAAACATATTTTTACAATGTGCATCTTAAAACTGACAAGATTTAAAATTTACAATTAAAAAATGGTAACAATTTAGCTATTATTGGCATACAAGAAGCAAATATCTGCAACTATCAAAAGAATCTAACTTTACCAGATGAAAAATGAGTAGAATTAGGCCAATATTGTCACAAGAGAATATTTGTATTTTTTTCATCCTATTTGAAATAAAACACAGTATTTTAAAAATTCATGTAAATGTTTCATTCTTTCATGTCATGCTAATATTTTGGTTCTAAATTAAGGCAGCAAATCTTATTTATTTTTTACTTTATGAATACTTTTAAATAAAATGAACTTTTTTCTTATTTAATTGGAGACTTATTAGAGCCTTCCAGTTTACATTTTTGGAATCATTCAATATTTTTCCATCCCCTTTCATGTCCTTTTCCTATAACTAACTGGCTCCAATTCTGTACTGTTTTTGAAAGAAGACACTAATGTTTCTTAATAGTTACAACACTTTTGATCATTTCATTATTATGGTTCAAAATTGCCTATGGTGGCTTACCGGCTGCTTTGCTGTATTTTTCATTTGCTGCGCCAATTTTGACTCTAAACGTTTTATAGTGTCATTGGTAGAAGCTCCTTGGAAATCACTTGGTTCCACATTAGCGTCACTCTTGTTACTTGTGTTCGTAGAAGTGATGTCCATGAACGAACCTAGAAATCAATAACAAGGAAAAAAGTTTGAGAATTTCCATTAAAAATACTAAAGTGTATCTCTTTACTTGAGCATTCTCAGAAGCCTAACTTTGCTTTAAAGCAACTCTTTTGAAAACTTTTAATGAAAAGCAAGCTGCAAGATCACTACAGATCCATTAATGTAAAAAGTAAAAGGAGTGAAAAACACAGAATACATGAGTAAGTACTATGAGGAAGTCAATCTTCAGCTTGCTCCGAAATTGTTGAGGGACATGTTATATTAACAACATAACCAGCAACCTCAGAGACAGAGACAGCTTTTATTATACGCTTGTTCTTCATGAAAGGTTCACTTCAGCAAAACCATTTGGCTGAGAACATGAAAAACGAAATGGCACAAGATCTTAACAAAAAAAAAAAAAAATAGACTGCTGCCAATGTTTAAGGTTTCGGAAAGGTTACTTTTCCCAATTTGAGTTCAAAATTGACGTGAGAATGTGCTTTATAATCTATCTGCATCATTTCATGTTGCTGTTCTTTTATTTATACAAATATACCTGTACTAGTAGCGGAGTTGCTTTGGCCTTCATCTGAATACTGGCAAGGATACTGCAGAGGTTCATCAGCTCCTGGAAAGTACTGTGAAAAAACAGCAATGGTTTGATAAAAAAGTAATTAACAATTGCTTTAAAATTATTGATACAGTACCTCATAATTTATAAATATAAATTATGTATTATGTTTATAATAATATATTTGAGTAGTAAATGCAATTATTTTAGTGATACACTAAAATACACCTCTGACCGTTTTTATTAATTTCCCTATACGTGTTATGAGTTAGTGTACCTCTTCCATAACGAGAGGAATGATTTCCTTTCTCTACCGCAATAGTTCGATAATTCATATCAAAGAGAGAGAGAAGGAGAGAGAAAACATGGAAGGTCATCTTTGGAGAGTGGTAAAAGGCATACATTTTATAATTCAATTTCCCAACTTAATAGGTTAAGAAATCATTAAGATACTAAAATAAATTTATATACCCGCATCAAATGTGTCATTATTTTAACGATTTCCTCCATGGATGGTCGTTGCGAGGGATCCTTGGACCAACAACGGGTCATTAGACTCTCAATTGGTTTAGGCAAGTTTTTGATCAGTGGTGGCCGAGTACCTACAATTGGAATTAGAAAAAAACCCTTAATTTGTTAAATAGATTAAAAACCAACTGACATTGACTGATATATTTCTTGTATTTTGCTAAATAAATGCAGGAAAAAGGTAATGTTAGGTGTCATCTGAAAGAACTAGCATGTACTTAATTTTCTCTCTTACAAACACAAAAATGACCAAAAAGTTCCTCTGTACTACATGTAAGTTACGATTACGTACGAACAAGTAGAAAGAAAACTTTTCCTTTAGTAGTGGTTTGAATAAATTCACTGACTGATCCAACACAACATAATACAATAGCTAATGAATATGCTACCACTTTCGGAAGAATAAATCTCTAGACCAAACTAGGAAGCAAGCAGTGACAATCCTTGGCTCCTAACACCGTACTTATAAGAAAACAAAAAAAAGGAAAAAGTATTTTTGAGGGCTGATATTACTCTTAAGAACTTCCTGAAAAATTACTAAGCACTGGAAGTACCAATTTCATGTGAATTTTTCATGGTCTATACACATTTTTCATTATGTATATCACTTCAACTGTTGCATAACTATTTAGCTGTCTTGTTGTTCCAAGTTTCTACTCTTCTTACTATTTCAACAGTCAGTACAATTAATGGACATGCAATTGTGTTTGACACATGAGATGCAGTGACGTTTTGCATGGAAAGCAGCAAGTATTTAAAAATGTATTAACTATAACAAGTAATACATGAAGTAAGAGTGCCACAATGGTTTCAAGTGTGATGAACCACACTAACACTTCCTTCCTAAAAAGGAAAAGCAGCAAAGGGGGAAAAGGAAGAAGAGAAAAAAAGGCAAGTTCTTAAAGCAAAAATAGGGACAGATAGGGAATGTCTTCCCCTAAAGGACACTTTTGCACTTCACTGAGGCTTTCTGATTCATGACTATTACTTTTACACTTACTTTTACAGTTAATGCTTTTATGCAAGGCACTCATCACTCCCAATCTCAATGACTCGTGTCCTTGAAAAACAGACATGGGAATCTCTTTCTTCATTCCAAAATACCGTTTGCAAACATCTGTCTTCGTGCATTATTAAGACTATAATACATAATCTTGTCACTGTCTATCCCTTTCTTTCTTCATCGAACAGGATGCCTGTGCTCACCTTAAGCTTCTATCATTTAGTATGGAAGCAATGACACTCGGGCAGAGCACCAGCCTTCATTGATTCTTTGTTAATTACATCTTCCAAACAAGTTTGTGCTTTCTTTGGTGTTGTCTTTCACAAATGGCAGAAACTCTTTACAGAAATTCACTGAACTACTTCACTATCATTACTTTATTCTTCTTAAAACTCTGCTTTGGCATGGTACCTAAAACACACACTGTTAAAAATGTTACACCACTAGCATGAAGATACTACAGTCTATGACTCTGACCAGTGTTTTACCACTGCTTTCTTTTGTCTGTTTGAACTCAACCACTGTCTCCTGTTTATCTTCTAAGCTCCTGAGAATCTGTTCTGTATAGTACCTAGCACAGTAGAGTCCTGCTCCATTACTGCATGTACCTAGATATACAGGTAAAACAATTCACACAGTAGAACAACAACAAAAAAACAGATAAAAACCAAAGTAATATGTTTAACGCCTAATGGTCCTGGCAGGAGTCTGACAGTTTCTGGCATTTCTAAAGACAGGTCAAGTTACTTAAACTCACACATTTACTATAGATGCCCAGCTAAAGGAAAACAAAACAAAACAAGACAAACCTCCACAAACCACAACAAACAACTTGGCTAATAAAACTGTCATTCATTCAGACAGAGGGGTTTGTGGGGTGTTTTGTAACACCTGATTCTGATCACTTTTAGAATGCAGTGTCATAACAAAAAGAACATGGCTCTTTTCCCTTGTTTGTTCATATGCTAGTTACACATAGCAGGAGAGCAAGCACTTTAGCAGCCAAATAACAGAAACCCCACACTGACACAAAAGTGGCAGTCTATATATGAAGTCTTTATGACAAAAATGCATATTTAACAAAGTATAACATGGAAAACCTAGTAATTTAAAGCTGCACAGTTAAGTGTGTTTAGCAAATTTATAGGTCAAATACACAACTTCAAATGCAATAAAGTATTTTCAACTCACCATTGTGAACTGCCCACATTATACGGAAAGCTGGACCACCAATCTCATCAAAAGGTTTCCTACGCGTGATTACCTCCCAGAGAATAATACCCCAACTGAAAACGTCACATTTTTCACTGTAATTGCTACCTGGAAGAAAGCCATCAACATCATTTGTCTCTTTTCTATACAATGCATTAAACAGAAGTACAGTTTGAGCTGATAAATAGCTCTATATGCTTCCTTTCACTTCACATTTGTTTTGCTGAGAAAAACCAGTTTTATAAAGCTGGCCAATTTATGCTAACTTAAGACCGAAATCATTTAACTGTAAGATTGTTAAGAATGCCTCTCTCTGGAAATCAATTCTTTTACTTGGAGGCATCCTGGAATGTGTCCATTTTCTTAAATAATATAAAATGCAATTTATAAAGTTGCAAAGATCTCCTGCATTCAGGATTTAACTCACTACGCTTACTTCCTCTAAATTTTCTTCAACTCACTTCTTCCATGTTAGTCACAATATGGCAGCCATTAACATTTCTGTCATATCCATTTCTCTTTATTAATTAGCAGAACTAGTAAGTTACTATACGAACAAATTATCAAATTCCTCAATTCCTCACCATCTTATTTCCTCCCTGTTTATTATTCTTACTCTTTTTGTCACGTCATTACTTAAAAGTTCTTTGACCGCACGTTCAATATTTCTAAGACTCCTGTTAAAAGTGCAGAAGACACGTAGCTGATACAGAATAATTAATAAAAAAGTTCAGAAAGTGGCAATAAAGAATGTATACTCTGTAACCATAACTCACGGAAATACTAAAAATAAATGTGAATGGCTAATGACGTGAGAATAAATGCGTGAACATAAATGAAAGAGATTTGCTTATCTGTCTTTGAACAAGTATCAAAATTGGCATCGAATGGCCAACAGATTATCTTGTTAACATGTAATCAGAAAGTGTCACTGAGATAAATCATTTCATAAACTGAGCAATCAAAGAAGCTTATTTTCATGTGGATACTCAGCATATCACATCCAGTCACAACAGTCTCCACTCTCCCTATGAGTGATCCTCCTCTGCCCCCAGACCTCTAAGGAGCTGTGCAGGGAAAGCAGTGCATTCTCACGCCAGTTCTTGCAGCCCCAGGCAGTGTGCAAGGCAGACAGGAGAGCCAGGCTGCAGCACAAACTGCAAGTCCCCTCCAAGTCACAGGTACTAACGTGGATTTCTCCCAGCTACTGATTTTACAAAACTAAGAGCTTGGCACCTCCAAATACGGCTCTATCAAAGTAGCTGACCACGGCTAACAAGTTCAAAAATTACTGAAGGAGAATAAAAAAGTCAGCTTTATCCGTCAGCTTATTTTCAAAGGTGCTTGGAAAAAAAGTATCTGTAAATAACTGCAGATAGCTAACGGAAGCGTAACAGTCTCTCTCAGCTGTGCAGCCACAGCACTTCTGTGACACACAGCGTATGTCAGGGAAGAAGTGTTCTTCTCCTGTTTGAGCAAGGGAATTCTGTTTTGTGGCTGAGAAGTCTTGGACTAATTCTGAA
Source organism: Pampusana beccarii (assembly GCA_013399365.1). Taxonomy (NCBI): domain Eukaryota; kingdom Metazoa; phylum Chordata; class Aves; order Columbiformes; family Columbidae; genus Pampusana; species Pampusana beccarii. Next base: position 1,009,682 of record VWYH01004898.1, on the reverse strand, counting down.
AACTGAGAGTCCAAAAGCAGTGAGAGTTTTCTGTATTGTTTCATTCTGTACCAGATCAAAGTAGGATAACAGACTGACACAACCATTCCTCGATTTATCCAATTATCTCAAAGCAATTTTAAAATTGTTTCTTCTAAAGGGAATTCTGAGATTAGAGCATTCATTCTCTTTTGCTTTATCCTGATCTAAATGATTATTTCATTTAGATGGCTTGGTCTGTACAAGGCTTTTGGTGCCCTAATGTTTAAAATGGGGGGAAAATCTTAATATTAGAGCAATTACTTCTTTAAGCGCTCTGCTATTTGCACTAGATATTTATTGTGCCTTCATTGTTCTAATCTAAAAATGTTAGTACTAGAACAGTAATCAAATAATATTAGCATTTATTCCATTGTTGAATTCTGATGCAGTAGCACAAGCAAATAAATTTTTAACAATTTTTACACTTGACACGATAATTTTAGTAGTTTAATGACTGTTTCAAGAGTAATTTGGTATGCTGCATCATAGAAGCTACTCTATTCCTTTCTTTCCTTGATACTCGTATAATGATTGTGTCATTATCAAGAAATGCTTCCAGATAAAAGTATATAAAACCAACTGCAAAGAGAAGGCTTTTGTTGCTGTCCAACAATAAATTTGCAATACAAGATTTCTTTGTTCTGCCTTTCTGAATACCTACACCAGAGGAATCAGGATATGCACTGTAAACTCCCAGAACAATATACTTCTTTCAAAATCTGTTTTAGATTAAGATTTTTTTTTTTACTCAAAATCTAACTTTAACACTGATTGTCCAATTGATTATTTCTAGAAGAAAAAAATATCTCTCATCGATACAATTTCATTTAATAGTAAACAAGTGTTAAGGAAAGAAGCATTCCTAGCTAGACTTAAAGAAATAGAATGGGTGCCTCAATATAAAGGGACATAATGGGAAATTTTTAGGCACCAGAGTGCAACAGATCACTCCTGGGTAGGTCCTATAAGCTATCTGCGGGGAAAAAATGTAACTTCAAAACAAAAGCACCAGAAGTGGTGAGCGGGAGGAAACACCTCCTAAAAATGCATATGACTACACATAATTTGCTGCTTCTCTCTGGAACAAGGACAGTAAAAGAGAAGAGACCACTTGGACCCAGAATCTGGGAAGCAACTGCTGCACATAGGCACTTGCCAAATAGATCAAAACTAGGACATCTGCTTCCTAAAGCAGGAAGATGACTTCTCCAAACCACTCTGCTAATCGCAATCATAATTTGAATTACTGACTGGCTAAAAGGTGTTCAATTTGCAATCTAATATTGACTGGCTTATTTATCTGAAAAACATGCAGCAATTATAGCTATCCAATCATCAAGTGTCAGTCCTCCCCAGCTACGCTCCAAGAAATAGCTTGTTTTCCCACTTAACTAAATTAACTCTTAATAACAAGTTCCTCAGTGTGTAGGAAAGATTAAGTATATCAAAACTCTAGATTACACAAAAAGCAGACAAAAATGGAGTTACAAGAAAGTGGAGGACTGAAAATGAAGGCAATTATGTTCAATTTAGAGACACTAACAGGGAGATTCTAAAGATAAAAGCCGATCAGAATAGGGAGTGAAAGTAACGACAGTGTATTTAAATGTCAGAACAGTTTGAAATGACATAAGGATCTCGGAAACAGAACAATCATGGGGAAACAGCCCTCTGGCTGTGTTTTACTTGCTTATAAAATAAGAAACAGCAGCTGTCTAAAGGTACTCCTTATGTAAATCTCAGCAGTGACACAAATAAAGGTTCCACATCTTCATGTAATTAACTGTCTGATACTAAAATGAGAGAGTCAATTCAGTGCTGCTGTTCAAAACTCTGCAATATCATTTGGCAATATACAATCCTACAGATTTTTAAATAAAAGCCAGACTTCCGGCAAGACTTTTTCACCTCAAACTTCAGTACACTGATTGAAATAAAATAAGATTACATGATGCTTACTACATGTTTACTTCCTATACCAAATTCATTCGCAGTTGCATCTCTAGAAAGATCACATAATATTGACACTGTAAATTATTGTTACCTTCAAAAACTTCAGGTGCCATCCAAGCAGCACTTCCCTTATTGTTGGTCATATGTGTTTGAATATCACAGGCTGTACCGAAATCACAGATTTTTAGAACTGTCCCCCCAGCTACCAAGAGCAAGCTGTCAAAGGAAAAAACAAAAACAAAACCAAGAACAAAACCAATCAAAACCAAATAAAATTGTAGGATGAAACATTCTGGTAATAAACCACTGATATTTTTATCCCAACAACTGTCATTTTAATATAGTTGAGTATCTGAGGCTTTGCTTCTCAGTGCTTTAGTTTTATAATTTGAGAAATAAGTAAGGTCACTTGTGCCTAACCTGAACATATGAAATATTTTAAAATAATCAAATATATATTGTAATGCATTAATATTTCTACATGCTAGATTTTAAATAAATGTCTTTAGCCATAGTAAACCACTAAGCAGAGTCTGAAAAACAAGTGCTGTAACAATTTTACCAGAGATGACTGCCATTAATGTCAGTCAATGTAGCTATTTATTTAAATGAAAGCATTTCAAGTGACATGTTAACAGCTCCCTAAACCAACACTGGGGATACAATAAAGAATTCAAGACTTAAAGCGTGGCTTCGGGTTGTAATTTTATCTAGCAATAACTGCAGGCTACCACCAAAATCCCTCGGCTGATCCTCAAATCTCTGTTTCCACCTCATCTGTGAAGCCACATCCGAAGCTGTAAAATGAGCGAGATCAAGAAATTGACTGGGCAGCAAGCTATTCATTTTTGTTTCAGTGGAAAGTGATGGGAGATGCCGGCAGTGGTAGTAGAACAGGCAGAAGGAGGGGATAGAGATGGTCATGTGGGGAAAGAGCTCTAACATACCAGATTAAATATGCTGTTAAAACCAAGCAACCAAACAAGCCCCCAACCTAATGTTCTCTTATTCAACACCACAACCCACTGTAAAATCAGAGCATTTTAAATGCCTCTGTTTAGAAATCCAGTCCCTATAAAAATCCTCCTCCATGATGCAGGGCAGGAGCAGCTTCAGTTCAATGGAAAGTAACTGAGCACAGTCCATTTCCTGCAATACGCACCATCATTCTGTGACCGTAGTTTCAAACGCACAGCTTTCATTTAGAATACAGTACATCCAATAAAGTTAGCATCAATTGAAGGCATTTCTTTCAAAAACAATGAAATTCTTGTAAATGATGTTAAACTCCCATTGTAAGAACACATAGAATTATGAGCCATAAACCTACTTTGGTGGTTTCAGGTCTCTGTGAATTAGAGCCTTTGGTTTCATACTGTGGAGATATGCCACTCCTTGGGAACACTGTAAACACCAACTCATGGCATGTGCAGCAGTATAATGAGGCAGAGGTTCAGCACCATGCAGCACTGCAAAACAAAGGCACAAACTAAAAAGAACTTTATTGCATATTACAACAGATACAAAGGAGTTAACAACATACCAGTCAGAAAGCTCTATGGAATCTAAGTAATTATCAATGCCTCATCACTGCAGCTGAAAATATCCTTCTGCAGACTGTCACAATAATGGAAATGTCAAAATATTTTCCAATTTTTAGTATGATTTTCATAATTTTAAGTGTTAAAATTCAATATGAAAGGTGTTGCTTGTTCTCAGCTATCCCTGGTAAGGTCTATGTTAAACAAATTGTTAGGGAATAGATCCTTAAACAAAATGTTCAGGGAATTTACAAGTTAAGGAAGAATCTTTTCAAATGTTCCACTAGAAAACCTTAGATTACTGGTATCAAATATAAGAAACTAATATAAAGAAACAAAGCAGTCGACTGAAAAGTGGTTTTTAAAAGTACGCTCCTTTCTCCTTAAAATTATTTTTGTCTAGGTGGCTTCTGAGTATCTCAAAGCACGGAGATATGTATGAAACAACTTCAAATCATAGAACCATTTTGGTTGGAAAAGACCCTCAAGATCATGGAATCCAATCATTAACTTAACTCTGGCACTAAACCATGTCACAACCCCATCTACACGTCTTTTAAACACCTCCAGGGATGGTGACTCCACCACTTCCCTGGGCAGCCTGTTCCAGTGCCTGACAACCCTTCCTGTGAAGAAATGTTTCCTAATACTCAATCTAAACCTTCCCTGGTGCAACTTGAGGCCATTTCCTCTTGTCCTGTCACTTGCTACTTGGGAGAAGTGACCAACACCCTCCATCCTACAACCTCCTTTCAGGTAGTTGTAGATCTATAGTTATATTTTAGATCATATTTTCCCTAACACTTTACCTCCAGGAAGACACTGTATTGAAATGATACTCACCATTGTATAGGGAACCTCCTTCAGCATACTCCATAACAAGACACACCTTTAGGGGGGAGGGGACAAAAAAATAGGGATGTTTTAAATGTAGGGGACAAAAACAGCTTTTGTAAACTGGAAAAAAAGTTCTTTGAGAGGAAATGCAAAGTCTCTATACCTAAGCTAATGGAAAATCTACCTATGAAGAATAAATTTGAATGGTACATTTTTAAGAATAAACACCGAAAATCAGTTTTATACTTAGTTCTGTCTGTAAGTTAGTAAAGAAGAGAATGATCTACCTCCCCCTACAATCTTGAAAAGCAAATGCTGCCTTCAAACTGCAATTCACTTGCCTTTACGTTTTTTTTCAGTGACTTATAAAAAATTTAAAATACCATGTCAAAATAATTCCACTAGTATGAAGAAAAAAGGGATCCAGCATTATTTTAACCAATTAAACAGCCTACATTCGAATTAGCTAAGGATATGTCTGTCCTGTCAATGGTACTTGCTTTTCTGATTTGAGAATTTGTGGGACTGTTCACAGCTGTGGCAGAAAGCAAGTAAATCCAGAAAATTGCATATGAGAATAGGAACTGATTTACAAGCTGTGAATCATGTGTTGCTAATGCATTTTCTTTTCATACTTCTGATTTGCAATTAATAGGACCGTAGATATGAATGACACTATATACGTAATGCATCAGATGCCACTCCAGCAAACTGAAGTATAATCAGCATTTAGAAATAGCTTTGTGGTTTTCTTGAATTTATTTCTCATAGGATATAACAAAAAAACCCCAACACAACAACAAAAAACCCCAAACAACCCCAAAACCAAACAAAAAAACCCCAAACCAAAAAAACTCAAAAACCTGAAAATATCAACCAACCTGTATACTTCCTTATTATGGCTAAAACATACAGAATGAATATAAAATATACATTTTTGTATATAAAATACACATTTTGTGCATTGGTGCTTGCACATGTTAAGCTAGTCACCTTTTGTCGTCCTGATAAAGCTGTAACTTACTGGGTTTAGACAGGCTCCATATAACTTGACAATATTGGGATGGTTTACTCGTGACAGTTGTCGAAGCTGCAAAACAAATCACACTTTATTTCAAACCACAGGAAAAAGAGGCTCATGCTTTCTTTTCACATTTATAATTCATACTCCACAACAGCAATTACAGTTTTATACATCTGCGTAACGCTAGGTGGTGACTTTAGGAATTATAAGACTGATGTCCCTGCGTGCATTTTAGTTTATTTAATTAGGTTCGTGTCTAACTGGAGTTGTATTTAAAATAATTTAAATGAAATTAAATTTAAAGAAAGTATTTTTGTTCATGGTGTCATAAAAATCACTCAAGTCATAAGCACTGTGCAACTATGACCTCTACAGGTCCGGTGCTCTTCCTAGAGCCTCCAGTGTTGGCATCCCCATTGTCTGACTACATAAACAATCTGAATCATAATGGCTTTATTCATAATATAGAAAATTACTGTTCTAAAAAAAAAAAAAAATATCAAAAAAAACCAACAAAAACCCAAATCACTCACAACCCTATAAAAGAAGCCAGCTGGTTTAATATTAATGTAACATAGTTCCAAGAACCTACTGCTGATTATACTAACTGACAATCAGAGTATTTTGCACTGAAATTTTTCTTTACTGGGAGATAGTAGAAGTAAAATAGGAATTTTTTTTTTCCCTTTACACAGACTTCTGAGGCAGCTTATGCTGTTCATCATCTAGGGAGCTAATGTTAGTCTTTCTATAAACTTCAGAACTTCTGAAAAAACAGAATGGAGTATTACAACTGATGCTTGCACTGTGTAAGGTTTCCTGAATCTCAGTAACTACTGAAGTATTTCTGGGATTATCTTCTAAGACCTCTTTCAAACACAAAAATTCTGAAGAGACCGATCAGATGTACTCAGTATTAAATTAGACTCAAAGTAGTAACATTAAGAACTTTCCACAGTAATAAACATATACATATTTATATAGAGAGGCCTATTATAATACAAATATGCTTCCTTTAATCCCTCAGTGTGTTACATTTTTAGTTACAAAATTAAGAGGATTTATTTTTAACATATCTTGTATACCTTGAACATCCTAGATTCCTACTGACTAAATACTAAGCAGCATGTCACAATGTACCTCATTTAATGGGTAACTTTTGATTCTATAAAACGTTGTGCATCTTGGGAAGTTTATCAGTACTTCTGAACGACTCAAGATCTTTCTGAAGAAGTAGACACTGAACGGAGCGATTGCCTTTAAGTGACTTACACGTATTAATAAACTTACATGTAAGAAGAAAAGAATGAAATTATTGGAACTGCTGAAAAAAATATGAAACTGTTTCAAGCATGGATCTGATGGTGTGAAGAACCTGTGCTGTAGCCCCTGGAGCGTTAATCAGATCCAGTATTCCCATGGGTGTTTTGGCTGCACGCTGACTGCACATCAGGACAGAACCCAGAAACTGGCATTTCCCTGACCTGTGTGCCCTCCTCTCTCCCTTCCTGCTTTCCAGTTTTCACGGGAAGTAAACTAACAGCACTACTGTGTGCTCTGACAGGTGTTCTGTTCTACATGCAAGGGATCCAGGCCTGTACTGGGTACCACAGGCTGTATTTACCTTATAATATAGACACAGCTGTCAGTACACTGAATGCACTCATGAACAATCTCTACCAAACCCTATGTTTTCCAGAAAATTTACTGTACCTCTACAATGAAGGCTTTTCTTTCAGATTCACTTTCTATTTGTTTAATGGCTACATCTTTAGCTCGCCATTTTGCCTTGCAGACCACACCAAAGGCTCCTCTTCCGACAACCTAGAACAAGACAATACAAAACACCTGAGTTAAAACTTGAAATTGATTCATTCACTGGGCAGGACTTCGCAAACAGAAAAGAAATTTAACTTAGAAAACTGAAGACGCAAAGAATCGAATTTTGCAGAAGCAATTTAACATTATGCCATCAAAGCACAACAGATGCTTAGCTAAGCTTCCTCCAGAGATCATTTACAGAAGAATCGGAAAACACACATACAAAACATTTTATTATTAACATGCAGTAACAGTATTTTGGAAAAACGTGATCTTAATTATTTCAAACAAGATTTGCTCAGGAGAAAATTAGAGGAATGACGGCAAATTTATTTTTATAGATCACAGACTGGTTGAGGTTGGAAGGGAACTCTGAAGATCATCTAGTCCAACCCCCTTGCTAAAGCAGGTTCAGCTAGAGTAGATCGCACAGGAATGCATCCAGGCAGGTTCTGAATGTCTCCAGGTATGACCAGTGAAATTATATCTATCTGTTGTATTCATTTATGCTTGCTAGTAACAGGAATTCAAACTTCTGAAATGTACGTGCATATGCAAACAATTGCACAGGCCTATGCTGAAGTCTGGATGAGGTGTTCAATGTGCTCCAAGTTATCCTTTCATCTTCTCACAGCTGCCTCAATAGTGTGAGAATGGTAAACTCTCCTGAGAGTCCTCTAAATAAACACAGCGCCTGTATAAACTATGCTTTCTCTATTTGTTGAAGTCTGCTTTCTAGTTTATTTGGAATTAATGCTGCCTAAAAATATACAAAACTAGACAAGAGTCATAAGTCTTCACTGTAACTTCACGGAAGCAGTCGGGGCAGTTTCTGCAATACTATATTATTCACGAGTCCTTCAACATTTGCTGTAAAGAAGCTCTAACACCATTACTATTTGGAGAAGTTCTTTGAAACAAAGCATGAAAATGAAAGCAAGATAGAGACAAGCACCCTTTTTCTATGAGATCATGTCCGGTTACTGATGAGCTATAAACTATGGTAAACGAAAATTTCACTTCTTTTAATTGTGTTCTTCAGGGGGAAAATGGCAACATGCAGAAATAAGAACAAAACATGCATATGCAATGTAAAGTTGAAACTAGAGGGTCACCAAAACAGTGACTCCAGCTGCTACCGGAAACCACAGACAAGCAAGTTGTTACACACATACCCCAAAGAAAGGTGGAGAGAAGAGGAAGGAATGGAAGGTATACAAAGGCACAGAAGCTAAGGGACAGGAGTTCCTCCAACTCCAAAAAATGCAAGGCAGGGCAGACGAGAAGGATGAGGTGGGGGGCAAGAAATAGACAAGGCATTAGAAATGGGCTTTAATGGCATTCTGTTCTCAGTCCTTGATTTCAAGTCATGTATCCTGAGGAACAACACAGATGCTTCTTATGAAATAAACACTATTTTGGGCCATGATTGAGAAGGGAAAGGAAGCGGAGCAGGGAGAGAATGGACTGGAAGCATTTACAAATGTGATTTATTATGTTTATTATGGCAGAATTTAATTTTACTCTCTTCCTTAAATGGGTAATGCACACAACATGAATATTATTTTGGATGGAAAACCACACTTTCCAAAATTACAAAGCTCTTCACTAGAAAGCCACAGTTATTTATGACTTTATCAAATAAAAAAGGAAAACATTCTTGCGGGGGGGCACTAAAGGGGAAAGGCAGGAAGGAATATTCAAAATTAAAGTATAGAGATACAACATACTTAATTATAAGTTCACTAGTGAATTCACTCCTTACTAGGATGGTTTCTTAAAACAAAAGTGTGATTTGTAGATCAGTATATAACCATATATAACCATTCCCAGTGTTGAAACAATGTGAACTGTCTGCTGCCTGAATGCTCATACTTCGAGGAGATGATTTTAATAAATTTACCTCTTTTTTTTAAGATGCCCCCCACTATAATAATAATCTGGAATGTAAATTAAGAGTGCTGACCTGGAAAAGGCAACTCAGTAGCCAGGAATCTACAAGCACCAGACTGTACTTGTCAAGGCTCCACGTCAAAGCAAACTGACTATCATGTATGTAAACCACACTTGGCTTAGGTTCTCCCTACATGCTTTCTGAATAAATAAATAAATAGTGAAGCTGATTTCCCCTGAGAACGGGGTAGATAAGGCTGCAGGTGCACAGCTCAAGACCTGTTAAACATTAATGTTGACTATGAGAAAGTCTGCAATCAAAGGCACAATTTGAAGAGGGTGAAAAATATAAATTAAAAAAAAAATCAAGATTTTGCATTAAGAAAGATGAGGAGAGGAGATGTATGCTCAATATTTTTGTAAGGTTACATATGGCTGTGAGAGATGACTGCCCAAGAATGGTGATCAATGGCATTTTGCTCTTCTGGTTTCCTTAATACACACAAAGAAGTATTTTTCTCTTTTATATTAAAGCATGCTCTTAACCTTTCAGGGTGTCCTGGCTTCTTACCCTCCACAACAGTGGTTCACAGACCCTATAAAGGGACCTCTGGATTGTAACCTCCTCCCACAGCTACCGTATAGGGCCCTGACTCTTCATATATCACACCAGCTATTTTCTCGCAGTCCACAACTGAGACTGGAAACACCAAGCTATATGAATGATAGTCAAGCAGTCTACGAAAATAGTACATATAAACAAACTGGAAACAGTGAGTCACCAGAAGACCTAAAAGTCCCAAATAGTCTCCCTTGGTATTTCCTCTTCTCTCTCAGACCACATTTTGAATAAAATTGCCCAACTTCTTGGGGTTGGCAGGCCCCCCGCCCTCTTCTACTGGCACAACAGAGCTGTCCATAACAGCCCCTCTACCCACCTTGCATGGTGCATGACCAGACCTCCAGTTTAAGAAAAATCTCATTAGTCTGTGTGTGTGCCGTAAGTCTGCACGTCACACAACTACTGATTTACTGAGCGCATGGAAGTTGTCCACTGTCATGTAACTCAGAGAGCAGCCTTTTCTCACCTGAGAAGTACTAAGGACAGATAGTTAAGGAGAGAAGGATGTCACAGAGCAACTCTGGCAGGATAAACTGCACTGGCAGCAGCAATTCAAGGTCTGGTGCTCCCTTATGATATGGAAGAACCCAAACGGGTCAAGTAACTGGGAAGAACTCTTCCTTCCACTTCAGGAAAAGGAGGTGCGTGTATCATTTTTCCTAGGTGGATACAATTGGCCCTATGGCACAAGACTGAGACTCCTTTCAGAACGCTCCTTTTCTCAATGTACCTTTTCTTACATTCTTCCATGTTTTATCACCACGGCTGTTACATTTAATCCAGTGACATGGAAAACAAGTTGCTATTTGAAAACAGTGCACGTAGGTCAGTTAAAAGATACATCTCGGATACATCCCATAACACAAAGCAATTTGATTTAATAATTTACAACAGTTTCTGGTGAATTGTACTTACTTTTTTTGGATACTCACATCTTTCCTTGCTGAAAAGACTTGTATATGTCCATATGTACAAATATATGTATTACAGGTATAATTTTAATATTATGACTATCATAGAATAGTTTGGGTTGGAAAAGACCTTCAAAGGTCATGTAGTCCAACTCCACTGCAATGAGCAGGGACATCTTCAACTAGATCAGGTTGCTCAGAGCCCCATCCAGCCTGGCCTTGAATGTCTCCAGGGATGGGGCATCTACCACCTCTCTGGGCAACCTGGGCCAGTGTTTCACCACCCTCATTGTAAAAAAATTCTTCCTCATGTCTAGCCTGAATCTCCCATTGTAATTTAAAACCACTACCCTTTGTCCTATTGCAACAGGTCCTGCTAAAAAAAATCTGTCCCCATGTTTCTTATAAACCCTTTTAAGTGCTGAAAGGCCACAATAAGGTCTCCCCAGAGCCTTCTCGTCACCAGGCTGAACACCCCAACTCCCTCACAGCCTCTCCTCACAGCAGAGCTGTTCCAGCCCTCTGATCATTTCTGTAGCCTCCTCAGGCCCCCCTCCAACAGGTCCATGTCTTTCCTGTACTGAGGGCTCCAGAGCTGAATGCAGGACTCCAGGTGGGGTCTCACCAGAGCGGAGCATAGGGGCAGAATCACTTGCCTCGACCTGCTGGCCACGCTTCTTTTGATGCAGCCCAAGATATGATTTGCCTTCTGGGCTACAAGGGCACACTGCTGGCTCATGTCCAATCTTTCATCTACCAGTACCCCCAAGTCTTTCTCAGCAGGGCTGCTCTCAATTCCTTCATCCCCCAGCCTGTATTGATACTGGGAGTTGCCCCAGCCCAGGTGAAGGACCTTGCACTTGGCCTTACTGGATCTCATGAATTTCTCATGGGCCCACTTCTCGAGCTTGTCCAGGTCCCTTTGGAGGGCATATATATGCAATATATACTACATATATTTTTACATATTAAATATATTTTTCACATGTCTATAAAAATAAAATTACATGTATAACAAAAAAAAAAAAAGAAAACCCAACTGTCTCTTGCATTTCATTCCACATTGTCAAATTCAATCCATAAGCCAATACAATTGCATACTGTTCCCCTGAAGATAAATCCATGACTATTTGCAAGTTTAATACCAAGAACTGGCACATGTATTTCCAGTTCACATACTAGAGAAACCATTATTTTTCAATTTTTCCATATTTTTAAGTAACATTTCTATTCAATGGAGAAACTAAGATAAACGAGTGCACCACTAATGTGACATTTTACACTGTGCCATGAACGTCACAATACTTGAGCTCTACTTGAAAAGCAGAATGAATTCCAAGAAACAGATGCACTTTAAGATGACTAAAAAATAAAAAAATAATCTAAAAATCGGTGTCATGCACCAACAGGAAGAGTTTTACCAGGCAATCTCAATCTTAATTATGTAATAGAAAGCTGTGAGAGACCATCAGATATACAAATTTGATGGCTGGTGAAAAGAGTTTGATAAATGACTATGCAGTCAAGGTTTCATAACAGTTTATCGGTGACTTGGTGCCTGCTGAGGCAGAGGATTGAACTTGAGAAGAGGACACGAATGCACTGGCTATTTACCTAGGATACAGGGAAAACAGAGAAGAGCAGCTCAGCCTCTTGGACAGCATACGAAAGCAGCAACCATCAGAAACAACAACGGATCTGATACAAACTTGAAGTTTACCATATGTGAAAGTCCAGTATGTCTTTCCTACTTAATCTGGAAAAAAGTATCTTACTCATTGTAAAAACATCCTTTATAATTGACAGAATGGAGCTCTCGTGGTGGATTCCACTTAGATTTCATTTTTTTCCTTTAAGTTTTCACTGAAATTATTCTTTAAAGGAGAGAGTCTTAGAATTTGTCAGAATGGTTTAAACACTACGTAGTTTCTTTCAGCACCGTGTGCTGGAACTAAGTAACTTAATAGCACAGGAGGGAGGCACTGCCTGAACTTTAGTTTCTTCATGCTCATTCCTTTTTGTCCCCTGCTGTTGGTGCCACACCACATGTTTGGGCAGTAGTGCATATTCTGAATTATATGAAGCACAGTTAATGGAATTATTGACACAACAAATCAATAAACAGCAGTTGATCTGTAGCACTGCATGTTTGGAAAATGATCTAAAAATAAACACATTCTTTTGGTAAAATATTTTGGCCATCTAAATATCTTCCAGGAGAAAAAAAGGGAAATATAGGGCAGATGACATGTTTAGAAATAGAACACCAGTGCTTCTACTTCATCACAAAATAAAATTAAGTTTGTTGAGTATCACTCAGTTAATACACAGCAAACACATATTTTAAACTCACAGAAATGCCTAAAGAGCTTTAAAGGTTAAGAAGTATATACACATTTATTCTTCTCCCTATAAAATTCCAACTAGTAAAAAACTGGTTTACTGTGTGACAAAATGACATGGCAAAAGACAGTGGCATCTGCATGTTTTCCAGATAATGTATTTAGAGTCTTATTTAAAGAATATGAACCATACAAGAGCCCTGGAACAAACATTGCCTCTGTGTACAAATAGTATCAGATGCTCTACATAAACAAAGATACATGATACTGACTTGTAAGTATGTAGACTATACTGACTGTTAAGCATGTAGACCAGAAATCATGCAGAAATAGAGACTGGAGATATGTTAAGCCCTCAAAGATGCATTTTCTCATAAGGGATATGACCAATAATTTTTCCCCCCAAAGTAAAACAAGAAAAATACATCTCTGTTTATTCAGATGTACCTTATTCCCCTATCAAATGTCAAAACTACAGAAGAATCCATTTCAGCTTTGCATTAACTGCACAGATTTTTTTCATTCACTCAAAAATATAAAGATAACAAAATTTTCATCTCTACCCATGAGGTTTTCACATTAGTTAGCTCTGCATGCTGGATACTTAGTGCTTCTCTTTCTAAAAAAACCTTGCTGGATATATAAGACAGCAATAAAACATAATAGCTCCCTGGGTAGCAGATGCAGTATTCTTTGGAGAATTGTCTTCATAATTTGCAGTATCTACACGACATGTTTGTTTATGATTTTGGGAAGCAAGACAAGCAATTAAAAAACAAAACAACACAAAAACAAAGCCCGTGCTTCCACACAGACAGCAGTTTACAGCCCCTAAAAATACATGCCTACATTTTCTACCATTCATTCAACCAGTCTCAAATTCCAACTTTGGTTCCTCTCTATGTGTTCTATGCTTTATTAAGCAGGTTGAAGCAAATCAGCCCCATGCCTCAAATGACTGTGGCCAATACCCTAGCAGCACTTTTCAAAAGTAGTTCAGATCTGCCAATTCTTACAGCTACATTCTTTGACCGGTTAAGTTTATTTGTATTAGTGCCCAACACAATTCTAAATGTTATTTTCCCCTTCTGGGATTCATAGGGCAGTGAAAAAAAATCCCCAAACCTCCCTCTCCCCCCCCAAGCCTGTACAGAATCTCACTAATTTTAAGTAAACTAAGTAATTTATTTTAGATTTAGTTTCTAAGTTTCAATTTTCAATTAAAGTTACACAAAACACCATAAGGAAAAGATATTTCTTAATGAAAAATTTCGTTACTAAAAATCAATTTATATTCTCAATAAATATACGTAACTTCAACTTGCCAGAAACTAATGCAGTTGGTACATATTTAGGACATCATCTGTTAGAGCTGCACAACATTGAACAGCTATTACTTAGGGACTCGGCTGTCTGAATTTAGTTCTGTTTTAAGAAATCATTCTCTTTTCAACTTCCCCAGAACAAATTTATGAAGAATCAAAGTACCATATTATATGTTCCTAAAATTATGCGCATTTCCAGAAATTCTTCTTTTGCTCTAAAGACACAACCAACACTTCTTGCATTTCCATAGCTCAGTCATTCTAAGAAATGCATGCATCTCAAGCAAAGATAACAGTTTATCAGCTTATACTTTCACTCCAGCTTTTTACACACTGATAGCCTTTTACAGATCTGTCTCAAGAAGCGAACTCTTGAGAACTCTTTAATGACCAGTAACTTAAAACCATTAACAAAACACTTGCCCGATGTTCTAATATGAATCAATTTGTTCTGTTATAGCAGCCCAGACAGGAGATTCTAGTTTTAGGCATGAAATGCTGGGTAATGAGGCACTCAGGGTGAAAGACTTCAACATGAGTTGGGCTTGCTGGGCTGTGCAGTCTAAAATTACGGGTCTTTGGAAAAACAACCATTCTACAGTCAGTAAGGTACTGCTAGAATATACTGTGTGGGATAAATAAGTGACATGTGAAGCTTGTTCCGTTGTTTTAGTTTTTTCCCTAGGGAAAGGCCTTCCCCCCAACCCAATTTCTGATAGTGCTTACACTGTCATGCAGTTGTGACCTCAGCTGCTGCATTAGACATGGAACTTTATTATTACCTCATAAATACACATCTTGCTTTCATCACTGGAATAGAAGAGCCTGTCAGGTTTCCTTCCCATGTATTCTTTCCAAGAGTAAAATGTAAGTTTATTTTACAGGACACAAATTCATTAATTGAATAAATATGCATGTGTAGAAATAAGTGTAAAGGCTTACATTAACAGCTTAAATAGTTTATTAGCCATTTTCTAACACTGCACACTAAATTTCATCCACCTGAAACTGGTGTTATGTAACTTCTGACATACATTCACACTCCAGCTGACACTTCAGCTATTTTCTTATGCGGATGAATGAAGATAGTCTTCCACTGGTATAACTAAACAAATTAAAATAGTAATTTGAATTAAATCAGAAACGTATTTAGAGTAAAATCACAGAAATTCTGGCTTATGTTTTGACCATATACTGATTTTTTGCCTTTGGTTTTGGATGCCAAATTTTGTACCTTGAAAGCTTACTTTCTGAAAAAGGCTGAGAAATTGAAGATGTGACTGACTTCAAACGGACTCCTAACTACTGCCCTCAGCTCTTGAGAACCAAGCCTTTCGTACTCACATCAGATATCAAAGAATATTGTTCAGATCTTAAGTCATACCTGCGGTTCTCATGCAAACACCCTCCAATTTTGCACCATTTTAGAACTGGTATTCCACAACTGGACACAGACCCCCAAGACATAAAAACTATGAAGTCTTATACATGGAGGTACTAACAGTTCCATGTTCAGCAGTGGTTTACATAAATCCACTTTACCATGTAGCGCAATGGACATAATCGGTTACCGCATCTCATTAACTTTCAAAAAGTTAACGAATATATAGGGGAACAAAACCCAGTTGTCATGCTGTCTTTCTCATTCTCTTGTCTCTGAACTGATCTGCACCATGATTGCAAGGAAAACATGCAGTTCTCAACACACTTCTCAGGCAGTTAATGAAATTATTCAGCTGTTTCAAAAACGTCTAAGGTAGGTGAACATGCCATAAATTGCGGCTCCTTAGTTGCTGGCACCTTAAGCAGGTTTTCTAAAATAAATATTTAGAAAGCTTACCTGTTCACCTTAAAAGAAAACATTACCCTAAATCTCCTCAGATTTTACTACTGTTGCCCACATAGATTCTTGAAAATAAACTTCAGTGTATGACACAGTGTTTCAAGTGAGTGTTAAACAACAGTTTTCAAATAATTTACGCTCTTAGACTGCTCAAAAGTAACTTGCAACTACACAAATATGGCAGTGGTTTTCAACCTGGCAACATCAGCCAGTGACTGGGCAGGGCCACATCATGCATGACTAGACATGCATCCTTTGGCTGTGCAATCGAAGGCACATACACATCCTATGAGGAAGATCTTGGCGTTTTGGTCAGGTATGGAACTGTTATCGAGTTACGTGGTGGAGGAAGGGCTGGGGGATTTTCAGCAAAGATTGGCAGGGAGCAGGCTGCCAGAACAATTCAAAACCAAAATCTGTTCATGGCTTAGATGTGATGTGTTTCTTCTCCGAGAAGAAGAAACAGCAGTATTTAGGCTAGATTTAAATAGGAGATTTTAAAATAGGGCTCATAGGCTTTTTATTATTACCTTGACTTCAGTTATAATAAATTTTCAGATAAATACTACAGTTTTATTTATTTACTTTCTAATGATTTGTCTATCTAATACCTGAAAACTTAAGAGGGTGCATTCTCACAATCAATAATTTGCATGGTAAAGGAGGGAACATTTACGTTCAACCCAAGTTTTGCATTGTTTTACCTTTGGTAGTTCTGAAGATGCTCACACTGTGCCACATCAATTTTGATTTGACTCCAACTCATTCATAGTAGTTATCTCTATATTTTAATTGAATCCAAGCACTTTAAATAATGACAATGCAGCATGAAGTTGGAGACATGTTCGACTGGTAGGAAGTAACATTACAGTACAGATACATTATAGTCATGGGCATGACAGCTAAAAAAAAAAAAAAGAAAAAAGGTATACTCTTGATACTATCCAGTAGAGTTGAGCCAAACCTAAATGAAAGCACACTTATAGATCTCACATTTATTAGCAAGGACTCAGGGCCTGCAAGTATTCCAGAACTTCAATATCTATCTATTAATAAACCAGTGGCAGAGTGGGACTGCTATCTGCTGACAAGACAGCCTTGATAATACAACAGCAAAGCTATGATTATATAAGCACTCATTTGAGTTTCCATTGCAGATCTGTTGATACTCTATTTTGAAACCGAGCATATTAAAATTTGACCATTTTGTGTCTTTACAGCCATTTAAAAGTCCTTGAAAACTCCAAAACCTGAAGTGAGAGCACAGGAAATCCTCAGTAAGGATATATGTAACGCTATGACTGCAAAGTTGACTATTTGTGCTGGAACTACATCATGAGTAAGAGGTCAACATCCACAGTTGAGAAAAGCAAGGTCTAAGTACAGTTTCTAATTCACCTCTCTTATTGTAAAGTAGATCTTATTTCTTTCTCTATGCAGTGATGTTTAGACTGTGCTCAGCACTATGGTTTCCTCATTGCCTCTAAGAATTTCTAGTAGGACAGGTACACAGAGCGTAACCCCAAATGCTACACCAGCTGTCATCAGATTTTCTCATGAAGAGAACAATTTCAACAGAGCTCCCTTGTTTAAATCACGTGAGTTTTGTCATCTCCAACAGAGATACTACTTTCAGGATAATGCAACAATCACATTAAATAGAGCACAAATTACTCCTTAGGTATAATCTCTACATACATTTTAGTGCATATAGTTCTGTCTTCGCAGGTGTTATGCAAGTACGCAGAACACAGACAAGCTCTGAACGCTGAGCCTTAGAATGATGAATTCTAGTTACACGAATCACACACTACGCAGCTCCACATTTGCTACATGCAAAAGGGCAATATAATCCTTGCTAACAGCCTTCCCAAGGGTGTTGTGAAGATTAAAGATTTGTGCTACTCACTTCTCTGAGCCATCACAGAGCACCTTTTTTATGATGGATACATTCCTATCAACTTTGATTTTAAAAATTGGGTGAGAAAAGCCATTTCTCCCAAACCACGACCATTAGTAGGTGTTGCAAAGATGTCCACATATTATCAAATGCAAAAATACTTGCAGTTCCCAAATGTCATAAAATTTTCTCACTTCAGTTAAATGCATAAAGCGAAGAGGAACAATTAGACTTACAGTGTCAAAAATCATCATGCTTGCCATATTCATAGAAAGGGGAAAATATAGTCTTTTGGAAAATATTGTCTTGTGAGAATTTCCAGTGTCTGCTATGGTAAAAGTCAAAGTTACCACAACACTATCTGAATACAGCAGAAAGTGCCCTGTTGTTCTACGGAAATATTGTAGATTTTATGTTCTGTGAACTTTCCCATGCCACATGAGCCTAATAACAATAATTATGAACAAGCCCGTATCTATCAAACCTGTTAAAATGT
The DNA here is from genome assembly GCA_013399365.1 of Pampusana beccarii. NCBI lineage: Eukaryota > Metazoa > Chordata > Aves > Columbiformes > Columbidae > Pampusana > Pampusana beccarii. The sequence continues at coordinate 991,153 of VWYH01004898.1, read as the reverse complement.
GAAACACTGGTTGTCATATCTATAAAAGCTACTACACGAAATTAAAATCACTTCCACGTGAACTTTTTAAGAAGAAGAAGGTATTACTGGAATATGTTAAGCTATGAATAAAACCACAAAGACTGTTTCAGCAGTCTGTTAGGTCCAGGCTCTACAAGCTGGCCTCATCAAATTCTGTATGGACCTGCGTGAAGCAACTTCATTCCTGTAGAGATCTTCGCAAGGGAGGAAGAAAAAAAACCCAGCAACAGCAATATTTTTGTCTGATTCTGAGAGTTAAACAACATTGTGTTACTCACAAACTACTGAGCCCTTTAGTAAAGCATATAAACTACCCTAGATCACACCTATCCTACTTTCACAGGAAATCCAGACAGACGAAAAGTACATATGAAATTCTGTACTTTATCCATCCCATTTCAGCCTCAAAGAATTTAAGCCAATAATTTTACTATGAAACTTTCCACAGAAAAAGTAGAAATACTTACTTTCAACTATGTTATATGATAACTAAATGTCACTTCCTGGGTAACATAGACAAGTCACAAATGAAATGCTACAGACCCATGAGTGCAACATCACTAGCCTGTGTTAAGAAAAAATAATAATAACAGATATGTACATCCTTACAGCTGACAGAGCTGGAAATTCAGCACACAATTAACACTGCTATGATGATTATATACACAATGGTTCAGTTAGGTGGCAGAAGGAGAACAGGGCATACAGAAATAGAGATCTGAAAGAAACATCAGAATTAACAGTTCCCTCTTGTGACAACATTTGACAACTGTGCTTGCCACACTAAAGTGGGTGGCAAAATCGGTGGCGAAACTTCAATTTTTAAGTCCTGAATAAGTCTATACCGCTCCACAGTGGAGCGCTTAGTTCCAGGTTTGGTGTAAGCGAGCTGGCACCGCCGCTCCCGGCCACACCGCCTTTGTTCTCCGGTGCCAACCGCTGCAGCATCTAGAGGAGAAGGGAACCCCCGGGTAGGTACGGGGGGTGTCCCGGCAGTCCCAGGCACCCGGGAAGCCTCCAGGGCCCCCTCCGCCAGCGGCGGACGGCGCCGGGGAGAGCAACCCCGGGGGCCGTCGGGGGCAGCGCGGCGGCAGGCGCCACGGCGGGGGCCAGGCTGGCCCCTCCGGCCCGCCAGCAGGCCGCGCCCGGGGGTGTGCGGGGGGAGGCCGCCCGGCGGCGGGGCCCTCACTCACCTCTTCCACCTCGATCTCTTTGTAGTCGATTTCTTCGAAGTTGAGGACCGGGGGGGTTTCAATCATTTCAGCGGAGGCGGCAGCGGACATCCCTCCTCTTTCACCTGGGGGAGTAGAGACCAGGGCAGGCCGGGAGCGGAGGGCTCGGCGCCGGGCAGCCGAGGGCCTGGGCCGGGGCTANGGCCCCGCCGGCGGCAGCGCCGCCGCTCCGCATCCCGCGCCTTCCCGCACCCCCGCGGAGCGCCGCGCTGACTGCCCTAGGCCGCGGCCTCTGCGGAGCCTGGGAACCTCCTCGGCCGCGCGTCCCCCGTGGAGGGAAGGGGGCACCCCCGGGGCCTAAGCTGGCCGCCTCCGGCAGCACCAGCGGGGCAGGGGGCCGCGGCGAGGGTGGGGGAGCCGCTCAGAGCCGCGCCGCGGCCGCCACCGCTGACATCAGAGCCGCTTCCTGCTGCCCCGGCCGGGCAGGCGGAGGAGGGAGCGCCGACGGAGGGGGCGGGAAGGGGAAACGCGCCGGCAGCGGCTCCACCTNCCCGCCCGCCGCCCGCCTCCGCCAGGGGGAGCCGCCGCGGCCTCGGCCCGGCTTCGTTCCCCCGCTGCCTCGGGCGGCAGGAGCGGGCGGGGGGGTAGTGGCCGCTGGGGAAGCGCGGCAGTGGCGGGCAGGACGTCGCTGTCTTGGCGGCAAGTCTCTGCCGGAGCCGGAGGGGCAGCCCCGGGCCGCAGGCAGCTGCCCAGTCCCGCGTACCCCCGGGCCTCGGCCGCTTCCCGGGACCGCACGGTGTCTCTGCTCTGCAGGAGGCCGGCGGGACAGAGGGCCCCGGCCAGGGCTGCGGCAGCCGCCCGCCGTGCGTTACCGCCGGGCGAGTGCGGGACAGCGCGCCGCGAGTGCTGAATGTTCCGTTTCCTTATATATGTGTATGTTTGTATGTATTTCCTGAGGGGAAGAGGTATCCGTGTGGGGACCATGCCTCTGGGGATGCGTTCGCTCTGAGAGCAGAAGTGCAGCGTTGCGTGGCTTGTGCTCTTCAGCAGCTTCTTCTCAGGGGGAAGCATGTGTGTAGGAGGGTAGCTGGGGAGCGGAGAGTAATTAAGCGAGCGATGTAAACACATAGCAATAAAGGGATAGGACTCTGGAATGAACATAGACCTTAACTGCTCCCTCTCCAGTCCCCAGCTCATGGGAATCTCATCCCACTCTTCCAGCAGCTAGTGGCTGTTTCCACTTGTGGCTGGAACAACTCGTCAGTGTTTTGGTGGTAAGTCTCCCTGGCTGAGTCTTCAGGGTGACGCGCGGTGTGAAATCCATGCTGGGATGAGTGGGTGTAGCTGCTGTGTTTCGCTGAGACAGCTGTGCTTCATTTCGATACGTTTAGCTTCGGTGCTATATATAAAAAGTTATGTTATTGTACAATACTATTAATAGTATGTAATTTTAGTAGATCTAGTAAGCTTTCCTCGATCTTCTTCTGCTAAAATGTTAATGAATTGCTGTGCTTCACAGCGAGTTTTCTTAAATAAGAGAGCTGGTTTACAGAGCTAGGCTGCAAAAGCTGCTTAATTAGGAAAGTGAAGATCAAGGATGAAGATGGGCAGTGACCTACTGTCACGATGGCTCAGCTGTTGTTAGAAAAACTAAAGTGAGAGCACCTATGCAACAGCTACTGCACCATATGACAGACTGTCATTTGGGTTGTTTACTCCCCTCTTGCCTTTGTCTAGACAGTCAGATTTAGTAATTTGTCCAGGGTTTCCGGATTTGTAGCAATCCAGAAATCCCAGACAAGCAGTCATGGTGCCTGTACTGGTTGACTGTGTTGCATGTGAGATGAAACAAGCCTCCAGTACAGGTTGGGTCAGTGTGATTACATCATTCAAGCGATTTCTGTGTGTGTGGGGAGCAGACTCATATCCTGAATGTGTTGAGTTCCTGTTGCTTTTTGATTTTCTGATATGATTTGGTCTGGAAAGATCTAAGGAGGCTTCTGTTAGACATGAGAAGCTTCCAGGTACTGCAAAATCTGGCTAATATCGGCTTCGTCCAGCAATGGGATTTTTCAGGGCCCTAAGTTTCTCAGGGGTTATGTATGTGTTTTGATGTTCATATTGACCTTGGTGGTCTCCAGATACATAGTCACTGGATGATTTGTTCTAGCACCCACTTGTACTTAGAGGTGTATTTGAGGTTTGTTTTCATCAAAGCCACTGTTAGTACACATCTTGATCATACTGTGACATGGAGTCAGAAAGTTTGTACCTGGACCTGACGACTCCTTAAAGGAAAGTGTATCACACTAGTATAAGCAGCTGCCACTGTCTCAACTGCTGAGTGTGCCATATGTTGGTTTTTGGAAGATGAAGTATATGTATTTCTGAGTTATTGAGAAACTGCAGATCATATCAAAACCAGACTCCTCAGGTAAATTCATAATGCTAGATTAATTACTTCAGTTCTCTAAACTCTTTTAAGACTGGGATTCAAGGCAGCCAACACATAAGGTCAACTGAAGTCGAGGAGCAGGAGTGAGTGAACAAAAAAGATATTTGAAAATCTGTCACTGCTGGTCCTGATACCTAGTTGCAATCTCAAGTGTGGTGTCAGGCAGAATTTTGAACTTCAGACTTTTAAATTTTTTTTGACACGCATGTTATACATTGGCGAAGGTAAACTACATCAGTGCTTTTTGGAAAGATGGCCAGGTCGGTGGTGGTACTTTAGGTGGCAGTTGGTGATCTCTAGTAGAAGTAACTGAATATTTGGCTTTTTGTTGTGTTTCACAGACCTCTCTTGAGGATATATACCAGGCAAGTGATAGTTGCAGGGTTTTGTTTATTTTAGTGGTGAGATTTTTCTGTTACCTTTATTTTTTTGTTGATGAGAATTAGGAGTGCAGAAGAGAGCATTCCAATTATGGTTGCTTGTAAGGTTCATTTCCTTTCAGAAATTGATGTAGAAATATGTATTTCAAAAATAATGAGCTCTGTCTGTATGAAGGCAGAGTCATCGTCATTATTGAAATGTCACTGTTGTGAAGATCAAGTGGAGTTTTAAGGACGTGGTAATTTTGATGTTACTTCTTTTTGTTTTCTGACTGACATAGTCTTAATTAGCTGTGTTGGGGACTGGGTATAACACCCCCAAAATAGAATACTTGTATATTTATTCAACAAACGTATTTGAAGGGTGAAGGAAAAGAAAAGCTGCATCCACCACAGGTTGTATTTATCTTGGAGAAAAGCTGCTCTTGTGTTTAGAAGAAAAACCTAGAACCTGGGGAGTCCATGCTTTGGATCTCAATCACCTGTCTCTAGCATGGGGAAGAGGTTACGCTGCTGTAAACACTCTACACGTGACCATGTAGAGGTTGTTGGAAGTCTCAGGATACCATGGTCAGAGCGCACACAAAAGCTCAAGCCTGAGATAACTGCTGTGGAGCTGTTTGTAGCTCCTGTCATAGAGCAGGTTCAGACTGACTTTATGTTTTTCTTGTTGAATATTGTTTTGTAAAAATGAAGTTATGTCATTTCAGTTCATAGGAACCCTGTGTGGTTAAAGACCTTGACACCAGCTGTAGAACTGATTGTGAGTCGTCAGCCTCATCTCACCTGTGTGTCAGAAAGTGTCTGGATGCACAGTATTCATAGGAAACCTGAAGGAATTCAAAGGAGAGGAATTGGCCTGGATGACTGTGTGGCAAGAGCTAGTGAATGAACTGTTTTGTGCTTTGCCTTGCAAGTGTGAGGCTGGAGCAGGTCCCTGTTGATCACTAGTGTGGAACACACCATGGAACACATTCAGATCCCAGCCGGGAGGGACCCCAGAGAAGCCCACACCTTGTTCCAGCGCAGGTACAAGGAAAAGATCTCCTGATAACAAATCACCATGATTATACTGAAAGATTTCTGTTGCTCGGCATGGCAGAGTTGTTGCCTAATCCACTCTTCTCATGTAGCTGCTTTGGCTCTAGTGTTAAGGTTTCCCAAGAGCAGGTTGCAACATTTTGTGCGTCAGATTTCACTATGAATCTCAATGATTTCACCAATTCTGTCTTGCATTAGTGGTTTGCAGACTCTTGCAAAGCAGCACAAGGGTGTCTTCTGTCAAATACACCGAGATAGCAGCCCCAATGCGCTTCATGTTTTGTTATTACTTTTTCCCTTTCTGGGAAGTCTTCCCCACATCATGTAAAGTCTTCTAAAAAGCTATGAATTCCTTCAATTGTGGTGTCCCTTATCATTTGTAGTAAAATGCATATATTAAAAAGAAAAAAGCCTTGCAAAATAAATGCGTGAGCTGCTTTTCTAAATACCAAACACAACTGTATGCAAGGAACTGTATTAACTTTGGTAAAAGGAAAAAGAAGTTCTGTTGTGTGAATATTACACGAATTCACATGGTCACTGTTGTTTCTGAACCTTATTTTTCCTCCATATTCTGAGGCACATTAGATCTCTCAAAGTTTTCCAGCAGCCTAAACCACCAAGAGAGCTTGGAAAGAGGTGTAATGCAGCCACTGTCCAGTAAGGGCAAAGTAAAGGTGAGAGATGATCTAGATGCAGTCATGAAACCTCACTGATGCATTTCCCCTGTTGCAGCTATCAGCAGCTGGGGTTGGCTGACTAAGTGGCTGATGGGAAAAAAGATACTAAAAAATTTAGCACACAGAGAAGAAGGAGAGACAGGTGGCAATGGAATTGCTAATCTGTGACTGAGGGGTCCGAACAACATGGTACATAAAATTTCTGATAGAAGATGTGTTACAGAAAGGCAGAAATGTTGCCAGGTAACTATAAAAGTGGCAAAGGTATTTTAGAAAGGTGCAAAAACAGATCCAGGCATCTAAGTATGTGTTGGTCTGTTCTCAGTAGGCTTTAAAATATAACGTGAAAGAGAGAATAAAAAAGATCATAGAGGTAAATGGAATGAAATGTCACATCTTTTTAATCAAAGGTAGATTATCTCAGATTAACAAAAGATCATTTTTTATAAATTCTGTGATATTTTTAGGCAAAGGGAATGGATAGAACTATCTTGATTGTATTTGATATATTGCCTTGTGGGAAATTAGTAATTAAGCTGGACATGATAAGAATCATTAAAAGAACTGAAAAGTGTGTAAGGAGGATAGGGGAGTAGTCAGAAGACAATGAGGACTGTCAAAAAGGAAGCATTGGAATGAAGTTACTAATAGATTTTTTTTAATAAGATTCAATTTTGAGAGCAACCTTGTTAATCTTAATAATTTCTTTAATGGTGTTGGTAGGAGAGTTAGGAGACTGACAGGCATTCTGGTGACACAAGTTTAGACAGCATAGTTAATGGAGAGAAGGATAAGAATATCAAACAGGAAGAATTAGATGACTCCAAGGACAGGAGAAATGAAGTGACTAGTAGTTAAAATATTTGAGTGCAAGTTCATGAATTAATCTGAGAACTCATAATATCTTGTCCTATAGTAGACTTACTGGGAAGAGATGAAGAAGAATTCACCTTGCATGTTTTACCTGGTTTTAGGAGGACTATGCATCTTGTAGATAATGTGCCTAGAAAAAGGTACAAGCTTATATATCCTGTGTGATATATTCAATAAAGCTATGCAAGGTTATACAGACCTCATCTGAACAACTCTACAGTGTCGGCTATTTGCTTTCCAAGAAAAAAATGAGTTGAGACCTAACTAGTTGCAGAGAAAAGCTACAAAGATGGTCAAGATAAGAAGGGGCTTACAACAGAAGGGAAAATAAAACAACTTGGCATGTTTAATCCTGCAAAACAGAGGGGATATATGTTGCCTCATTTTAAAGAGATTGGAAAGATAAAGATATTGGTGAAGTAAACAGTACTGATGGAAAAGTTATGTTCATGCCAAAGTAAACTTCTTTTGGCAGAAGAATCTTGTTATGGATGCAGATCAGAAATGTGAAAAAGGTTTCTTGCCACCAGGGCAAAAGTCACTTCACTGCATGGTGCCTGATGAGTGAAATCATTTATGTGTCATAACTATGTGTGGGAGCAGAGTGCTGTATTCATTGCCTAAGAAGGTCTCTTCCAATCATGTGGCCAAACAAGTGCTATTATAAGTGTAAAAAATATAATGAATACTTATCATGGTCTTTCTTTAGCTGAGTATACATGGAAATGAACTGGTACAATCTTAAGATGAAGTAGAAATTATAGAAGTTTGTAAGGCCTTGTTCCAAAGTATGGGGTGAAGTTTGGAGGGAGGGGGAACTTTTATTTATTTATTGGAGAAGGAATATCAGTCTCTTTTTTGTCTTTTAGAGCTTCATACTCATGAATCAGAGCAAGTGGAAGGAATTCTTGCACGTATGGTTTTTAAGCAATATTAGAAAAGGGAGATGATGGCCTTGTGTGTTTTGCGCAAGACGCACAAGTGGGTGGAGTACCACAAAGCACTGGAGCACTGCGCCAGAGGTAGGGGGGAGGCTGCTCATGACTTTCATCACATAATCAGGATAAAGACTAATGTAGCCTGAGTGCATGCACACTGGGGCTTCTGTGGGTAAGGAATTTGTCTTCAAAATCTTTCCGTTCTAGAAGATCTATTCTTCTCTTTAAATGAGGAACAGGAATAGATGCTCTGTGTACTTACTTTCTGGTTTCATACCAACTAGAACTGACAGGAACAAGGAACATGTAGAGCTGTAAGTGAAACGGAGGACCTGCCATGTGGGGAAGTCTGAAGCAGTTAGGTGTTTTCTCCCTGGAGAAGTGAGTGCTCAGGATAGGACCTCATCACAGTATTCCAGTATTTAAAGGGTAGCTACAAAGAGGATGGAGTCCCTCTCTTCAAAAAGAGCCACATGTAGAAGACAAGGGGGCAAAGGGTACAAGTTGTACCAGGAGAGAGGTTTCGTATTGATACAAGAAAGAGTTTTTTTACAGGGAAAACAATAATTCACTGAACAACCTCTCCAGGAGGATGGTAGAGTCCCCATCACTGGAGGTTTTCAAGACCTGACTGGACAGAGTGCTAGATAATCTCATTTAGCCTCCCTTCCCCACACAAGGTTGGACCAGATGACCTTTGGAGGTCCCTTGCAAAATGGGCCGGTCTATATTTCTAGGAAATATGCTAGCAGGCTAGAAACATCTGGGCAGAAGACAGCCCGATTCCCGTGCAGTTCGCAAGAGCCGATGGCCTCAGTGCCACACACAGGCCTGCAGCTCCGGCCTGGTTCTGTGTGCAGGGGTTCCTTGTGTGTGGCTCTGCTTTCTAGGCGCTTGTGGATGTGTATTTGGCAAACAGCCTGTGTATGCACATGGAGGACCCAAAGATGCCACCAAATAGTCATATTTTTACTTGCAATTTGATTCACATGTTATATAACTAGTATGCTGGAAGTCAGTGTTTTGTAATGTACAATAAAAATCACGAAGATGTGGCTCTTTTTAAAGAGATACTTTTTAATGTGCTTTACCATATGTCACTAGGATGGTACGTGTTTCTAGAAGGTATCTTGAAAAATAATCAGTCAAAACCATCTGTAATCAAGATAACATGTTCTCACCAGTGGAAGAATAAAGGAAATATAATCACAGAAGAAGGAACTAAGTGATTTATATCATTGTATCACTTGTTTGGTAATGAAATATGGATGTTGTCTTCTGTTTTACTGGGAGCACAAGCCACATAATGCTCCCAATTAAATGAGAACAAAAGTCAAATAAAACTGAACGTGGCAAATTACCAGAAATTTTCCTGTCCTTTCTAGAAACTTCCAGGTAGGTGGTACTTAACCACTGTCAGTAACTGAGTGGTTCCTCAGGCGATTACTGTAGCCATTCCTTCAACAGCCAGATCAATGTAATACAAGTGCTGAGCCAATTAGCTTGCTAAGGCCTATTTTTTTGGCATAACCTAAACAAGTTCTAGTATCTAAGCGTATCATTCTTCAGTGAGCACAAATATATCTATCTCTCGGTATCAGACCAGTAGGTTAGATGTTAATAACACTTGAGAGAATTTCTTCTCAGTGAAGGTCAAGCTGCTGAATGTAAAATCATTATTCTTTTTTATGCCTAGTACTTCACAAATGTACTCCCTAAAACAAGGCTCAGTTTCTTTAAAATTTGAGGTAATTTTAACCTACAGATGCTACCTTCTAGTGGAGAATCCAGCTCCAAAGACTCTGAATGTTTTACATGGGAGGTGCTCAGAGTCATTCCCCTTGATGCTTTTCCACCCCATGAGATCCACCATTTACTGGAGCAAGGGAAGTAGCCTAAAGAACGCATTGTTATAATATTAGATAAGAAGGACTCGTAACAGTGATACTTGCTTCTCTTCTGTCTCCTGTTGTTCAATCCAGCACAGAATTTGGTTTGATTTTCTTGCAAAAGCCTGAAACCAGAACATTAAAGTGGAGCAATTAGAAATCAGAAAATAACACAGCATGCAAATGTTTCAGATCAGTGGCTAATTTGTCAAGTTTTGAAGCTTGTACTGTGTTGTGTATCAGAGGAGTAGAGGTGCAGCTGCAAAGCCCCTTCACCACTGCTGTGGCTGCATGGTGCTCTGCAGCCAGTCTGCTCTTGCACATAGGGAGAGTCTGCACTGAAGTGCAAAGAGATAACCACTGCCCACATCACTTCCTTCTGGGGTCTGGTAGTTTGGATTCTCAGAGGCATTTCATTGTTTAATTCATTTACCTTGATGAGACCTGGAGGCCTGTGCCCTCTTAGGAATATGAATCTGTGTCAGTTGGCCTCTACGTATTAAGAAGAAGGTATGCAAACTTTTGCGAAAAAAAAAAATGATTGCGTAGATCTCATGACTCAGGGGGAAAACCCCAAGCCTATCTGGTGTCTAGGTTCACAGCCATCCTGAAACAGTAACTTCAAGACTTGCATATTTTTTTCTCTGAGATTCACTTGACTTCCCAGATTCTGGGGCATATACAGCTAGTGGCACAGCAGGCACTCCAAAGTAAGTGTGCCTGATGATGGCAGCACCCATAGCTCTGCATTTGCTAGAACAACATCTACTCCTGTACTGTATGACAGATCTGCCCTGGTGGAGACTGGGAATGTGGACATTGAATTTGGAGGACTTGGGGGAGGCCATGGCTTTGAGGTATTGGTTTGGGGAGGTGGAGAGCACAGGGTGAGGGAGGCACCCAGGAGGCTTTCTGCCAGCTGAAATGCATATTTGGACAAGAGAGGTGCTGAGGGACAGAGCTGCAGTCCTGTGTTGGGAAGGGAGCACAGAGGGAAGGTGCATCCACAGAGCACGGGATCCTAAAAGAGCAGGCGAGTGCAGAGCCATTGCTCCTGTGTGTGAACACTCCTTGGCAATCGGGCTGCAGTTGCTGCTGCTGATGCCATTGCTAATCATGGGACCTGAGCTGACCAGTATCCTTCCTCTGAAGCTTGTGGCATAATGTGTACATTATAGTTCAGATCACATTATCCAAATTGCACACTGTGCAACTTGGAATGCATTCTCACAGGATGCAAAAATAGGGAGAAAGTCTATAATCTGTTATACATCAGGTTTCGGATTAATCTCAGCAGAATGTGATAACCCGAAACTTGAACATCTGGTTTTCAAGGGCCTTCTTTGGTCAATAAGAAGAGACAGGCATCTTCAGAAGGTATTTCTTATCATCTGTTGTAGACATGTATGTTAGGACATGTATGTTTGGAGATGTCTCTTTCTCTGCTGACTGTAGATGGAGCCTATGTGACAAACTTTGGTTAGACACCTAGGGCTTGTTTCAGCTTTCCACTCCTAGCCATCTAGTGACTTTGGAGGCCCCCAAAGACTTCTGAGACCTCCTCTTTGGGGCTGGCAAATATGACATAGGCCGCCAGCTGAAGGCCTGGGATGTATATCTTGAGGAATCTGAGATGACACTAGATAGGTTTGTGTGCCCAACTGGACTGATTGCCTCATTTTTTGTTACTTAAAGTGGGGTGAGAGGAATCCCACCATCAGGATCTGACCTTTGCCCAGCTAAAGCCACTGTCAGTCTCAGTAGAATATAGCTGCAGGTGGATCAACCCCCAAACTCTAGATGTCTAAATTCACAGCCTAGCTTTGTGTGAAGAGTAGACCTGAATATAGTTTTATTCTGGTTCTTATGGGTTTGATCCTGCACTGTTTCCATTAATGGGAGGTTTTCCACAGTGTGAAGGCAATCAGGTTTCAACTTTGTTTTTATATTGGAAAAAAAATACTTAAAAAACCCCACCATGAGATCCCTCAAAAGAATACTCACACTCTCCCCAAGACAACATTACATTAAAGATGGTTATACAAGCTTTGGCACAGTTTATCCCAATTTGACCTGATTGTTGGTCTCCAGCAAAGAATACCCCAAAATGAAATGTCAGGAAGAGCTGATGTTAAAGAGTGCTGCCCATTGGTAAAATGCAGAGGGAAGCTTGCCTTTTGGTTTGGCCAACAAACGGAAAGGGAAAGGAAAGGGAAAGGAAAGGGAAGGAAAGGAAAGGAAAGGAAAGGAAAGGAAAGGAAAGGAAAGGAAAGGAAAGGAAAGGAAAGGAAAGGAAAGGAAAGGAAAGGAAAGGAAAGGAAAGGAAGAACTAGTTTCTCTGCTTTATTAGGGGCATTAAATTCAGTGATGCCTCTAAGAAGTTATATTTCAAAGAGTGAAAATTACATTTAATAGAGTTCTTAAAATATGACGACTGGGCGACTGTTTCTTCTGACAGCTAGCAATTACTTAATCATACAAATTTCTTTCATGATGCGAAAGAAATGGAGAAAAGCAGGTGATAGTTCCCTTTGGGCATCTGGGGATTTGATAACCTTATTTCTTCAAATGTACTCAGGAATATTACTGTCTCTAATCTCTACATCAGTTACAGAAGAGCAATAAAAAAAGTAATTTCAAAGATCCTGGCATTAGTTTGTTTATGTCATAGCCTTTAACTTTATGAAGCGTTTTGTGGGGGTGGAATTTGACATGCCTGCTGCAATTGTTCTCTCCATTCAGCTAGAGAAATAAATTTGCAGCAAATGGGAGTCAAGAAAGGAATGCAAGCCAATGTAAAAAGAGACATTTTTCTTCCAGGAAGTTTTTACATTAGGCTTCTGAAAGATTTTGACTGGAACATGGATTCTTCAAAAAAAGTAATTTGACACTGGGAGAAATCGTGCATCGCATACATTGCTGGTGCCTGAGTCTGTTTCATTTGTCTTAGAATTTTATGTGTATATAATGGTATTTCCTGAAACTGTGCAGTGGAAGTCAATACTTAGACTATTGTTATTTCCCCACAAGGTGGTACTGTGGTACTGACTATAGAACTCTTGTTTTGGCTATAGCTGATTTATTTCTGTAACCCTTTTGCAGATGTTTTAAAGACAGATTTTCGTTAGTTTCAGTGTTAGAATCAAATTTCTTAGCAGAATGGTCTTAAGACTTTTATGGTATGCTTTCTTTTCCTAACTTTTTGTCTCATTAAAAATGGATTTCATTGCAAGTTATGATTGTCAGAACATCTCCATTGTCGCTGTTTGGACTTTTTCTCCTTTTATTGCATTTTTTAAATCAGCCTATTTCAGACTCCCTTGTTTTTCAAACTAAAACAATAGCTCTTGTAAGTTTATTCAGAATTTTTTTTTTCCTTTAATTACGTGAATATAAAGAGGCACCTACAATTAATTACAGAAATGAAAATAGATTAAAAACATAAAAAACTTAGGAGAATGCAGTTTCCCCCTTAAACTAGACCTAACCACTATCAAGCACAGAAACAAAACATAATTGCTCAAATCAACCTCTGTGGCAGTACATGGGGTTAGTCCAGTTGCTTGTGGAGGTCTGTAAGATCTATTGTGAGCAGCTCCATGTGTTTGTGCGCCCTCTATCGCATTTGAGCACTCGCATAACTTCCATGGTTTTGTCTATACTGCTACACTACTGTAGTTTAGAGCTTGTGTTAGAAAGTGGACTAAGGCGAGGGTAGAGGCCTGGGCACTAGTCAAGTGGTTTGCATGCTGTTAAAAGGTGAGGGTAGTCCTTGGCAGGGCTTTGGCCCAGGACACCAAGTACTCCCCTAGACAGAGATTATCTGGGTCTAACTGTAGCCTGTGCTTTATGGGGAAGAGAGTTAAGCTATATTGATATGTCCTGTGCAGTGATTATTTGTCTCAAGACCAGAGGGCAGGCCCCGGTCCACTTTATTCACCGGTATCAGTGTAGCCCCTAGAACCCACTGAGTCATGCTTGTGCTCAAAGCTGAGCATGTACTCATGTAGGTTTGGGGCTGCTCTGTTCCTGAAATGTGAACTCCTATTTTTATGATCTAGCTTTTACGTCTGTTATCTTTCTGTGTGTGGTCTGTTTCTATTCACCTCACGTACGTGGATGTACCATAGATACCTTGAAAAAGCAGTTACTCCATGAATGCTGGTTGTATGAGATATGAAGCATCAGGCACAATCTATAGTTAAAAGCAGGGGGATGGGACATAAAAATGGACACCAGTTTTATAAAATGAAGTTTTTAATGCATTTGGAGGCTTGCATTTAACTGTTATTTTTAAAAAACTGGTGTTAGAAAACAGTGATGTATGCCTTATTTACTGATATTTAATAGCTTTTTAAAAAATAAGTCATTTAGTTTTCTATAGGGTTTCTGTATATTCTTCATGAGTGGAAGAAATGCATTTCAGAGCTGAGCGTGGCTATTATCTTTCAAACCTTCCTTTCAAATAGTACCCCACTCCGGGTTCTTGGCAGGCCAGGGACTACAATGTGCTTCAGGCAAGTGACAGAGACCTCCCGCAGGGCCCGAGTTAAGGGGGTGCATCCATGTGGCACCATAAAATACTTTATGAAGTTGGGATGAATGTCTTGTGTCCACAAGCAGCCTAGCACGCCTTGTTTGCCAAGGTCCGCAGCCTGCCCTTCATGGCCTCTAGGTCAGAGGACAGAGCTGGTCCTGCTGGGTTGAAAATGGGACAGAAGATACTCTTTTTAGGAATGTGTGACTTCCCAACACTGAGGCAAGGAAGTGGGAGGCGTGGGAACAGCAGATGGGGGTTAAAAGAGGAGCTGAAGGGCCACTGGTCCCCTGGCAAGTAATGCTTGCAAAGCCGATCAGTAGGGTCTGTTGTCAATATTGTGGTTGTATTATTATGCCGGAGGTAACATGAGAACAGGAGAGGAAGAGCTACATGAGATACTTCTACTCAGGCGCTATGTACACTCTACAAATGGGAACCCTTTCTTTAGGTATCAGATCCCAAGCAGAAAATTTCTCTGTGATTGTATCTTCTGAAGCATAAAGTCTGTTAAATGGCTCTACGCCCTGCCTGGAAAATGACTGAACAGAACCATGCATCTTCAGCTTTTGGCTCCTCTTTTGGACAACCTCCATCTATAATTGCTGATAAAGGCTTTTTTTTTTTTTTCCCTACTGGCTTCCCCCATTAAAAGAAGTCCCCTGAATCCTGGGACTTTCCTGCAAAGATGCATGCTTAAAATTACATTTTCTGTGGGTTTACATTTCCATTTTTTCTTGATTGAGATAATTAAGTATATTAATTCTACGTGAGAGAAAAATTTATGCAATACCCTGGGACGGTGTTCTGGACCTGGAGACATTGTCTCAAATGTATTTGAATGAGATCTAACAAAGAAGAATAAGCATGTGTCCTAGACAGGCTCTTGAGACTGTAGGATGGGAGAAATTCACTTAAAGGAATCACACTGGTTTGCCAGTAGTACATACATAGGATTGCTGGTAGGGATATTCAGTAACATGGGTATGGTTCTGGTTTCTAGGACTTCGAGTTCATAAAAAACAGGTGGAAACAGATTAAATGCTTCTCCGACATCATTTTTCCATGTCAGAATTTGCTGTCAGTGCCACAAGTCATCTTTGCAGGGGGAAAAATGAGCTACGTAGCTACAAGCAGGAAAGGGAGGTGTGTGTATCCCCTATAAACTGGGAATCTTGTTTCCCGTGACACTGGATCCCGATAACAGTATTTCTTTGTTATAAAAATGCACTGCAGAGATTGAATTGAAGCCATACAAGACAGTTTTAAGACTCATATTTCTGAAAGCAGAGGAATAGCACACTAAGAGTAGCAGACGCTGAAAATATTTGCCCTGTGGCTTCCAGCGTTGGTTTATGTTCCTAAATGCTCCTTCTCTGAAGCCTAAGAAAACTGTTAAGCTGAACTCACCCCTTCACAGGCCAGACTTAGCTCACATGCACTCTCAAGCATCTGCAGGCTCTGACATAAAGCAACCAGAAACCCTGGTGTTTTATGAGCCATTTTGGGCTTTAGGGAACCTATACTAAAGCACAGCTTTAGTATTACAGAAAGAAAATTGAGTGTTCCCAATTTGAGATGGCCACCAAGGGGGACAGCAGGATCAAGATGGTAAGACATCTTTTAAGAATGCACTTAAGAGGTAATAGATCCAAGAAAATGACCTTTGGAAAGTCTCTTATTCTGTAATTTCTTTGTCAGTTGTTTTCACAAGGTATGTCTACACAATGCTCCAGGGTGAAGTAGCTGACCCTCAAAGCTTGAGGGTGTGTACCCTCCTCTTTTACTGTTTTATCATTTTTGGAAGAATTCAAACACATATTCTAGTCGCCCACTGAAGAATGGATTCTGGTTTATCTAATAAATGATATAAATTGCTGGTCTGTTCTATCTGGACAAAAGAAATGAAAAAGACCTCAGATAAAAGCCTTTCTTTATTAAAAAGCCAAAGACATTTTAGATCTCATTTGGCCTTCATGCCCTGCTCATTCCTCCTTTCTTTATCTAGCGGTGCTTTGCTGATACAGTTATTATCCTTTTCAGCTACTCTAAACATGTATTATTAATTCTACAACTGGCTTTCTACCCCTAGCCCTTTTAGTAGTAAGCTCACTAGAATCCTGTAAGGCTGTGCACCCTCAGAACACCCTGCATGTTTCTCACCCAAGTGTGCATACTCTGATTCCCTCTGAGTGGCCCATTTGCACCATCCTCTTCTTGCTCTGTACCGGTGCCTTCTCCCTCCTTCTTGCTGTGCTTCAGTATCTGCATCCCTTCTTCTCCTATATCAGGAAAACCACTTTGTCATCATTTCCTGATTTTTTATTTTTTTTTTAGCCATTCATTAGGAAGCAAAACATCAGTGAAATAGGCAGTAAGATTTGGAATTGAATCCCACTGGTGAGATGCATTCAAGACCTAGGTTGGAATATTTCAGTGAGTATCCATTTTGACATTACAGCCTGCTTTTTGCATCATATAAAATGGTTGGCCTACGCTATCGTAATGATCATATTGGCTGGTTTTAAAATCCATGGGTTCTTCATTAAAAGCTCACTTAAATAACCCACCACTTCAAACAATTACTTCTCTCTCATGCTTCATTAGTAATCCCCTCACACACTCTCTGCTACAGTGTTGTTTCATCTTACGTTTGTTTGTCCTAGCTAATTTAGATATTAAGTCCTTGGTGACTGACAATGTGTCTATCTATGCAAAGCACACTTAAATAAATAAATTTAATAATAATTAATAATAAATATGCCAGGTGAAAGCTATACATCTGAGCTAGCAAGGACGGCACTGACATTGATGTATTTGGTTTCAGGAGCAGTGTTTGCTCTTCCCCTGCCCTGGCTCCTTGTGAAGCGCCGTTAATGGCTCCTGTGCCCTGAGGAGTGTCAGGGCCACCTCTCACAGTCCTCCCCATCGGAGCGATGCTCAGAGAGTTCTGCCTTGACCCCCATCACTCAACAATTTGACATCCAGCCTTCAGAGCTATCACTCTCCTAGAGGTGGTCAAAATACAAGAGGAGAGCATACAATCTGTTTTGGGAGAGTGGATCCTGCAAATCCCTGATATCTGTCAGAAGTCACTATTCACAACTAGTGCCAGTCCCTTAGAGAGATTAAAATTTGTATGTCTTTATTCATCCTTCTGTTTGAGGCAAATTATTTTTTCTCTGTCTCTTTGTATTGTTTTTTTTTCTCCTTTTTTTCTCCCCCCCTCCTCAGTTTCCTATATGCAAAAAGCTTGCAAAGCAACTAAATGCTTCTATGAAACAGGGTCTGTAAACACTCAGGCAGAATCATCGAAGCTGTCAGGAAAGAATTCATGTGGTGTGTGTTAACAATTGTCTAAGCTAGACACCATTTAATCTGTTATTCCTGGTGGGCACTACCTTGTAGAAAAATAATATTATTACAGATATAATCTTTCAGTTAGTAATAAACCTCAGGAGTGGTCTGGCAGAGGAAGGGGAGAAGTGAGTCCTTCCTGAGCGGAGGTAAACTGGGCACAATTTGCCTTTCATGTGTCTGCCTGAAGAATTATGATTTCTGATAGAAGCAAGTTAGTCACAGTATATATTGTCTTTTTATTTCATTATGGGAAGAAGGGGTTACTCTGCATATACTTTCTCTGGTCCATGCCATAGCTAAAACTGCAATAAAAGTCAGGAAAAGAGTAGCTGAATAATACGCAGCAAAGGCAGAAGAATTATTGTAATTTCTGTGATTATTAGTCAATCTGAACGTGACAATTTTTATCAGAGATGGCAACACCTGGAATGTGTCCCACTGTAGTGTCACTTTTACTACCATCAAAATAATGAAGTATTTACTGCCATGAGTAACATTTATCAGCTTGGTTTTGTTCTCCCAGGTTACCCCTGGGGAAGAGAGGTAAGTCCTCATGAGCTTTGGTTTTTGTAGAATTTTAAATTTTTACATAGACATAAACTGCACCTTGGAGGAGGTGGTGGGATGCTCTGTGGGGCTGTAGAGCCACAGGCTAGATCACAACTTTCTTAGACAAATAACTTTTTTTCTTATCCTGTAAGGCTTCATTGTGACAGAACTTTCCAAGGTCCAGGGAGTACTTTGAATATAAACACTGCAATCTTGAGCTTAATTCAATATTTTGTGGAGTCAGTGGAGAAAGTAATATGATTTGTTCACTGTAATCAGCTAGTAGGTGTCTCTGAAGGTCTGATCGCTTCATGTTCAAATAAAATGCACGGTTACAATCCAGACGGGAGTTAATGGTGGCATATATAACTAAGATGGACTTGCTTAAGATGGAGTCTTTTAACCAATCAGAGATAAAACACAGCATTATCGATGGATATGGCTCCTTGGGAGCTTAGTGTGAATGAGAAATCCAAACCTAAATTAAATATCTTGGGCATGCAGTGTCAAAGAAAGGATATTGCACAGTGACTCCGAACTTTTTGGAGCACGCTGCACAGCCTCCCACATAACCCGTGTATCCCTCAAGTTCCAGGTTGTCTAGTCATTTTTCAAATATGAGCTACTTTTGGCTTGTGTGGTGATTCCAGTATATTTGTCCCCCCCCACGCCGCTTCTCCCCTGCTTTTTCCTTACTAACAGCAAAGGTGTGACCACCGGTGTATTTTATACTTTATGGTGATGTGTGGCCCGTTACCAGTTTGGGGATACGGTCAGTGGGCTCAGCCATCACTCATGTGCAGCTATGATTTGAGCGAAGGTGGGGATAACGTAGGCTACACAGTGCTGCGTGTCATTGCTGGATTGTTGGTGTTTTAGTCCACATTGCCTGACCCCACCATTTCGTGGCTGCACATAGATGCTGACAAGGCCTCAAGGGAGAATTGCTTCTTGCAGGACTCTGTTGTTTAAGGAGTCTGTTGAGAGACAAGCGCTTTTCTTGTTAGTACTTGCTAGGTGCTTCTAACCCTGAAATAAGCAACTATTTTAGCCTATTCCTCATTATGGCTTTCGTTTCTAGGCAGGACAGCCATACCTGTCAGACTCTTTAACAGGTTATTTTTGCAGCTTAACCCAGGATCTCGTACTCACTATACTCAAGATTCTGTAAGCTTTATGTGAAGCACAGAAAATGCTACATAATGGTCTTCTAAGTTTTGTTTCTTTTGACAGCTAAATATCAAGTCATTGTGAATAAGACTCATCTGCCCAAATGCAGCTGTCTGTAGCTGAGCTAATCACCTTCCTTCATTAATGAAGAAAACTAGGCACTCCTGAGATGTGGTTTATTTTATACCACAGTAGATAGCTCAAACATACAAGAGGTGTTGAGACCTGGAAGTTTCAAAATCAGTGACTTAATTAGGTTGCTAAAATTAGTTCTGGCCAGGGGACAGGCTGTTTAGTCTTAGGGGACAACAGATGACTATTTATATCTTTATTTATTAATATTAAGAAGAACCTTGGTAATCAGTATTCCCCTGTTTTGAAGTACTTTACAGGAGTTTTATTTCTCATAATTCCTCTTTTCATCTCTTTGGGAGGGGAGTGCCAGTATTCCTTTCTTTTCAATTCAAAGGTGACTTCCATCCGTATTTTTTGGAAGGCAATTGTTCCCAGGGATCCCTTAGAATGAATGAGCTGAAACTGAAAGACGTGTCTTACTCAAACAAATGCAACGGACAGGGCTAACAATGCTATTTTATAAGCAATACAGGAGGTTAGATTAAATGATTCAGTAGTGCCTTCTAGCCTTAAACTCTATTAAAAAACCTGAACAAGTTCAATAAAAACGTAATAGCATTTTACAGAAATAACTCTAAAACCCCTAAGAATTAAACAAAAGTCACTAATAGCCTTTTAATGATGTTTTTGCTATATATTTCTAGAGCAGCAAATCCTACAGAGAGGGATATATTTCTCTTTAAATTGATGATGTGATGGGGAAAAAAAGTCCTCACTCAAAAAATCAGCTCTGGTGTATCAAAAAAGCTTGTTTCCTAGGACGGATGCCTTATATGCATTTGCAAGCAGGAAGAACAGTAATTTAGAAATGAGAGGGGGATCTCATTTGAACGTGAATTTTCAAAGCATCGCTCTGCGTACCGTTTAGACAACCCTTGGCTCTGACCGCTGCGTACAAATGCATGAGCCAGTGTGTGTAGGCAGTGTGAGTCATTCAATTTTCCTACTATGTAATAATAAAAAAAACAAATGGTGGTGAAGCCAGCATTTAGGTCTAGAGAAGGAAGCTGTGATAATGCCATGAATCCTTGCACTCAGCGATCCGCGGCGATGGCATACAAAGCAGACACAATGACAGGCAGGTTCTTGCTTAACCGATGTTGATCTGAGTCGCAGACACACGTTTATCCAACCTGATTTTTATCTTGCAGCTCCTGTACCCCAACTAATACCTTTAATAATGTGAGTTGTGCTTTACAACGTGGTAACTCAAGTCTACAGGAATTAAACACATTTGAAAACAAGTTAATTCATCTTGGTTAATATCACAGATTTCTGGCTTTCCTTCCTCTTATTCCCCTCAGTTATATCTGTTTTACATTTTAATGTAATATATAGTACTGTGGAGGCAGTAGTTTCAATTCATGCTAGTGAAAAAGAATAGAAACCCAGAACTGCTGCAATACCATGTGCCTTCTGGGGATCCCTGTAGCCAAATGTGTCTGGAGAACTTCCCTTCATAGGATATAGCTCCAGCATCATCCCTAGTAAGAGATGTGATTAAATATCTCATAATGTATTTAAATACCTATTCTGCACACGCAAACAAGTTTGTCATGACAGAAAAAATACTTTTTATTGCTTTTATTAGCATTATTGCTCAAAGACCAGACTAAGAACTGTTTTTAAGAATTTTATTTAAGGCAAGATGCGAGTATTTAAAGAAGATCAAGTGTGGAAGGAGGTTTCAATAATTTTTAATAATCAGACCATCACATTCAGGTTTACAGTCTGGTTGGAGATAGTGTGGTGGTCCAAATTAAGAGAATTGAGAACGATGACTGTCAGACAGGGAGTATTAAATAGACAGGGAAAGAGTCAAGCCTCTAATTCCATTACAATATTCACAGATAAAAAATAGCAAATTCAGTGGCCCATAAAACACTGGCATGTTGATTCTAGAGAAACTTGGCAAGGCCATTCACATGAGAAGAATATTAATTCTGATGGCAGATATTCTGTATATAAAATTGGCTCAGTAAAGGGTTTCTGAACTGCCCAAGACTCAGAAAAAAATTGGGTCTGAAGTGCTTTAAGGGTGAAGTGTTATTTTTGGGTGTATATAACGTACTGAACTATGAAGACTCTAAATGCTAGCAGAATGTAAGTATCTTTTAGTAATGGGCCAATGGTGATGCTCAGTGATGCAAAGAGAAATGTGGAAGTGCTGATAATGAGATTCTTGCATAATTTCTTCCTCTATGCAAAAGGGACCAGGATATGAATTGGAAACATGGGTATGCCATAGCAAAGTCCACAGTTGCTTCCCAACCCTGGTGGTGTTAGAATACTATAAATATTCCTCTGAGACTTTGTTCCAAAAAGGAGCACAAATTACGGGAGGGCTGAAGACAATGTTTATTGTTGCTGGAGCAGTAAGATACAAATTAATAAAGAAAGCAGCAACAACAAAATGCTGCTGGTCACAATTTGTGATATAAGATTAAAGTAGACAGCCCAAAGGAGCTAGTGACAATAAGTAAATAACATTTACAAATATGCTGGAGGGGGAAAAAAAAAAGCGAAAAGCAAAAGCAAGAGAAGCAGTCAGTCTCTTGATAGATGACAAGGGTAATAAAAACCAGAGGGATGAGGCTTTGCACAATTCTCTTATCTTTCTGTCCTTGTTCTCACTCATGCATCCTAAGCTGGAAAAAAGGTCCTTTCATGTCTAATGGGAAGGGACATACAGTATAAAGGAAATAAGAGGAGCAGACATATTCCAGTGCCTTCACTGCTGCTTGTGTGAGCTTATCACCACACAAGGAACACAAAATCTTCAACTCTGTAACAAAGCTCAGCCCAAATGTCTGGCAAGGCTCACAACACTGCAGACAAATCCTGCCTGTCCTGCTTGGTCTTCACATCTAGCCTCTCCGTCTTCCCACAGCACCTCTGTCGTGGTGTAGATGGACCCATCACAGCCCTGCATGGGCTCTCCAGGACTAGACAGGCCAGGAGGCAACAGCTCTCGATCTCATTCCTGCCTCTTCTCTAGTTCCTCAACAAAAGGTTTATCTGCCTTTCTCCTACATGTGCCCCTGCACTGCTGGTTGTGTAAAACTCTTCCACATGTGCTAGAGGTGTGCATCACGCTAAAAGGGCATGACACGCTTGAGTGATGTTTTTGGACTTCCCAGATTCTTTCCTTTTTTTCAGGGGAACAGGCAACCAAAACAATGCCTTGTATTTCCTTCCCTACTGTGGTCTCTCTGGGTGCCTTGACACCAGCCATCTACTCCGGCAGGCTCTGCTGGGATTCCCGCTGCAGCACTGCCACAAAGCCTTCTTCACCTCTGTCGTCACCCCTTGCTTTCCCAGCAGCTGGTCATTGCTACTTTTCCTGGACTCACATATTTCTCAGCGCTGCTCCTCTCTCCTCCCTCTCCCTCCCCTCCTCTCCGTCCTCTTTTTCCCCCCATTTTCCCAGCAGCAGCAGCCCCTGTCTCCGTGTCAGCCCGGCGCCACTGCCTGAGTTCAGTTGTTAACAGAAGTCATTGGCATAACGTACGATTACATGGTTACGGCTTATGGGGCTCTATTTAGTAATCAAATCTTTGCTTTCCTCCAAGTGGCAGAATATAAGTAAACCTGAAGTTTTACCTTCCGTGGAAGTTTAACGACTGAGGCAGGGAGCCACATCTGTGTGGAAAGGAAACTGGAAAGATTTATGGAAGGAAGGTAACAAGAGC
Source organism: Pampusana beccarii (assembly GCA_013399365.1). Taxonomy (NCBI): domain Eukaryota; kingdom Metazoa; phylum Chordata; class Aves; order Columbiformes; family Columbidae; genus Pampusana; species Pampusana beccarii. The sequence continues at coordinate 968,261 of VWYH01004898.1, read as the reverse complement.
TTGACAAATGGGGGAATTATCCCGTAGAGGATCCTCAGACTGCTTTCCTCAGATTTAGAGCAGTGCTGGCCTCCAAAGCTGTTCAAAAGGGGTCTGCAAAGCCGCAGTGCTGCAGGAGCATGACAAATGCAGCCAGAAATGTGCTGGCAGCTGAGACCTCCCTGGGTCTGTAAGCCGCTTCTAGCTGGAGAAGAGTCAGTTGGAAAGGCAAAGCGAATAATTTTGGGGGAACTTCAGATGAAGAAGGTGCCTGGGCTGGCTGCACCCTTAATGCTGAGTATGGAAGGAGCCCAGGGAGGTGATCCCACCCCAAGGAAAGGGGTCAGCCAGCAGCTGGGCTTGCTGGGCTGGCTCAGGCAGGGCTGGGTCCCCATGGGTGGGAAGGAAGAGAGCAGGTCGGATGTCCTGATGAATCCGAGCTGCTGTCCCCAGGAGCCTTTGGAAGGGAAGGTGCACGAAGCTGCCCACAGCCCAGCCAGCCCCAGTGGACAGGCAGGAAGAGGAGTCTCCCACACTGACACACCACATATGCTGTTTATCCCTGTCTAGCCAGTATGAGCCTAACGTAGCAAATGTTTTCAGAGCAGATTGCCAGCACTGCGGCCTGTGTTAGCCTTAGGAGCCCATTCTGACAGCGAAATCTGGGGGGACAGTGAGTGACTCCGGCAGCTGGCTGTTCATGCCTGCATGGGCTGATGCTCAGTGGCCTCCATTACTTTCACTCAGGGCAAAACTTGGAATAATCAGCAAGTAAAACCTGTAAAATGCTGAAATAGGTTAACTAATGCAAAGCACTTTTCCACCCCGATGCAATTATGAGCTATTGCTAGTTCTTCATTTAAATAAATACCCGATTTTTTTCCCACTAACGTAATACCTACACATGCTGTATGAAAACTCTGGTTTGTTTGTGCATTCGTGTTCCTTGATCATATGTTAGAGCACATGCCACATATGCATTTCTTGTGTCTGTAGAAAAAAATATATGTAGGGAAAGAATTGTGGTGAAATGCAGTAAAGAATTTAATAAACTGAAATTCCCACAGCAATGTTGCTGAGCAGGACTGAGAGCACACACTTAACATAAAAACCATTCCAGAAGAAAAACCGTGTAATAAATATTATGCAATATGATAAAGTTAATACCTCTCTTGGCATCTTAAGTTCTGGATCTCATGATTTCTGTGTATTTAGCATTTTCAGACTTTGTGTAGTGGTAGCAATATTTTCCATTAATTTGCCATCTAGTTGCAAAAACACGGCACTGCTTTTGTTTTCTTTGTTTACATTTTATCTACAGCATTCCTACTTTACCAGAGGTGTGTTAAATTATTAACAGGTTATGTCCATGTTCACAGAAAAGCTAAATTGAATCCAGTACAATGTGGGCTTATTAAAAGACTGGCTAAGAGATTTGCTTTGCCCACAGAACTGTGCACTGTGGTCTGAAGTATTCCTTTTCCAATTAAAGCTATTTATTTATTTTGATTTCTAGCAGTCATGGTGAATTCTTGTCAGTGGTATTTTTTTCCGTAGAAATGCTCTGTATTTTTGCAGGAGTAAAACTGCATGTTTAATTGGTTATTTTAACACCTTTAGTGCAATATCTCCCTGCCTTAATAGGGCTATAATTTTAAAATGTAGATCCGTTATTTTCTATGGCACGAACATTGGCAGACTTCTCAAGTGTCTTGCTTCTCACTGGTGTCTCTGATTTCGCATTAAAATCCCTCTTTGTCCCTCCTTAGTCCCTGCTGATGACCCTTATTAACCAGAAGGATTTCTAGAGCTGAAAAGCTTATCAGGTTAGGAAGGGGCATGTTACAATAATGTGTTTTTGTCAGAATGTAAAGTAACCATCAGGATAAAGAAAGAAAAGCCTGTGGGGTTGCACTGGGCTGCATAAAGATAAAGCTAAGTATGCCATAAGTTAACTGGTTTTATTCTTAGTATATTTTCTGGTACAATGGGATGAAGTGTTAGGCAGAAGCATTTAAGTTTTACTCCACTAAAGGGCATCAACTCTGTGCAGTATCCTGCTTACATAGCACTCGGCTGAGCCTTCAAGTCAGCAGGCCAGGTCTCATAGATGGTGACAGGCAGGTCCTCTACCTAATTTTCCACTGTGTTTGAAGGAAACTCAGCTTAACTCTTGCCCCTCTATCTGTCCTACCTGGTAGAAAAGGATGTGGAAGATTCAGGGAGAAATGGCTATATGAATGGTTGTAAAATACCTTACTGCCCTTATGGTGAATGCATGAGGCCAAATATTGCTTTTGTGTTAGCTGGTGCCACACCATTGGGTTGGCAAGGAGGACTTTGTTCATTGATGCTGGTTGGGACCTGGCTCTTTGATTTGTGCCTCCTTAGACAGCAGAGTTTTATTGACTTAATCAGTGTAGCTTTGCACAGCTTTCTATGAGTAAAATTAACAAAACTGGGCCAATTAAGGTATGAAAAATCAAGTGTTATATCCTGAAAGGCAGTGTGACTGCAGAAGGCTAGGGTTCATGATATGCTTAGCCACTGAACAGGGAACTCAGTGAGAAGTGCTAAGGAGGACTAAGAGGACAGCCACGATGTTCAGGTGTATAAGGAAGGAATAGCAAGTATGAACTGGAAAACAATGTTCCACATTGTTCAATGCGGGGAGAGATTTACCAGAACAATAATAAATCAGGCCAGAATGTCTTCAAGAAGTATTCTGAAAACCAGGGAGATGTTACTGCCCTTGTCACAAATCTTTCACCAAGATTTAGCAAAGATGGTTTCAAGTCTATAAATATACCATAAATTCAGAGATGTAAGCAGCTTGATGTATTTTGATTCTCCAAGAGGAGATGAAGAGGTGAACTGATTATGATTTACGCTTACGTAAGATATTTGTGGAGATGAGTGAAAAAGCCATAATAGGGTCCAATAGTCAGATAATAAGATGGACAAATACGATGCATGTTTTTGGTATTGAGGGTGATTAATCTACAACACAATTTAACTTGGAAGATGATGGCTTTTCAATTGCTTGATGTCTTTGAATAAATAGTGGGCATTTTTCTCAGAGATGGGCTATAGCTCACTGAGACATTATAGGCTTGATGCAGGAGCCAGTTGTTAAAGTTCTGTGGAGAAAGGAAAGGTCAGGCTAACTGATCGTATCGTATCGTATCGTATCGTATCGTATCGTATCGTATCGTATCGTATCGTATCATATCAATCATCATATCATATAATATCATCTAGCCTTGTGATTTATGAATCAATTATGTCATCTTGGCCAGCTCTACATTTTGATTCCTGTTTCTATCTGACCTAAGTTTGGGTATATAAGCTTTGTGCACAATAGTCTACAAAATCAGGGAGAGGGTCAGCAACGTTTCTTGGGAAAATTTGTGAACTGTGTATTTTTCTGCTTTTCCAGAGCAGTGAATATCAACTGTAAAGCAAATGGACCTTGAAACCCTTAGCTATCCCTTCCTGCTGACCTGACCAAGTGGCCAACTGGCGTATGATATCTTGAGGCTGGGTTCAGAGTCCACTGTCTCAGCCTGCGTAGAGATGCAAAGAAGACATTTTTGCTCAGCCTGGACCCCTATGAGAGTAGTTCAGGCTGAGCAGAATATACAAGGGCATTTGCTTTTCTTCTCTATTCCATTTAAAGTATGTCCTCTTTCGAACAATACTACAAGAGAGGAGTGGAAATGGAAAAGACCAATCTTAGGAGAGTTTTTTATTTGTATCCACTTAAACCAAGAATGTAAGTGAGGATTAAGCTATCTGAACAAATAGAAGGATGATTCTTCATAAGTTGAGACATGAATCAAGGCAAAATGAAAATACCTCCTTTGCAGAGGTATGTCATTATGTTGCTGGTGCTATTGAAAACACTTGTTTTATTCAAAAGCTCTTCATGGGAGTAAAGGGGTGGCTGAGAAGCAGTGCCCATAAGCCATAGCTGGAGACTCATAAATGTAACAATTATTTTTCTGCTCCTGGAGTCTGAACAATTTCTTTCTCTCATCAAGGATTAAAATAATGACAAAATTACAATCATGTTGTCAGACCATGGTTCATACTTTAATTCAAAGTTTGTGGGCTAATCCTGGCAGTGGTATAACTACAGTGAAGTTTATTGAAGTGACTCCACAGAGGGATTAGATGCTGTTTGTATCCTCATGCCTCTGCTTTGTACTCTGATAAGATAACTTTATGTAATCAGTCAGGTTTTTCAACCATGTGTGACATATTGACTATAATATTGTTTTTATTGCTTCAAGCTGCAACTTAATTTTTGTTTTGTTTCAGTAATATCTTTGTCAATTGGCAACAAACTGTGGTGAATATGATAAGTTTGTATTTAGGCTGCAAATATGTGATGAATGTATACTCCCAGAGTAATCAGAAACTGGACTCTAGCAACTATGATTAATACTATTTGGAAGTAAATTGTGTTAATTTTAAACTTCATGAAATTCCAATAGTCGATTTTACACTAAAAATTATGCTTGCAAGATCTTGAACCAGCCCCCACCTGTGGTGAATGCATTCACATCACAGTGCTCTTATTTGTGAGGAAATCTCGGCTTCATTTTCCTGTGGAGTGCAATTTATAGCCTGAAAATGCTATGGTCTGGAATGGTCCTTTCCAAATGGCTAATACATGATTTTTGACTTGCAAGTAATCCTTTGCTTAAAACAAGGAGGAAAAAATGGAAGAAAGTAGGGGTATTTCTAATTCTAAAGGCTTTGAAATATCACCAAGAAGATAAGCAATATATTGTTACACCCTGAGCACAGAAATATCTCCTGTGTCATCACGTTACAGAGGGATTACATGTATTTAGATATCCTTTAGGGAATTTAAGAAGAAATGCAAGGCACATGTCATACTGCTCTTAACCCTAAGATGTATAGGCACTTAGAGAAGCCAGACCAATAGCTGTGCACATATATATGTCTTCTGCTGCTTGGTCAGCTGTGCGGAAGCACAGCACAGAGAGTTTCCTGGAAAACTTAAAACCCCTGAACTGTTTCAGTAGCGGCACGGAGTGTTTGTGCAGCCCCCAAGGCTCACTTGCAGGAAGGGAAATGGCCTTTCTGGGCCAGGCATGTGAGTATCTGATGAGCTCCAGGGCAAGCGCACAGTAACCCACTGGGGTGGGAGCAGGGGAAGGAATGGACGGTGCACGGCCAACACACTGGCGTTTTATGCATTACCTTCTTCTACAGGGCAAGCTGTAGGGTGTCACAGCTGTCACACCAGCTCTAGGAAGGGGAGTGTTACCTGACCATGGAGGCACAGCAGGGGATGGTCCCTCCATCTTTTGCAGAGAAATAGGATTTTCCCCAAGTCGTTAGGGAATGGAGAGGGAGATTTCCAGTTATTTGAGACTATATTTCCATGACTGAATATCCTTCAGTTTTGACCTAAGCAGCATCCAATCGCATATTTGTAACACTTTTCTTGTGGCAATTAAAGTAGTTATTCAGTATTTGATTGTATAAATCTCACCTCAGCGAATGGCAAAACTCCCGTGGGTGTCCATAGGATCAGGTTATTGCCTCCTATTCCTTGGGCGCTCTCAGTCATACGTGGCTCTTGATTCCTGTGAGGCAGCTTCCAGCCCCTAATGGTTGCCCTAATGGCTATTGAGCATCTCCCAGCCCCAGAGCATTACAGAATCACAGAATCACAGAATCACAGAATGTTAGGGATTGGAAGGGACCTCAAAAGATCATCTAGTCCAATCCCCCTGCCAAAGCAGGACACCTAGGTGAGGTTACACAGGAAGGCGTCCAGGCGGG